>QTSX02003601.1:0-445897 GCA_014839935.2 Entomophthora muscae
TAGTTTTGCTTTGTGTGTGATCCCTTTGTTGCTGTGTTGACTCATTTTGCCCATTAACGCCAATAAACCCTGTTAACAGAGTTTATATTTTAACCTGAAAGTTGGTTTTTGCTTAAATCTGAAATAATTTCATTTAAATCTGAGGCATTTTTGGTTGTCACCATAGCTTTTAAAACTACTTTATTTCCTGTTGAAGATCAAAGGGTAAATGGTGATTGCTTTGCCGTTACAGAAAATTTAGTAGGGTTCTTTGGGGGTGTTTGGGCGGGTGTACCACTGCAAGTCTTCCAAGGTCCAGGGTTCATGATCAGGGGTTGGGGGATACCCAGTGAAATTCATAGGGCCAAATGGAGTGTTGAGTGGGCAGTAGTAGTCAAAGGCTTTGGTTTTGTCAACTGGAGTCTTTTATCTATCCCTGTGGATGGGTACTGATGCTTTGGTGTTTGAAGATGGAAGAGTATCAAAAATAAGTATGGAAACATATTGGTGAACCAAAGGTTCATAACAAATTTATTGGTAAGAATGACACTACAGAACTTTTTCATGTGCTTCTGATTTATATACTTACTCACATGCAAGTGCCTCTGGGCATTCTTCTGGTACTATCTGTGTGACAAGGCTTGGCATCTCAGGTTCTGCTGTTTGGTTGGCTGCTTCATGGTCATTTTTGGGGGTTTCAGGAACAGTTGTTTGGCTTTTTGGTGGCCCATCTTGTCTTGGCTGATCATTGGTTCTGGCAGGTTTGGCTTCAGGAGTCATGGGGGTTTTCCCAATTCAATCACCATTTTTGGACTGGCTTGACCGGAATTTATGAGGCAAAAGAACTTGATTAAAAAGGGGTTCCCAATTGGGAGCCCCAATTTACTTAATGGAGGATGGGATTGAACTGGGTTTACTGGGTAGCTAAAATTAGCCTGCCCAAACCCATCCAAACCCACCAAGGCTTGGGCGTAGCTTTTGGGGCCCAGAACAGGCCCTGCAGCTACCAACAGGGCAGGAATGGTTCCCACACCTGTGTTTTTGCTTTTCAAAGCAAATAAAGGTGCAGGCAATTCTCCCCTGCCCGCTTGCCCCGCCTGGCAGATAGGAGTGGGTTTGATTCCCGTCCAGGGCTTTGATTCTGTTATTTTTGTAACAATGGAGTACACTGCCTTAAACAATATCCTCATAACAACCAAAAAATACAACTTCTTCAGCACTCAATGAATTCTGAACCTGCCTCTAATCCCAGACATGCTCAAAATACCCAACATTGTACAGTAGTTTTAAACCTGTTGAGATAAACAAATAATATTCAGTTTAAAACGCATAAGTCTAGTCATAAAACAAATTTCAAATTTTTAGATAGAAATAGAAGCTAATTTAACAGGACTTGTGAACAATTTGGAAAAAATGTCCAATCACACAACACCTTATGCAAACTTGGGATAAATTTATGATGATTTAACAACAATTGTACTAAGTACTAGAACACATGAGTTTCAGTCACAGAACAAAGCCACTATATTTACTATATTTTTAAGAATACATCAAAATCAGTCACAAAAGTTAAAAACTTGATCTAACAACAAACTCTAATAGCAACTGAAACAGAACACAAAAGAAAAATATCAAAACAAATCAGTGAATCTATAATACTATCACTGGCTTGTCCTAATTAAGCCATACAATCTAGAATATGAAAAAAGAAATAAATGTTTTAAGTGTCTGGTTTAGGATTAAAATATATAAAAATAAGATTTATCAATACACATGGTTAAAAGTGCACATTGTCAACCAAAAAATCAACATATAAATTTTATAACTGTCAAGTATATACTTCTTAAAAGTTGTCAGGATTTTAGTATATTGACTAATTAACAGATTCAACCAATTAATACAGGCCAGCTTTCAATCACTCTTAGTAATGGTTTCAATAGAACAACGCGGACTGCAGGCTGCAGGATCAATGAATCAACAACCAAATCATAACCTAACATTAACAAATTCATGCATTGCAATTAATGAATAAAACATGCAATTACTGTTAATTAATCAATTCTCATTTGCCAGCACCTTAATATGCACCACATAATAATTACTATTCTAAACTTTAATTATATCCTAGAACTGGAGGGCTGTCATATGGACTGTTATCCACATTACATCTAGAAGAGTCCACCATGTACTGGGCCGCCAGGACAAACACTCTAAGATAAAAGGCTCTGAGCCTATTATATCAGAGTAGCTCTGATTAAGTGAAACAATCATCTCCGTGAACTAGTAGCCAACCACTGGCTAGCTAGCCCTGGAAGTGACCCAGGTAGACAGAAAGGATACCAATCTGTGAAAGATATCAAGCAAGCTTCTGTCAAAACCACCCCAAAAAGGCTGGGCCACCTGCCATGTTGTAATAATGCTACTTCAGTCTCCTTTAGCGCCGTGAGCTAACTCAGATAAAACGCGGGCAGGCAGGCAGACCACCTTAAAGCCAGTCCATTAGAATAAAAGACTGATGATTCCTTATTGACTTGATGATTGATCCAAGCCTTATTTCCTCAATGAAATCCCCTCTTAAACTTTAAGTGGAGAGCAAAAGATGATACTGCTGTCATACAGTATAATTATCTATAGTGAAATATAGAGAAAAAACTATGAACCTATATCTAGAAGTAGGAGGAACTGTCCCAAATCCTCTAGGCCTTAGGCCTTGTCAGACTTGCTACTTCTGATGACAACAAAATAATCCAGAAAAAAGGTTATGCCAAATTTACAGGTTCTCTGTACTTTCCTAATATTAGAAGACTTAGGATATCAGCTAGTGGATGATAAAGTACCATGGTCCACAATTTTCTGACAGAAGTATAATAAACAAGATAAAGGGGAAACTAAGAATAGAATGATAATTTATTGGATTGGATATATGATAATATATTGCATCAAGGGAAGCCACATACTGTCCATGTGCGTCATGGAAGTCATGAGGCTTATCCAAGTAATGTTTCTCTTAAGTGACAAGGCTTATTTAAGTTGTGTTCTACTTAGGATCCAGAATTTTTGATTTCTGTGATAGATGGCTGAATGAAAGTAGTGCCACCAACTTAATGTTTATTTGGGGAATCATTTGGCAACTCACTTGGGGAATAAATTTCCCTAGAGGGAGTAATCAAAGATGTAATGAAATCTTCCCCTAGGGTGCTGGAAGATGGAACCTTGTGAATTTTCTTGAGAGTGTTGGGGATGCGGGCTTGGTACTGATCTAGTTTGGCGTGGGGAACAGGGAGTCTGGAATTGTGTTATGCTGTTCTTGCTTTGCACAGGCAGAGGCAGTTGTGGTGCATGAACTTTAGTTTGGTTCAAGTGCCAATTCCCTTGATAAGGTAGGTGTTGTTGGTCTTGACCTCCATGACAATGCCTGGCTCTCATAACCCTGGGTCCAACTTGTGCTGATTGTGGTTGGCAACCAAGATTTTGTCCCTGACTTTGAACCTTTCTTTTTGTAGTGAGATTGCCTGTCTCTCAATTCTTTTTGTTCTATGTCTTCATGGTCTTTTCTAGTAAGCTGTACATCAGGGTCATTGTTGTCTGGCACCTTCTTAGGTAGAGGTAAACATGGTCCTGTGGTAGTACTAACAATGGCAGGCTTTTGCTCATAGACAAGTTCATATAGGCTTTTGCCTGTATTACAGTTGACTCTAGTTCTGCATAACATGAGTGCTTTTGGTAACATGTCAACCCAGGATTTTGGATTGTTAGCAGATAACTTAATGAGGGCCTCTACTAGCAAGCTGTTTAGTTTTTCTACTCTCATTTGCTTGTGGGCAATAAGGGCTGGATGTGATGTGTTTTATTCCGTTTTTGGCAAGGTATATATTGGTGTCAATGGCTTTAAGTTTGGTTCCTCCATCTGTGATCAGGAGGCCAGGTTTCCTAAACTTGGTTATGATTTCTTTACCAATAAATTGTCTCACATCATTGCCTTAGTGTTCTTTTGTGGCTTGTGCCACAGGCCATCTTGTTGCATAGTCAATAGCTGTTATGATGTAATTTTTGTCTTTTTTGCCAGGTATTGATCCCACAATATCCAATGACCACACCTTGAAGGGTTGTGTTATTGACACTGGTAGTACTGGCTTGGGTGATGCCTTGGTTTGGGCGTACTTCTCACAGACCTCACATTGCTCCAGTACTTCCTTGATATCATCTAGTATGTTGGGCCACCAGTAGCGCGTCATGAGATATTTATGCAAGTTCTAGCTATTGATGTGTCCAAGATCTCTGTGATATCAGAGGATTGTGTCAATCTTTTGCGTTGACAGGGCGTAGGATACAGTGTCATCACTTGGAAGTATTTGATGTAGTGTGACATATACAATTTTGAACAGATGTTTGTTCTTGAGGACTTTCTCTTGGATGTCCCTTGGTGTGCCAGGTGGGAATCCTTCTTGTAGATTCCCTACAATTAGCATGGGACAATTGGGGTCTCCACTATGCATAGGATATGTTTACAGTATAGCCTTGATAGGGCGTCTGCAGTGAGAATTTATTTGCCTGGCTTTTATTCAATTTGCATAGGATACCTCTGTATAAGGCTCATCCATTCAGCTTTTTTTCTTGATAGATGTTGGCGTGTTTTGAAAAATATCAATTAATTGTGGTTGGTTAGCACTTTGAATATTTGTTCCCCTTCCAGGTAACACCGCCACTTCATGAGGCAGTGTAAAATAGCTTCCAGCTCTTTTTCATGTATTGGATATCTTTGCTCACTATGATACACTTTCCTTGATTTTGATGCTAAAGGGAGGAAGTCCTCATCTGCAGTTTGAATTTGATGTACTCCTCCTATGGCGTAATTAGACGCACCAGTTTCTAGCTCATATATTCCCTCACAATTTGGATACTGGAGGATAGGGGCAGTAATCATGCACTCTTTTTGTTGCAAAAGTGTTGGTCTCTTAGTGTACATATAAATTTGGTGTCTTGCCTGTGATTGCAGACAGGGGGTGGTCAAGGTACCCCAGTCAGGAATGAATTTCCTAACATAGGCTACCATGCCCAGGAAGGTACAAAGATCATTCTTATTTCTTGGTGCTGGCATTTTGGTTATGATATTTATCTTCTCTGGGTCTTGTTTTATTCCGTTTTTGCTGATAATGTGACCAAGGAATGGGAGTTCAGATAAGAAGAAATTTCATTTTGAAGGTTTGGCAACAAGTTGGTTTTCTTTCAGGGTGCAGAGGGCCAGAAAACATCTTCTGAGTGTTGTGATACCTTTGGACTGTATTTGATTATGTTGTCTAAGTAGATGATTGATTTTTTTCCAATGTGCTCCTTGAAGACCTTGTTCATGAAGGTCACAAAGGTACTAGGAGAGGAAATCATACCAAAATTAAGAACCACACATTCAAAGGACCCATATTTGGTTCTGAATACAGTTTTGGCATATCTTCTGGTTTCATGCAGATTTGGTGATAGCCTGCTGTTAAGACAATTTTTGTGAAGACTTGGGACCCCCCAGGGCTTCAAAAAGGTTGTCAATCAGGGGCAGGGAATAGCTGTTCTTAATTGTGACCTCATTGAGCACCCTGTAGTCTGTGACTAGGCGGAGTCCCCCATCATTTTTTACCATGAAGAAAACAGCTGCGCCAAAAGGTGATTTGGATGATTGAATGAGGCCTTTCTCAAGGGCTTTGTCAAGGTAGGCCTTTAGGGCATTGCTCTCCTGAGTCGTGAGGCATTAAATGGGGCGTGCTTTGGGGACACTTCCCTTGAGGTCAATTTTGTGTTGTATTCCCCAATAAGGAATTAGGCCTGGTAAAGCTTCTTGGAAAACAAAAGTCAATTCAATGACTAGCTGTTCTTGGATTGGGTTTCTCACATGTACTGTTTCTGTATTCTTAAAGTGGATAACTTCATATGTGCAGGTGTTCCAATTGATTTTGCTAGGATTGGTTTCCTTTTTTGTTTCCATAATTTTCTCAAATACATGGTCCTGCATGAGTGTATCAAGATGAGTTGGGTAGACGTGGTGGTGCACCTTACCTTGTTGTATGCTGAGGGCAGCACTATCCCAGTCAATATGAGGTTTGGTCTTTCTCATCCAATCCAAGACAAGTATATCATCATACTTGGGGATTAATATGATAGGGCCACTGAGTGTAGTTTGCACATCTCCAATTTGGGCATGGAAGGGGTTTGCTTCCTTGGTGACTGATGTGCTCCTACTATCTGCCATGATAACTCTCTTAATATTACTTTGGACCATGAGTAGTTTCATGAGGTTGGCAAATTTCTTGTCAACAAGAGATTGGTCTGCTCCAGTGTCAAATAGTGATGTACCTTGTTATATGAAAAAGTGGAAAGGATAAGTGATGAGTTTATTTCTAGTTTGGGCGGCAAGCAGTAGAGGATTGCTGGAGGGCATTTGGATAATGGTGATTGAGTCCATGTCTTGGTCCCTGTACAAGTCTAGTAAAGTGGAGGAGGGTGGCTTGCCTAAGCACTCCCCTGATATTTTCCCTCCTTGTTGGTGTCTTATGTGCTTGCTTGATTAGCTTGAGCAGTGCAGTTCCTGTTTTAAGGATGGGTGTTATTACCTCAGTTGTTCTGCTTGTTGGGTCAAGGGTCCTTTTTTGCTGTAGGGCTCTCTTTTTGTTTGTTTGTTGTGTGTAGGTTGTCAGACTTTTGTGCTGCACACTTTTCCTCCAGGAATGCATCCTGGAGGTTCTTACAGCGGGTCATACCAAACTGACGTCTGATGTATGTAGGGAGTCCATTGTAGAAGTCCAGTTGTGGTCCAGCTTTGTTAAAGTTAATAGTGTTGGGAGCTCAGCCATGTAGGTCTTCATACACTGCAATGTAGTCCTTGCTTGTTCCTGTTATTTTGAAGGCTCTTATTTCTGTCATGATTACTACATTGGAATCCTTCACTGCAAAACTCTTGAGGAAGGCGTCTTTGATAATATCCCAGTCTTCCCAATGATTGGGGTGTTGTTTGAGCCATTTGCTTACAAAGCGTGAGATGGCCCCTGTGATACAAAGAAATATTTCACTGGCCCAGAGTCTGCAGGGGTAGCCTACTTATGTAAACTTGCTTTGAGTGCTTTTAATCCAGAGGTTGGTGTTTTACTAACAAAATCCTGCAAAATTCCCAATCTCTGCTGAGTGTAGATGCTGAAATACAATATTAGGTATCTCAGCTGTCTGTGAAGTTGGAGCCAGAGGCAGGTTCAGGAGTTTACAGATGTTGAGGAGATTATACTGTTTGGCAGGGATGAGGATGTTGTTGAAAATAACAAAACCTGTAGGGATGCCCTGTCCTTCTTTTTAGTCTCTCCAACCTATGGAATTGCCATTTTCTGGATTTTTTTATTGGATTTTTTTCTTTAAAGTTGCGTAGGTGTGGATAACCTACCTGTGATACCACTGTCAAGTATATACTTATTGGAAGTACTGTAAATTCAGAACCTGAACGTAAAAATGCAGGATTGTCAAATCCTTGGTTCAAATTTTGAATCACTTTTGCGGGCAACTCAGCTGAGTGAAAAATAAAATATTTAATAAAATTAACCATTTATTTTGATTTTTTTTGGTTTATTTAAATTGGCAAATTTCAAATCTCTTGAGCAGATAACTCAACTAACAAAAGACAAAACTCAGCAAACAAATGCGGGATACATGAATTAGAAATGCAGGATTCTTATGTACAATTTGAGATTTCCTGTATTTCAATCAAATCATGGACATTGTGAAAAATTAACAAATCTGAAATTGCAGGATTATCAAATCCAAGAACCAAATTTCAAATCATAATTGCAAGGAATTTGAAATAAATATAATTTATTGGTGTCTCAAAAAGGATCTAAAGGATATATAGTGGATTTGTGCTAATTCTTTTAGGAATCATAGAAATTCTCAAAAATCACCC
Source organism: Entomophthora muscae (assembly GCA_014839935.2). Taxonomy (NCBI): domain Eukaryota; kingdom Fungi; phylum Entomophthoromycota; class Entomophthoromycetes; order Entomophthorales; family Entomophthoraceae; genus Entomophthora; species Entomophthora muscae. The sequence goes on from QTSX02003601.1 coordinate 7,907, forward strand.
TATTCCATTTTAGGACGGCTAAAATTTAGATGCTTGATTACAGTAGATTTCAGAAGACGCTAATAATAAAGTAGAATTATATATTACAATCTATCTTATCACATTGTCTTTCCTTTGGTATGTTGATAATGTGCTTGCAATTAATTGGACAGCTTGATTTCCTATTGCCAAGGCGACTGGAGGTGAAGCTGTCCAATTAATTGCGAGAACATTATCAACATACCAAAGGAAAGACAATGTGATAAGATAGATTGTAATATATAATTCTACTTTATTATTAGCGTCTTCTGAAATCTACTGTAATCAAGCATCCTTAATAGCAATACATGAATACATAGTGTATTAAACTGATGGTTTATCTTTCCCCCTCTCCTTCTTCCTTGAAAAGAAGTTTTATGGCCCCTGGCTACGCTGGGGGCCAAAAACTTTTAAAAAAATTCTGCATCATCAGGAGAGTAGCTCATAAATCATTATATGGTTTTATGGTTGCTATATTAGTGATTTAAAGTGCAGAATATTGCATCATTTCCAGTTTAGATAATTTTTCATTTCACTTAATTTCATGTCTAAACATGGGTGTTTAGATTGGATTTTTCATTTGATTTTATCCAGAGTGCAGCTTCTTGATTTGGGTTGATTTGTCCTAGTTACTTACTGTACATTCAATTTGGATTCTAGTTCCCGCAATTATTATTTGAGTTTACTAGTGGCATTCAAAAGCAATTTGAAATTTGGTTCTTGGATTTGACAATCCTGCAATTCCAAAAAACGTAGTAAACTTAATGGAAATGGTTGATGGATTTGAACGCTTCAAATCTGATTCCAGTTAATTCATTTTGTCCATTGGAAATATGCAGTTCAACTTGAACTTTGCAAAGTGTCTATGAGTTCCTGCATTTTTAAAAATTCAAATAAATACTCAAAAAAATCAATTTAATTAAAAAAAGGCTATCCTGCAAAAGTGATTCAAAATTTGGACCAAGGATTTGACAATCCCACATTTTTACGTTCAGGTTCTGAATTTACAGTATAGTAAACAAGATAAAGGGAAAATTAAGAAGAGAATGATACTTTATTGGATATGAATATAGAATAATATATAGTATCATGTAAAGCCACACACTGTCCATGTATGTCATGGAAGTCATGGGGTTTATCTGAGTAATATTCCTCTTAAGTCACAAGGCTAATTTAAGTTATGTTCTACTTAGGATCTGGATTGTTTGATTCCCTTGATAGATAGCTGAATGATAGTTGTGCTGCTGACTTAATGATTAATTGGGGAATCATTTGGCAACTCACTTGTGGAATTAATTTCCTAGGAGGGAGTAATTGAATATGTTATGGCAGTGGATTAAATTTTTGAGTTTGATTTAATGAGCTTTATTTGGGATGTGATTGGTGAAATTCCAGGACTTGTTTTTGAAATGAAAAGGAAATTTATATTGCCAAAGTGTATGTTGACATGGCTTCCATACTATATAGCTTGTTGTGGCTAAGTATGATAACACTGTGATATAATTGGCTAAAAGGATCTTTCTGGTGGAGCTGACATTTCATAGGTAGCAGCAATAATAACTGCATCCTGAATAATGTGCTCAATTGATCTGTACCCAGATACAATCCTTTTTTCATCTAGTAAATGTCAAATTTTGTCCATCTTAATTATTATGTCTAGTGTGTTGCAAGCCTCTTCTTTAATACCCATCATTATAACAAGACCTAGGTAAACAATTAATTGAAGTCTCTGGACTGCAAAAAGGGCCAAGAACTCACAAAATTTATTACATAATGTACATATTTTATTTTTCAGTGACATTATTGCAAAGGTTTTTTCCATGATCAGTGGGATCCCAGTATTTTTGGAGCACCAGGAGGTCCCAAAGTCTCTAAGGATACCCACAGTGCAGGGCAAGATAGCAAACAAGCTGTAGGTAAAGTTGGTTACTGTTTCTTTAAAAAAATTAGGACATGCAATGTTATGTACTCTGGCAGGAAGCAGAACAGACTTCTTCTTGTCCTCTCTTCATTTTGGGTAAGTTGTGATATGGCATGGTGTTGAAAAAGTCTCAGATGAGGAGGAAAAATAGCTTGCAGAATTTGGGGACCAGAACATACAGGTCAAGGTGGATTTTTGGGGCCACAGCCAAAGCCGCAACCCATCATTCAGTGCCATCTGGTTTTTGTTAGAGCTCTATGAGTTGTTCTGACTTCATAGGGTAATTTCTTTCTAATTTTTCTATCATTTTAGAGCTTGCAGCTGGCATCAGGACCAGCTATACCCTATGTGGGAGAAGTAGTTGCTGTAAAAGGTTTAGGATATGTAGGGTTTTAAGTATTGGCACACTACTCCTTTGGTTTCTTCTATAAATAAAAAAGTTAGTAAACCCTTTTTATTTATTTAATATTTTATTTTCTAGCTTCTTTATATATTTACCTGTTGCCCTCTTGACGGGGGCTGCTTCACAGTATTTGTCACTAGTTGGTTGCTGGTCTTCTGTTGATTTCTGTTTCTTTTTCTTTTTTAGTTGCTCAAGCATCTTGGGATCCTTTGACCACGCCTCCACATTTTAAAAACTCCTGTGGCTTGAGCTGTAGGTTGGCAAGAACATCTTTTTGCATGTTTAGGAGCCTTGTTGCAAGTTTTTTAGTAGTATTAGGTAACTTCTTCTTCACAGCCTTCACAGTAAGTTTGTTCAGTGTGTTGCCTTCTAACACCACCTCCTTAAGCATGTCCTTCACCTTTTGATTGATCTCCTTGATTTTAGTCACCGCTGCTTCCAACTCCTTGATTATTGCCTCCAATGCTGACATGTTTTGTTCTTATCCCAACCCCTTTTATACCAATAAAAACATTCCAATAAAATATGTCTATTCTTTGCATCTAATAAAGATTTAATAAATATATCAATGAATATAATTTGTTTTTAAAGCTTTAAGTCATAATATTAAATTTTTATTAATATTTTATTGTTTGTATATACTAAACCATTCCAGGTATTATTAACAACATGTTTTGTCCAAGTACAATATAATTTATTCTTAAATCAGTACACCAATTGCGGCATAAAGTACACATTTATTAAAAAATATAACCACTTTCATAGGTTGTATGTAGATCATATATTTCAATATGCATTTCAACCTGTTCCGGGTTTCATAAATAGCATGTTTTTTCCAAGTACAATATAATTTTTTAACTTGGTATGCTAATTATGTGTGGAGTACAAATTTATTAAAAAGAAATCATCACACTCAGGGGCTATATGTAGATCAACAGTAAGAGAGTATATGTGGTGAGATGATTAATTTTTTTACTAATTATATTGTTTTCTTTTATAACTTCAATATTTTGTAGCACTACAATAAAGTGAACTTAAAAAAATTATAAGTGCTACAGGCCAGCCAATTGAAATGGGCGTACATGTGGTGTCTTTTTGTTTGGCTCAGACCAGACACACCTCAGTTATTGCATCAAGTTTAACTTGATGAAAAAAGCCTGTTGAAAATAAGAGATGTCTTTGTTTTTGACAGGCTTATTTCACTAAGTTAAACTAGGCAAAATAACTGAGGCATGTCTGGGCCAAGCACAAAGACAAAAAAGTTAACACCACTTCTGATTGGCTGGTCTGTAGCACTTTTAGTTTTTTGAGTTCACTTTATTGTAGAGCTACAAAAATATTAAAGTTGTAAAAGAAAACAATATAATTAATAAATATTAAAGCAGCCAAATTTAACTTGTGGTATGATAAAAATCAATAATTACTGTAGTTAAATTTAAAATATATTTTATCCTAATAAAAATAATTACTAATTAAGCCAATTGTCAGGAAATCCTGATCTATCAGGGTTGACTGATCCATATTCCTATCACTAAAGCTATTTGCTAACAATAGACAGGCCACAGCCAGGTTGAGACCTCTACTCCAGAATACGGAGAAACTATATCAAGGCTATTATAGTTTACAATCCAGAAGACACCTGAGACATTCCGGGTCTCAGGTCACAGGACAATCAGAAGCTTCTATAATTAGATGCTAGGCAGTCTGGATCCCAAAATAGACGCAAACCTTCCCTACAGAATAAAGACAGGAAAATACAAACATCCTGTTTCACCAAGAAATGAGACAGAAAACTTCCTGTGCAAGTTTTGCACATTAGATCAAGCACAAGATAGGACCTAGGCATATGGATGTCAACTTGGCTGGCTGCAGATAAGTCAAGGGATATTCAGGCTGAAGAAAAGAAATTAACAGCCTAGGATATTACCTCATTTCAAAACCTTATTCAGGTTTGGAATCCTACTCTGGCGGTGAAACTAGTAGCTTTGGAATGATAGGCTAGCTAGTAAGAGTGATCTGCAGCTAGACACTAGTCTGGCTGCTACTTTTACGCTATAAAAAGCCCTTTCAAGATCACTTGGAAGGCAGACAATCAATAACAATCAAAATTACTACTAAGATGAATAGTAGTAGTGTCAAGTACAATAAGAGGGTATTATTGATACTTCCATATTCCTGTCAAACCACCACAGACGGTGTTGCGTCCCAAAGGCCACATGACTCTTCCTTTACTTGGCTTAAGCAGCAACAAAACTCTGCCAGTTTCTGCAATCACACACCAATTGTCAGCACATCTGTCCTCATACAGATATCCCAATCTCAACATGCATAATACCTTTAATAAAAACAATAACTCTTCTTCTTCAAGAATGCAAAATCTTGACACCAATATATATTATAAAATAAATATTATTGGGGGACAAGGTTTATTTGGAAAAATGTGGGAGTGGATGGTGTAAACTAGCTGGGGGGCTTGATTGAGGGGGAGGACTTGATTGGCTGGGGGAGTGGGTTTCAAATGACTGGATTGGTTGGCTGGGGACTAGGGTGGCCAGATGTCCCAGAGGTGGTTGAGTGCCATGATTTTCTTGGAGGAATATATTATACATGGCATTATATTCTGACTCAGGGTGGACAGCAATTGGCTTGTACACTGGGGACTTGTGAGGGGTCAGCTGTGGGTCCTTCAATGATTGTCTGCTTCTGTGAGCGTTCATGGCCATCTTGGTGAACATACCAGCAACCTTCTGACAAAGGGAAAACACTTTGTGGTCATGGGCTGCACTAACTACCTGATTGAGAGTTGTGGGGTTGGGCTCTCTGATTGAGTACCCAACATTGAAGAACAACACATCTCTCAGGTGCAGATTGGCATGACCATCAGGGAGAATTGACATGTTGTGGCCACCTGCTCAGATCCTCTTGGAGGCCACTTCAGCACACTCCATTTGATGGCTCAGGAGGATCCTAAATTTGGAATTGCCCAAGCTCCAGGTGGCAAGCAGGTCAGAGAGGATTTTTATGTACCAATATTCTTTGGTGTAACTGGGTGTGATTTGGGACAATGCTGTCTCTTATGGGGAAAGCTTCCAGGAATGCACCCATTCCAGTGCCCTCTGTTCCCTTCTTTTTACCCTTGGGGGGTTCTTTTCCCTGTAATGCCATAATATTGAACTTGTAATGACAACTTATAGTAGGATAAAAAATGACATTATTTTTGATACTGGACTTGCACCAGGTATTTGTGGCAAATCAGATTCACCATCCCACATATCACCTGTGTGATTGATCAAAACCAGAGCACCAATAACAAGCCTGTGCATCCAGAGCTGTTCAGTGCAACAGGCAATGAAGATACCATGAAGTGTGAGTAGGCAACAGACCTCAGCCATTCAGAAGTATGGGTTGGATTGCAGAAGGCCAAGCATGATAGGATATGTATCCTTGATCTGGGGGTTGACCTGCTTCTTTGGCTTCTCAGTCAGCTCGGCATCCCCTCTCTTCAAGAGGGCTCAGAATTCATGTCTAAACACTGCCTTGGTGAATTGAAGACGTGTGGCAATTTGGGCAAATTCACGCCTCTATGCCCAAGGCTCATAATCTCCTCAATGATCACATTGGTTACTGTCTGTAATTTATGGGGCCCACTGGGCATAATGGGACCTGAATCAGGCAGAGCTTGCTATGATTGGCCCAAACTGTTAATAGATGATTGGATTAAGTTAGATGGGACCACAGTTGCCCAGTCTCCAAAGTGTGGCACATAATCAAGTTGGGCCTGGTCTTGAGGTCTATGCACTGGCTATTGGAAAAGCCACCCATGGATGGGCCTAGTGACACATACAACTCACTCTTCTCACAACTTGTATTGAATTGAGTATACACAGAAAATGTGGTGGTTGCACTCCCTTGATCAGCAGCCTGAGCTTGGAGTAGCTCCTGGTACTGCTCCTTGATGATATCTGTCAGGATTTTGGAATATTGACTAATTAACAGATTCAACAAAATATGTGGGCCAGCAGTTAATTACTCTTAGTAATGGTTTCAACAAAATAACAGGGGCCAGCTTGCAATCGCTCTTAGGAATGGTTTCAACAAAATAATGCGGACCACAGATTTGTGAAACCAATAATCAAATCATATCCTGGCATTAACAAAACCCCTATTCTTAATTATTGAGCAACACATGCAGATATTGCGCAATTAATTAGTCCACCTCAATAACCACCTCAAACCTGCTTCTCATAATAATTACTATTTGTCAGGTATCCATCCTATGGGGGGTTCCTTAGAACTCACGGGCAGATGGCCCGCGGGCCCGGCAGGGAGGGCCCACCACAAGATTGGAGCTAACTTTACAATATAAGATAACAATTTGCCCAGGAGGGCCCAAGGTCCGCTAGCAGGTACCATAGAATCTATAAAGCCAGTAAGAGTGATGTACATCACCCCAAATATTTGAGTGGAGGTGGATTCATTGGCAGCAACAGATTCTTGTGGGCATTTGGGCTGCAGGGTGAGAGGCGGAGTCATGGGGACCAAATACGCGGGCAGGTAGTTGTATTTGTCGCGGAATAGCAGGGGAGGAATAGTGATCTTGTGGCCTTCCCTGTATACAGTTTTGGTCTCTCTAGTTCTTGCCTCTGGATTGTAGATTAGGATTTCCTCTAGGGTGAACTCCAAATACAGAGGATTGGGAGGGTACTCAGTGAAATATACGGGACCGTAGTGGACTCCTGGTGGACGGTAAAACTCAGGTGGTTGGTCCGTGGTTCCTTGGGGTTGTAGAGTATGGGGTACAGAACTGTGGAAGGTAGACTGTAGATGAAATAGAACTAAAATCAAATATGAAATAACCTGGTTGAACCAAAGGTTCATGTCACTTTATTGCAAGAATGGCAATGGGCATCTTCCTGGCGGTCCAGGGTATAAGTATGCCCATCTGTCATGGGAAAACTTTTCTGAATTTCTCTGGTCCAGGTGGTACTGTTTACCTGATCTTCCAAGTCTTTGGTGGCATTCATTGCGGGAGTTAAATCATTGGCTGGTTTGAACTGGGAATACTCCAATTTCCTTGTTGGGTCATGGGGTTGGTTATCTCTGGGTGGCCTGCATTTATTGGGAAGTTTCTATATTTCCTTTTACAAGGAGACCCAAGTTATTTTGGGTTCTATGGCTGGGACTGCCCACTGATTGGTTGTGTTAAAAGGACCTTTAGTGTAGGAGTTGTCAATGTAGATTATTTTGGTTCATCCAGCTTTAAGGGGGTTTCCAAAGTCAAGATCTGCTCTGGCTTGAGCCCAAAAATCTGCGGGAGACCGGGAGGCTGGTCCTGCGGGCCGCCAGCCTGCAGGGTTCCAGGGTTCAAATCCCATAGTTAAGGCTTTTCAGTAATCATGGTCAGTAGGAGTTTGTCACTTGTGACACTATTCTAAACTCTAATGGGATCCTAGAACAAGAGGGCTGTCATAAGAACTGTCATCTGCATTACATCTAGAAGAGTCCACCATGTACTGGGCTGTCAGGCCAAACACTCTAAGATAAAAAGGCTTGAGCCTATTGTATTAGAGTAGCTCTGATTAAGTGAAACAATCATCTCTATGAACTAGTAGCCAACACCGGCTAGCTAGCCCTGGAAGTGACCCAGGTAGACAGAAAGGATACCAATCTGTGGAAGATGTCAATTTAGCCTTCCATTAAAACCACCCCAAAAAGGCTGGGCCTCCTGCCGTGTTGCCCTAATGCTACCTCAGTCTCCTTTAGCGCCGTGAGCTAACTCAGATAAAACGCGGGCAGGCAGGCAGACCACCTTAAAGCCAGTCCATTAGAATAAAAGACTGATGATTCCTTATTGACTTGATGATTGATCCAAGTCTTATTTCCTTAATGAAATCCCTTCTTAGGCTTTAAGTGGAGAGCAAAAGATGATACTGTTTTCATACAGTATAATTATCTATAGTAAAATATAGAGAAAAAACTATGAACCTATATCTAGAAGTAGGAGGAACTGTCCCAATTCCTTTGGGCCCTGTCAGACTTGCTACTTCTGATGACAACAAAATATTCCAGGCCAAAGGTTACGCCAAAGTCACAGGTTCTCTGTACTTTCCTAATATTAGAAGACTTAGGATATCAGCTAGTGGATGATAAAATACCATGGTCCATGATTTTCTGACAATATCAAAGTTATCCTCACTGGTGAAACTTATTGTAAAAACTATAAGCAATTAAAATTCTATTAAAAACAGAAAAGCAAAGTATTTCTAGGGAATTGATTTTATATAAGTGGGTGCTCTTTTTTTGAGATATTCTCTCAGACATAAATGGACAAATTTAGATGTGCACACATTGAAAAAATGTTGTAGTTCCCTGAATATATTTTGGTGGATTCACTCCAGAAATCCACTATTTCCAACTTTAGTCCCAAAAATAATCAATATTTTCAAAAACTGAGTTGTTTTGTGTTTGAGCTCATCAATTTTGTGACTGAACCTCAATTGTTCTCTTTTTGTATTGTTTTTGCTACACAGGAATTGTCAAAATTGATGTAGGCTGCTTTGGGATGTGGCTGGTTGGTGTATGTTTTGAATATGGGTTCCTTTTGTTTGCTGTCTTATTTTTGTGATTCAGTATTTGGCTTTGATTCTGTTGTGATTGAGTATTTTGTCTGGACCAAGATAAATGGAAGTTTTACTGGCTGGATTGACCTTTGGCTGGTTCTGGTTGGAAAATTTTGTATGCTGAACCTATGCTTTCTAAACTGAGCAATATTTATTCATCTCATCAGGTTTGGAAACTGCTGTATAAAACTTAGGGACTGTTTGGAGCAGCAATTTAAGTAATATGGCTAGAGACCTATAGTGGGTGACAAAAGGCAGCACTGGTTAACTAAGTGTTGCAGATTAAATGGATTAGACATTAAGTTGTCCATCTAGGAATTGAACGACAGAATGATTGCGCAATTGCGCTATTGCATCCTGATTCTACTAGTGATAAAGACGTTTAAAACGCCTCTAAAACAGGTGTTTGATTTGCCTTTTGAATGAGCACAAGCCACGGGCTCACTTCCAGGATTATAAATAGAACAACAAAGTTGTTTGTATCTACCTCCTTAAGGAAAACCGTGTGAAGCAGTTGTTCTCTTGTGTAGGACTTTTAGCTGTGCCAATCCACTCTCCTCCATTTGGGAAGTCCTTCTGTCTGTGCCTTCCTGCCTCTGGTGGCAATCCCCCCGCCTCACTCTATATAAGTACAATACTATCTAAATAAACACCAGTTTTGCCTATACACCTTATTATTCTTCTGTCCTTTTACAGGCTGCCACTATACCATCAACAGGTATAGTAATAAGAATTAGGTCTCTGACTAACTGTTTGTAGAAACTAGCAACCCTTTGCTGCAACTTTTATGACACTAAGCCTAAATGTAACATGTAAGATAATGGGGTTTATAAAGGATCATTTGATTGCTGGGGGATGTCAATGTTTGGATATTCTCCTTGGGAGCATCTTAAACTAAAAGATGTAAAAATACTTTTCATTAAAACTATGGTCTCAACAAGCCTAAAACTTGTTTTTGTGCTAAACCTGTTAGGCTTTGAACGGGTTGAAATCAATTCAGCGAATACAGATTATAGAGCAAAAATTAGAGATTGGAAAAGGTTGAAATTAAAAATAAAATGAGTGGTAAATTTGGGGGGACCCTTGGAATTCCAGCTTAAGCTTACTCTTCAAATGGGAGGTTTGTTTATGATGGAATTTGTAAATAATTGTAGCACTGTTGAAGATCTTCAAGGAAAAGATAGATGTTGAATATAACTGTTTCAGAGGAGAAAGGAGAAAAGAGATATATGATCTTCTATCATACTGTTTTGAAACAACTTTAGAGCATTGGAACTTGCTTGCTGCAAAAAGACTCGGCGAAGGCATTAAAAGCAAGGTTGTAGATGACATCATATGAAATTAACACAGCTTAAAGCAAAAAAAGGTTTATAGAGAAATATGAGGCACAAAAAGAAGCAGGGGGTTGAACTCAAATTCAAAAGTTAAGTTTTAATATTAAAATACCTCTGATTGTCATTTTAAGATAAAAAAGAGTAAAATAGAAATTCTTACAAAATTATGTTTTAATTGCCTGTCTTTTTAAAGGCAAGGCATTACAAATTGTAGGATACTACAATGTGTAGTAACTATATAACTTTTGTACTGCATGTGCTTCCTTTCAGCAATCAATTTGAGAGCATAAGCTTGGGCGAAATGTGTTTAAAATATGAGTCCCTATTAGGCGCCATTGTATTACTTGCATTCATGTAAAAGTTATATTTAATTTGGTGTTTATATTAGATGTGATGAAAAATTATCCACCGCGGCAACAGAAACCATAGCATGCTTGATACGTAAAGGGATGAATAATTTAAGCTAAACGGGTTCCCCTCAAGGAATAGATATAAGACTGAGCTTGATTTATCATTTCAACGTATTTCATTGGATTTTTAGGCTGGGATGACTTACCATGGCCTCGACTTAAAAATCTTATCTAAACATGAACTTTAAAAATTATTTAAAGTTTTATAATATATATAACTGTAAATACTAGTCATAAGCATAAAGTTAGAAATCTAAATAGCAGAGCATTGCTATTAAGTTTAGTAGAATGAAAACAATCATTTGACAGCTTGATGTTTATTTTTAACTTCTATAAAAATATGGAGCTTGTCTGTGGCTCGAAAATAAGCTATGTTTCAACCAAGATTGTTACCTTGCTTGACATTATATCTTTTTAATACATAGAGGCACTCAATGAGCCACCCCATGCTGTACCTAGCAACATTCTCCTTTCCGCCTTGAATATCAAATATAGAACAATATCTCCTTATAAGGAGTGAAGTCAATTACAGCCAAACTCCCTCCACAAGTTATTCAAACCCCAAAACAATATTTGAACCACACCACTGTGCCACCCCCTGGTGGCAAAGGGCTGTCCCTCATAGTATAATATCTTCTCGTTCTCAATAAGTACATTGTCTCATTCCAAATGTCTGCCCTCCTCTTGGACTGTTGTGTTCCCCATTCCAAATGCTGAACTATAATAACTTTAGTCGCAATATATTGAAAATTAAAATTGGCTCATTATTCACAGAGATTTTCTTAGTTTTTTGTGTACCAAGATAATTCAGATGTATTAAATTGAGTCCAGGCATTTGATTACGACGTAAGCCCAATTCCAGCACCTATGGCAGCTAGAGCTATCAGATTAAGTTCTATGTTGGTTGGGATTATCTGAAAATTTATGTCTAAAAACTCTAAATTCATGAAAACTGACTTATCGCATCTTAATCTTATTGCTGTTGGTTTACTCTGTTCTCATCCTAATTGGGATGGTGCAGTGGCAAGCAAGGCTAACTCGAAAACGTTCTGCAGCCACTTGGATCAGGTGGAGCTTCTGAATGGAAGGTTATAATTTTACAGTACACAATAAGGTTGAAATATGAAGCCAGCCATCTTCCTTTTAGACTAGAATTTATAAATCTTACTTTAATTGTATCACTTTAAATTGGCCAGGCTCACCTTTTCCGGTCTAGTCAATCCTCAGCATAGGTTTAAACATCTCTCATGTAAAAGTATAGCAGCTCAATTCAAACTTCAACTATGTTCTTAAACAGTATGTTGCTCCCCTTCCGATTTAATCCTTACCTTCTCGAGTCAGTTGATAGAAGTAGAAAGCCTCATTGCCATGGTTGCAAGGGTTGAACTGTTTTTAAAAATCAAGTAGTTAAATATAAAATATTTAAGGTTGAGCAGCCTACGTTCTCATTTTTACATAATTTATGCCAAACTCCACCGGAATCGACCTTCATGTTTCAAAGATGCTCTAAAGGTTTGTATCTAAGGATGAGCCGATATAAGCTGTTGGCTTAGCCGTTGACTTTAAATATAAATTAATATGGGGAATCAATCCATCTGATTTCTTACAGCTCGAGTGCACTCAGACTGGCTTTATTGGCAGGCAAGTCGACTCACTTTTATATAAGTTATTACATGTGCTTGAGGGACCTTTCTCGATTCAGCGCTATATGGAAGGGAATTAGTTTATTCGGTGGAGAAATAATTTAGACGTGGTTTAAGAAGCAGATATTTAGGTTTTAACATTAAGATATTATATGCTGTAATGGTGAGAAGGTAATGGATCAATTTGACCAAAGTTTGGCAGCTCTTTTTATTTTATGACGCGTCGGATTTAAGGTTATGTTTATTGCAAAAGCTGGATTGTTGGATGGAATTGGGGTGGATTGTTCGTGTTATAGTTGATTGGTTCAGGAAAAAGTGTTCTTCATCAAAGGTGATATTTTGAGTGCTTGGCGTGATTTAAAATACAATAATATTGTACTTTATCTAATAGCTATGGTGGAGTTTTCGAGGGTAGTAGTTATACTTTTCAGAGAATACAATGTCGTGAGTTGAGGTATATAACCCAGCGAGTGTGAATAGGTTTTGTATGATTTTCCTTTTCTTTTGTTCGGGGACCTTGGGAGGCTTAGCATTTGGCATTTCCGGATCGGTCCCTCTCCCGCGAGAGTTGCAATGCAGTCAGACTTACATGGACATCCAAGTGGAGGGGATGGTCGATCCTAGATGCAGATTGAAATTTACAAACTCCACTTTTCCACTGCCATCCAAGCTGTCACCCCACTTGATCCGAAGCCTTCACCACGACAATCGCTTCACCATTGATCGTAAAACAAGCATCGTGTCAGAGAATCTGAAGTGGTCTGGCCAGCAGAGCGTCTCTGAGGATAAGGGTTGCTTCGAATACGAGCAGTGCTGGTTCCATATCTATCCTCACAAGCTAGGATGTCATGTTAGCTTCCATCGCAAGTGGATTGGCCCCACCAACCATACACTGCAGCACGCAGTTGACTGGAACTCCAGAACTTCAACCTTGACATTTAGAGGTCCTAACCAAGCCACACTGTTACAGAACCAGATTGGATTCGAGCTTAAGTTGATGAAAAAGGTTCATGGCTACTCCTGGTGCATATTCTGTAGCCCCGAGATCACCAAGCTTTGGCGTCCTGCGATCTATAACCACTTACCAGTAGGCATCTTCTCGCTGACCCTCACTCCCTTGAGCCAGCGGTAAATTTTTATTCCTGGTGGATATCCATTCAATAATAAGCCCTGGTATTCAACTTGAATGTCTCAAAATACTTTTCATTATTCATTAATCCAACCCTATTTGCCATGGTTTACTGAAAAGGCTACAATAACAAAAAAGCTACATGTACCATAACTGTGCTGCAAGTAACAGTTACAGATAAGAGAAAATGATTACAGAAGTATATTGTTATTTAAATATAAGAGAATAGTTTATATACCCTTGTGGTAAGCCACCAGGAGGTGGCCCTGAGAGAAAAGCAACTTAGGTTTGAGTTTCATGGATGCAGGGGTAATCCTACTAGGATAGAATTTCTTACCAATACTTGTGATAATGGAGGATGCCATTGCTAAGAGGATGATACTAGCTGTGTCAGGGTCAGAGATACCATGACTGGTATCAAACACCCCTCCATAAAGAAGAAGAAATCTGGGCCTTGAACCAAGCCTCTGGAGACCTTTGAAGGCTTGTGAAAGGTCTCAACAGCTTGGACTTAAAGGACCTCCCATCCCAAATCCCCAGGGTAACAAGATACTGGGCTTTGAGCTTGCAGATTCATATTACTCCTCCCTTCTGGTTTTCAGCTCATAGTGTGAAATAGACACTTCTAGGTATAAATTAATCCAAATGGTCATATCTTTTGCATCAAACAAGCTGTATTCCCCTCCAAGCCCTCCTCTTTCAACATGATTAGCACCTCACCTGCTAACTTTGCCTTTATTAGAGGAGGTGAGAAAACAGTGCCAGCAGAAATTTAAAGCCAAACAGTACCCAAATAGGTATCATGATCAAATCTGGATCAAAATTTGCCAGCCATAGAGCTAGAAAAATTGATTACAAGTTCAGGATCATTGTGCCTGTAACCCAACAAAGCTTCCTAATTCCAAAATCAAGACATTTAACATACATGAATTTCCAACATTGCCTCCCCAGGATCCAACACAGGGAGATATCAAGATCCAGGAACTTGGCATGGATCCTAACAAATCAAGATGAAACTCTTGAAAGTGTACTCAGAGTCACACTTACACGTTGTGACAGAAATTGACAGATATAAAGAAGAGGTCTCCATGCGGTGGGAAATAACCACCCAAATCCATAGGGAGTTGATGATTAGCCACCACTGAAGCTTCAAATACTGCTTAGTAAAATTTACAAAAGAAACACTGGGGTTCAACAGAATGATTAAACCCAAACAAAGGAGTCTTGGATGAATAGCCTGTGAAAGAATTGACATGTCTTCAGCATAAAGCTCTGGACATTGAGAAGTGACAGCTGTCTCAGATTCAAACTCTGCAGGAAAGACACCAAGATGAGAAGGCATGGAGTAACATTGGGTGGCACCAATGATGAACCCAGAGCAGGGCCCATCTTCCAGTGATAATACGGCTCAGGATCAAGTTATACAGAATATAGAAAGTAGACTGACTACTGGATGCATTTTTAAATAAGTCAAACCAGGAGAATATTTGGTTTGTTGAGTGATTTAGGGAGGACTTGACTCTTGGAGCTGAACAGTGAAAATTTCCAATATGTACCAAATTTAACAGCTAAGCAATACCACCTGGATCCATGGCTCTTATTCTGTTCCCATTATCCAAAGCATACTCTGTCCAGCACGCAAAAAACCCTTGAGTGATTAATTTCTGTTGGTCATTCTGATAAACAAGAAAATATCAAGTGACTCTCAAATACAACTATTTATCAGTGGCAACTTGCATGGGGTGATTTGATCATGCTGACCAACTGGAGTGGCAGTGACCTGTTTCTGATCAACAGTTTGGTTTAGATCTGTCAATTTGGTTAACTTGGTTAACTGTTTACCTGGCCTCCTGGCTTTGCAATTTGGATGAGCAAATCCAGGCATTATGGGAACTACTGTGACACACATGGACTATATGGGACCAGACCAAAATGATCCCAGCTTACAGTGCCAGCACCTACTCAACTTTGGTAACTGAGCACTTGGTTGCCAACATGAAAATCTAGGAGGGGAGCAGGTTGGGAGATATCCAGGATCAACCTTATAGATTTATTTTTTAATTGCATGTATAATCCTCAGCCTGGGCCAAAGAATAGTAAGGACCAAGTCTTCAGCATGGTTATCATGGGAGGGGCTGAATCTATTGTTTGATCAGAGTAAGCAGTGAGTTGAGGTGGTTGAACACCTTTATAGACCATGTAAAAATGAGGATACCAGGTGACTAGATGATTAATTAATTGATAGGTAAACACAGAAGAAGGAAGGTAGAGATCCTGATGACCTGGATGAGAATGGGCCAATTTTTAGGAGTGTTGCAACCAAGTTCCCAGACTTGCCTACCAACATATCTCACAATACACAGGGGACGCTTGATGAGCTGTCCCTTGACATGTCTAACAACATGAACCAATCTGATGGCAATGTCAAACTATGGGCACTTTCTCCTAATTAGGAGCGCTACCAATTTGACCTGCTGATCCCGCACAAGTTATTCCTTGGCTCCAATCCTTACCTGGAACATGCCACCCCCTTGTGGCCCAGTGGCTTTCCCCATATAGTACATTAATTGCAGTATTCTATAATAAACAATGCCTTATTCTTATTATTCCTGTCCTTTCTATTGGACTGTTGTCTTCCCTAATTCAAATACTGAATCCTCATTGGGTCAGTTGCAACAGCGGTAGCAGCAGTAGTTTTACGGTCTACCTAAAGAGAAAATCCCCCCAAGAAAGGACAGAGTTTGGGCTGCATGGCTACTCCCCACCAAGAGACCTTCCTGCCAATCCCCAAGGGGGACATCCCTAACAAGTACATCATCTATCAAGATCAACTGGTACTTACAAGTGTGTACAACCAACTCTGCCTTGGGCAGCGCAATGCTAGTTTCACTCTGCTCCAGTCAGATCTGTCACAACACATGCTCAACCTCCAGATGTAAACCTTTGCAGGTGGCTGGAAGGGGCTGGCATTGTCAGTTGGCTCCACTCTACTGAAACCCGCCTCTGTGTATGTCAGGTACCTGAGCCTATGTGGGTTGCCACTGCTTCAGGC
Organism: Entomophthora muscae; assembly: GCA_014839935.2. NCBI lineage: Eukaryota > Fungi > Entomophthoromycota > Entomophthoromycetes > Entomophthorales > Entomophthoraceae > Entomophthora > Entomophthora muscae. The sequence goes on from QTSX02003601.1 coordinate 24,437, forward strand.
CGCCTTATGGACCTGCTGCAGTTTGATTCACCACCTGGGCCAGTCAAGAGATAGAAATCACCTGGGCATCTTCAGGGATGCCGCAAAGTCCTGCTACAGTGAGACATTCTCACCCATTGTGATAGGGACTCCCCTCCTGGCTATCAAACAGACCAGGTTTGTTCTTGAATATCTTGACGCCTGTCAGCAAGCTCTTGATGCCGCCCCAGAAGCTGTGACTGATGGGAACACCATGCTCCTTACCTTGATAATTAAGGGGCTTAACCCCATATCTGTAAGTGGGTTCCAGTAGGTTGTTGCACCTCCATTGATGACTGCTACAAAGCCATTGTGGAGACTAATAATCAGGCTTCAATGGGTTTCTGCCGCTCCAATGATGCACCACCCCAACCTTGTCTCACACCTGGCAGTGCTCACAACCAAGTAGGTTGCTGCCAGTCACACCAACAGGAAAATGGGGTTAAGCGCCCCTTCAAAGGGGAACTCCAGTTAGCACAAATTGAGGACCCAGAAAAAGCCTGGGGGTTCTAGTTACAAGAGGTTCTATAACCCCACTTGGCCCTCACTCTCAATCCCTCTTAGCAAAGAACCCCTGCAACTACAACATTTGGTAGGACATGCCACCTCAAAAATGGCACTTTGATTTATGCCATCTCAAATTAAATTTGAGATGGCGTTTTTTGAGTTAGTGATTTTGAATCACAAAAAAATAAAAAGAAACAATAAAATAATTAAAATTTACATATAATTTTATAATGCGGCATCTCAAAAGTACACCATCTCAATTTTGTCATTTCAAGTCAAACTAATTAAATCTTATTTTGCTAACTTTATTTACATTTGAAATCACTTAGTGCAGGGCGTGTTTACGCCATCTCAACCATACATCATTTTTAATCACGCTATTTATCTTTAGCTAAAATAAGCTTATTCCCGCACTAAAATAAAGCCTGTTGTATAAAATCAGAAGATGTTCCTATAGTATTAATCCAAGACACTTATACTAAGAACAACTTAAAAAACACCACTATGGTTGTGGTGTAGGGCGCTGTCTGCAGATATTACCATATTGAGACTACTACCCTATAATAAAAGGTATAAGGAAACTGCTGCCCTTTATTGTGTTTTTGATTGGAGAGTTACCTAGTGAAATATAAAGATCAATTTCCAATTAGTCTCTAATTGACGTACCTGTAGCTAACTGCAGATGCGTTGGAGAGTGCCCCATAGTGGTGACTTTCATTGAGGCAATTAGTGACCAATCTATGCATCTGCAGCTAGCTGCAGATGCATAGATTGGTGACTCATTGGAGGAGCCTATACATATGACAATTAGTAGCTCATCAATTTTCAAAATTTTTAATTTGGTATAGAGACCTTCTGCTCCTTATCAACAAGTATGACCCCCCAGATGAACATTATGAAACCCTGTTCTAAACCTAATTCCCAAAAATTGGCCCTACTTTTGCTGCAACCACCTGACCCAGAGATCACATGTTTAGATATTCACATCTCACTCAATATAAGCCCTTTCCCTCTGAATATCCTCCAAAATGTTTCAGCCCTTTAAGAATAGCTTAGTTCCTGCCCAGTCCTGACTTCAGTCAGGATGACTCACCCTTTCTTTTTTCCTTCATTTCTAATCATATAAGGCCCTCAGATAGCCCCAATAAAGACATCATTGAATAGAACATAACAACCAACTTAACATTCTTAGATTACTTGCAGAGCTCAAATAGAGAATTTATGTTGTGTAAGGAGGTAATAGTCCTGCTGTGTTCCCCCAGTTGCTGCTCAGCTACTCCAACCTTACCCTTAGAATCCTTGAGCACTACAATGGTAGTCCTACTAGTGATTGTCATTGCTGAAAAAAAAACAGTTTTGCTATATGTACTTTATAACTTATCTATACATGGATACATTGCTAGGTTTTCTCAAATTAAATATTTTAATAGTGATTTCAATATAAAAGAAGGTGATTACACCATTTTGATTTACGTCACTTTGAATTCCACTAGGTTTCATATCACCCAATGGATTTGATGCGCACAATGGATAGAGAAAAATAAGGGGGAATTATATATTACGCCATGCTATGCTATATTGATTCCCCAGTTGCAATTCTTGCTTTCCACTTTAAAAAGTACATTTTCACGTTAAAAATCATAGTATTAAAAAATGTAAGAAATTTACTGAAACTTTACAAACATATTTTTTTGGCCTTCTCTAGACAACTGTGTAATTTTTAACCCCAGTTGTATAAGCTAGTTTTTGTGAAATTCAAGTTTTGCTCTTTGGCCAGGTTGAGATAGCCCCAGCAGAAATTTGTTAATTTAATATAAAAAATGGTCAAAAACACTATGTTTTTGAGCTACAGCATCTCAATTACGTCATCTGAAAAACGTCATTTTGACTGCAAGTTTTTAGTCAAAACTCAAAGTTTTGCCTACTTGTGCTGCTAATAAAAAATATTTTTACAAGATAAAAAACCTTTAAATTTTGATAGTATATATTTTAAGACTTTTTGCTACACATATATGTAAAAATATTTGCTATCTTATTACTCAAAAAATTATCATTTTTTCCTTTGAAAACTTTCCCTAAAATACCCATATTTTGATACTAATTCACTTTTAGATGCCTCCAAAGCCTACCACTAAAGCTGCGCCCAAGGCCTCCAAGTCCAATGTCACTCCTTCCAATGCCAATAAAGCCAAAACTACCCCTAAAAAGCAGCCTACTAAGGCTAAATCACCTCCAAAGACACCCACACCTCTCCTGATCCAGAGGGAAACAGTACTACCCCTCCCCACTCTCCATTTGTGTACTCCCCCTCAGACCCCCAAGAGAAGCTATTTGAGTTCAATTGCCAATCTGAACCCATATCAGAGCCTGAGGAGGAGCAGGAGCAGGAGCCTGGCTCTCCTGTTGACAATCAAATTGAGCTGTGGGATATCAACATGGTCCATAACATTTGCAACATAAATGGTGCCTTTGCTGTGCTTGCTACCTTTTCTCCTAGCTACCCTATTGTTGTGTTCTGAGCGCAGCACAGACACACAACAGGGAATCCTAACCTTGGGATTGGATTTGTACTAAGTCTTGGTTAGATGACAGGGAAAGCAATTGTGTTTACCTTGTGGCCCTGGATGGATAATCTCTGCTAGGCGTGGCTAGAGAGAGGCGCGGAAGTACAGAAGACACAAAGACAATAATGTGAATAGAACTTAATTTTATTGTTAAAATAGGAAATGGAATATATAGTGGTTGAGAATACCACAAAACACTACCAGGACGGTAGGATCACTTGCCACAAGCATGAGTGGGGCAAGTGAGTTGCGCAGATTCAGGAAACCAAGCAATCATATTTCCGGAAGTAGAAGCCAATTCATTTTGAGAGTTGAAAGCAAAAGCAAGAGATTTGTCTTTGAAATGGCCCAACAAAGGCAAAATTGAAACATGGTGAATGCCGTTATTCACAACATTGCCCCCCTCTAGATTGGCCTTTAGGGGGGTGATACTTGCAGAGGAACTTGGCGTGTACACAAGCAAAAGGGCAACCACTGGAGAGGAGCTTTACAGTGTACTCAGATCCTTGTTTGAAAGTCACCTCTAAAGGGCCAATCCACAGGGAGTCTAGTTTGTGTGCGTGCCCACCCACACAGTGTTGATAGTATAGGACATGGTCACCAACAGCAAACTCAGGCAAGGGAGAGCGCCCTGCGTTGTCAGGAGAGAGCTCGAGCATCTTAGTCTTATATGAGGAAGTGTAGGTAGTGGCTTGTATATCAATGATGCAGTTGTCTAAGTCTTTGATGTGGTTGTCAGGGTTCATGGCCTTATTAGAAGAGAGTAGGGGAACCCCCAAGAGCGACGGAGTGGTGGCTTCACGCCCATACAACATGGCAAAGGGGGAGTACCCTGTGATCTGATGCTTGCTCAGACAATAGGCAAAGAGTGCAGCAGGTAGGTATAGATCCCAATTGGCAGCGTCAGAGTAGGTGAGTTTCCTCATTATAGAACCCAGTGTTGAGTTGGCACGCTCAACTTCCCCATTAGTGGAAGGATTATAGGGGGCAGAGAAAGACTGGTGAGTTCCTAGAGCTTCAACAACAGAGGTTACAAGTTTGGCATTGAAGTTGGTTCTGTTGTCTGATAACAGCACTTGAGGACAGCCATGGCGGTAGAAAACATCCTGCAGCAGGAAGGCAGAGGTAGTCTTAGCAGTGATGTCTTTAGTAGGGCAAGTGTCACAAGTGACAAACTCCTGTCAACTATGATAATCAAAAGGCCTCAACCATGAGAGTCAAACCCTGACACCCCGCGGGCCGCCAGCCTGCAGGGCCAGCCACCTGGCTGCCTGCAGTTTTTGGGGTTTGAATCAGAATTGGATTTGACTTTAGAGAATCTCATGAAGCCTGATGTACCAAGTTTGCCTACAACAATGCCCCCGCGCTGGAGGTCCCTGTTAACCTAACCAATCAATGGGCTGGTTTAACCACAGACCTCAGAATAACCTGGGCCACTACAGAAGAAGAAACAAAGATACCTTCTATAAGAAATGGGCCACCCAGAGATGACCCGTCCCGTGACCTGGTTAAGGAATTGGAGTGCTCTAGTTGCAAGTCAGCCAATGAGATAACCCCCGCAATTGTTGCCACCAAGGGCTGTAAAGACCTAGTAGATGGGGAAACCCGGGCCATGAAAATCTTTATAAGTTTTGCCATGACAGATGGGCATACTTATACCCTGGGCCGCCAGGAAGATGCCCATTGCCATCCTTGCAATAAAGTGACATGAACCTTTGGTTCAACCAGATCATACCATACTTGTTATTAGTTTTACTTCATCTACAGTCTACTCCTAGCGGCTCTGCCCCACATGTTCACCTACCCCAAGAAACCACGGACCAGCCGCCCAAACTTTACCGTCCACCAGGAGCTCCCTTTGGCCCAGTACATTTTACCAAATACCCACCCAATCCTGCGTATTTGGAGTTTACTCTGGAGGAGATCCTAATCCACAACCCTGAAGCTAGGACTAGAGAGACCAAAGTCCTTTACAGAGAAGGCATCAAAATTATCCGGCCCCCTCTGCTATTCTGAGACAAGTATAATTTCCTGCCCGCATACTTGGTCCCAATGACGCTGCCCCTCACCCCTCGGCCCGACCGCCCGCAAGAATCTGTTGCTGCTGAGGGATCCACTTCCACCTAATTATTTGGGGTGATGTATATCACCCTCACTGAATTGATTGATTCTATGGTGCCTACAAGCAGACCTTGGGCAATTCTTGGAAAATTGTTATCTTATATTGTAAAGTTATCTCCAATCCTGTGGTGGGCTCTCCCTGCTGGGCCCGCAGGCCGTCTGCCCGCGAGTTCTCAGGAACCCCCCGTAGGTTGGATCCCTGACAGTGAGCTTCTACCCACTTGCTGAAGTGGTCAACGGCAATCAGGATAAAGCGTCATCCAGAGCGTGAGCGGAGGAGAGGACCTACAGCATGAATGCTGACAGTGTGAAAGGCATGTTGAGGGGGGACCAATTTGAACTCGTGAGAAGCAGCTCGGGGCCTCTGAAGTTGGCAGTCATGGCAACAAGCTATGACATCTGGGATCAACAGGCAAAGATTCTCCCAGAAGTAATTCTTCTGAAGCCAGTCAAAGGTCTTGACAATGCCTCCATGGCCAGTTTCTTTATGAGCTTGCAACACTAAGGAGAGGCAAAGACTGGGGCGCACGTATGGCAGGTATTGACCCCGCACCTTCTTGAAGAGTTGGTTATCGCGTATGAGGGTGTCTTCAGAAAATTTGGACAGGACAAGTCAAACCTCTTCTGTCTCACTTTCCCAGGAAGAAGGGTAGCCAATTAGCTCGTACAGGCGGTCTGCCTCAGCAGGATGTAGGGCAAGGATGGGCATTTGGGACAACCCATCAGCGTTCTGATGTTGAATCCCAGGGCAATGGAGCACAGTGAAGTCATAACCTTGCAGGCAGAGAGCCCATACGGCTAAGCGTCCTTCAGGTTCCTTAAGTTGTTGTAACCATTTGAGCAAAGCGTGGTCAGTGACGACAGTGAAATGGGTATCATACATATAGTGGTGGAATTGTTTGACTGCATGAAGCACAGCAAGACACTCCTTCTCTGTAACACTATAATTCTTTTCATGCTTATTCAACACACGGGAAGTATAGGCTACAGGATGGTCCACACCTTCATTGTTGAGCTGAGCCAAGATAGGCCCAATAGCAAGGTCACTAGCATCAGTGTACAAGATGAATTCCTTATTGTAATCAGGGTACACTAAAATGGGTGCTTCTTTGAGTTTCTGCTTTAGAGTCTCAAAGGCTTGCTGTTGGCTGGTGGTCCATTCAAAAGGAACATTACACAACAATTGGACCAGGGGTTTGCTAGTATCAGCAAAATCAGGAATGAATTGCCTATAGTACCCCATCATGCCCAGAAAGACTTGTACTTCTTGTAAGTTGGTGGGCAGAAGTATTTTGTCAATGGCTTCAACCTTCTTGGTCATTGGAAAAATCCCCATTTGGGCTACTTCATGGCCCAGGAATTCAAGGAGTTCTTTAAAGAAAGCACACTTAGAGGGCTTTAGCTTGAGGCCAGCCTCTTGGATCTTTATGAACACCTCTTTAAGATGGGCTAGGTGATCAGTGAAAGTTGCGCTGAAGACTTTTATATCATCTAGATAGACTAAGACATACAACAACTTCAAATCACGCAGGATGGAGTCCATAACCCTCTGGAAAGTTGCCGGGGCATTACAGAGCCCTTGCAGCATGCAGGTAGTTTCAAACAATCCTTCTGATGTGATGAGCGCAGCCTTCTGACGGTCTTCAGGAGAGAAGTCAACTTGCCAGTAGCCAGACGCCAAATCCATGGCAGAGAAAAACTTAGAACCTCCAAGGCGTCAAAGGGCGTCATTGATGCGTGGTAAGGGATAGGAATCTTTCTTGGTCAGAGAATTCAACCTTTGATAGTCCATCACAATCTGGTGTCCACCATCCTTTTTCTTTGAGATGAGCAGAGGAGAAGCCCAGGGACTCTGAGAGGGAGCTAGCAATCCAGCGTCCAGCAGTTGTTTGAGCTCCTTGGAAACCTGTGCATCTTCCACTTGGCTACAGCAGTATGGCTTGGCACAAAAGGGGGGAGCATCTCCTGTGTCAATCTGATGAATCACATCTTTGGCTAGCCCATAATCAGTACTATCTTTAGCAAAGATGTCTGAGAATTGGTCTAGTAAATCAAGAACCTCTTTCTGTTGGACCGGGGACAACTGAGGGAAGTCTTGGGCAGTGAACAGGGATAAGACTTGAGGCTCGTCTTTGGGTAGGTTAAAGTCTTGAAACTTTCCAAAAGGGTGAAGAGACAAGACGTCAGGAGCATTTAACAACTTTCCATAACCAACAACCTGTCCTCTGGATACTGTCATAGGAAGCACAGTAAGGTTGGCAACTAGTAATTGAACAGGATCCTTGTGGGAAACGTCCAGAATTCCAGGACAAAGGTAAGGCTTGTTATGCCCCAGCAAAGGAGGGGAGTATAGCTCTAAGAAAGTCTGTTCAGGTAGTTCATATGATATCTGGGAGTCTAGGATAGCCTGAGAGCCTGGAGGGATGGTGATAGCAGACGTGGCCATGAGAGGGATTCCCTCAGTTGCAGGACAAGCCATGGGAGGACACTTCATGTTGGTGGAATGGGTTTGGTATTTTAGGGTGAAAGCTCCAGTGGGGTACTCCAGAGTACATGTCTTCAAACGTTTACCAGGAACTTTGATTGGCTCTTCAAAGATCAGGGGGACTTTGTACCCTAGGATAGAAAGATAACCATCCTTTAGGTTGATGATCCCATTATATTCCTGAAGGAACTGGGTACCAACCAAAAGGTCATAGCTCTCATTTTCTAGAACAACAGCCGGCGCAGCCAGCAGGAGTTTACCAAATTGCATTAGTAAGGCAGAGTATGCACCAATGACGCAAGTCATGGAGAGACCAGAGGTGCCATAGGATTGATGGTAGTTAAGATCAGGGGCCAGCTTAAGCTTCTTCATCAGTTTAGAAGAAACAACGTTGACCGGAGAACCGGTGTCCAAGACAGCTTTGATCTTTAGTTTTTGGATAGATATCTCTACCCAGGTGGTGGTGTGTCCAAAGGGTGGCAGAACAGCCAAGATATCCTGTGCCTCAGCTAATTCCTTGTCCCATTTTTCAATCATACATTGTAGTCCCGGAAACTCCTTATATACAGTCTGGAGAGGGAGTGAGACAGATAAATTCTTGAAAACGGCGTCTGCAACTTCAGTGGCTTCCTCTGATGATTCCACTAATACAGGGACCGTTTTGCCTGAGTAAGATAGGGGCGGGAGACAACTGCTTTGGCCTCAGACAAGGGCTTGGTGATAGTTTTAGTCTTCCCAGATTGTAGCTTGTAGGGAACGGCAATAGTCTCAGGAATGGCAAGAACAGAATACCCGTATGCATCATGGTCTTCAACATCAGATTCATCCACATCAGAATCATAAGAAATGTCATGGAAAAGGAGGAGGATAGGAGGTGCTTCATCATCAGCAGGATCAGAGTGAGTAGCAGGCAGAGATGTAGGAGGAGACTGGGAAGAATTGTCAACCAAGAGTGTCTCCGCCTCTAGGTTGACTGTTCTTTTCCTGACTGATCCTTGGGATCAGCTCCTTCAACCCGCGGATTGGTGCAGACGCAAGAGTGGTGGCCTATCTGACCGCAGTTGTGACAGCCTTGACGTCAAGGAGGATTTTGGGAGCTCATAGTGAGGATACGAGGGCCGCAAGAAGAGGAGCCAGAGTTGTAAGCGGCACAACTTTCCCAAATGACTGCCCCAGAATGATTAAGATGTATATCTTGGAGCAGTGTCTTTATACTTTTTATGGAGGACAGTATAGCCTTGTGGGCCTTGAAATGAAGGCATAGGAGTTGATTCACCTTGAGGGCCTGGACGCAGGCCATATATGCTTCATGCGCCGTCAATTGTCTGCTTGTTATTAAATGTTGTCCCTCCATGTAAAATCTGTCGGTGAATTCAGCTAATGTCTCTTTGGGCTTGAAGGATATGTGCATGAAAGCATCATTTTTCACCTCCAGGCTAAGATCATCACCAAACTTGTCAATCAGGAGCTGTTTCATGTCCTCCCAGGTCTCAATGAAGGGCAGCTCTGGTACAACTACCTCTTGACAGGTTGGGTGTAGGCAAGTCAGAATATGTTCTTTCTTAACTTCATCTGATGCTCATCTCATAGCAGTCTCATAAATAGTTAAGAAAGCTGCAATAGTCAAGGTTTTAGGATCAAAGACTTGCTTAAAAGTAGGCTTGAAGTGTGCCTCAGGAGCTGGACCACCATTGCTGCTATTGAGTACATTTATGCGCGGAGAACTCAGCTTCAGATTTGGAGGGGGGTTGTCTAGCCCATAGTTGTCAAACACTTTCTTCAGGGGTTGTCAGAGTCTCGGTGGTTCTGGCACCCGTAGTGTTGGCTAGAGTGGTCTGTTGTTCAGTAAAATCTAGTTGTTGTCCTTGGGTAGTGACAACAGTGGAGAGCTCAGCCAGCCGCAAAGTAAGGGATGGCCCCACTGATAGGCAAGGAGCAAATCTGTCGTTTACCAAATTGATCAACTCACTCATCTCCTGTACGTCTCTGTCCAACTCAGTCTGGTCTTGTTTCAAATGGTCCACCTCATTAGCTAGGGCAATCAACTCTCTGGCACAGTGGATTTGAGGAGCCCCCGCCAAACCAGGACAACAGCCATCCTCCTTGTTAACCCTGAGTGGGCTAGCAGTGGCCGTCACTACCTCACGTAAAGCAGCAACCTCTTGCTGTAGTTCAGCGCAAGAACCTGGGGATCAGGTTGAGGCATTTCAGTAGGACGTCCTTGGCTACAAGTGGAAGCGCGTAATTCCCAGATGGCCTCCCAGATTTTCTCCTCTCTGTCCACCAGATCATCAGCAGGAGGAGAAGGCGGAACATCAGGTTTGGGAGTGGACAGCTCATTCACCTGACTCTGAAGTTTGGCAATAGCTGCGGCAGTGGTAGCTCTCTCTTGATCAAATTCTGCACTGAGTTCATTTAGATCTTGGGCGGCAAGGTCAGCTACCTGTTGCAATTGCTCAAAGGAATAGACACTGAATGCATTGAGCTGTTGTACTAGGTGCTCAAAATACAAGAGATAAGCGTTTAGGGTGGAGTCTACTTGAGTGCTCCAGGGTTGTTCTAACTGGTGAAACTCATGTAGTTGCTCCCTAACATACTCAGGGATAGACTGGCGTATTTGCTCAATGGAATTGACTAAACATGTTTGAGAGGTGACTAAATCACGCTGATTGTCAGACATCAGGGAGAACAGGGAATGAAGCCATTGTTGGTAGGCAGCAAACTGGTCCCAATGATGGGTAACAGCTGCTTGTAGAGACAAGATTTCTTGAACGTGGAGGCCCAACACCATCTGGTGATGGGCCAAGGCAGGCTGTACAAAGGATGACAGCAGATTATCAGCGGAGCCAGCCGCTGGGAGGAGGTGTTGTGGAAACTGAGGGGCCACAATTAACTCATAGTATTCAGCACAGATAAACTGTAGTTAAAGGCAAGGGATGGCCACATCCCGAGCTATCCCAAGGGCTACCGCCATGACTTGTTCTAAGTCAGGTGTACCCATGGGGTAAGCAACTAGGCAGGGACCATTCCCAAGTTTCAGTACATTAGGGATAATAGGCAGGTTGGTGATGTCTTCCTCAATAGGAGGGCTGGTAATTTCAGGCAAGGTCAACTCCAGAATAGGCAGAGGCAAGGGACCTGCAAACATAGATGCAAAAGGGATAACCAAGGGGCTTACAGCCCCTGTAGTGAGCACCATTTTTGCCGTGTTCTGAGGCGCAGCACAGACACACAATGGGGAATCCTAACCTTAGGATTGGATTTGTACTAAGTCTTGGTTAGGTGACAGGGAAGGCAATTGCGTTTACCTTGCGGCCCTGGATGAATAATCTCTGCTAGGCGTGGCTAGAGAGAGGCGCAGAAGTACAGAAGACACAAAGACAAAAATGTGAATAGAACTTAATTTTATTGGTAAAATAGTAAATGGAATATATAGTGGTTGAAAATACCACAAAACACTACCAGGACGGTAGGATCACTCACCACAAGCATGAGTGGGGCAAGTGAGTTGCGCAGAGTCAGGAAACCAAACAATCATATTTCCAGAAGTGGAAGCCAGTTCATTTCAATAGTCAAAAGAAAAAGCAAGAGATTTGTCTTCAAAATGGCCCAACAAAGGCAAAATCAAAACATGGTGAATGCTGTTATTCACAGCACCTATCTTGTCCAAGAAGGGGGTGCCAGCTTTGTCTACAAGGGCTGCAGCTTCAGCTTTAATGATGAGAAAAAGCCATTCATCAACATCACTTTAAATGTGATAACCTTGGGTGCCCAGCAAGGCTTACAACATATGGCTTCACAAAGTTTAAAGCCTTAACAATCAGCTATGACTGCACTGAGCCTTTTGACCCCCTCTACCAACTCAACCACTGGTTTCTTTTGGCTAGTGATACCCACCAGGGACCAAACCTCAACTGAGGTGGTGAACAATGCCCTGATCAACCTAAATGATTTACAACTTGCCTCTGTTAGTGGCAATTATAAACTCCAGAGATATCTCACTGATCAGAATATGCTCTAAGCACTGAAGGCTTCAGTGCAATATCCATTGACCAGTTAATCTTAACTGAAGAGCAGAAGCTATCCTTCCATGAAGAGCAATTCCTTATGCATGATGATGGCCCAAATACACAGGAGTGCATTATATGCTTCACAACCTCTCAAGATTTGTGCAACCTCCCTAAGTGCAAGACCTGGCTTGCAGATGGTACTTTTTTCTTCCTGTATAAAGCTCTTCATCCAGCGTTGGAATATCCATGGGCAGGTGGGCAATCTTTTTCTTCCCCTGGTACTTTATTTCCTTTCCAACAAGAAGCAGGACACATATGTCCATGCTCTCACTATCTTAAAGAACAAACTTGATGAGATCCTCCCCACATTAGAAGAGGAGCCTAATGAGACTAGAGGGAGAAAGAAGAAGACCCCCTCCCAGGATGAAGACACTAAAATCCCCAAGAATCAGCCAGAAAGTCTACCATATCATAAATATCTGGTAGTGGATGTTGAGCAGGCTCAGGCAAATGCCTTCATCAAAATCTTCAAGAGCTCCCCCAGGGATGCTACTTTCACTTCCGCCAGGCACTCTGCTGCCGCCTCCAAAAGTGCACAGATCTCCATGGGCTGGTCAACTCTGAAGGCACAAAAGAGGCCAAGGACATTTTTAATTTCTTTGCTGCCCTTGTGAGAAAGGATGAGACCAATGCCTTTTATGACGCCCTCCTCTGCCATCCCTATATCATAGCCAACCAGGCAGCCTCTGCTCCTTTCATTGAGTATTTTGAGACTCAATGGTTTGGCATCTTCCAAAGAGCACACCACATCATAAAAGGTGGTGACTCACTCACATGGAACTGCTTTAAGAAAGTCAAAGACAGTCTCTTCAAGACCACCTCTTCCCTTGAAGGGTGGAATAGACATTTTGCCACAAGGGTCCAGGTTCAGAAGCCCAAGTTCAACAAAATCATGATCCATCTCAAGACTCAACAAGTCATCTTCGCCCGCCTCTTTAAAACAGGCATGAAGATCAAGGATGATCCCCCCAAGCAGACTAAGGCGGTAAAAAAATATACTGAAATCAACAAGGTGGTCCTTGCCTACTATCCCAAGGATAGAAAGCTTGAACATCTTCAGGCCATCTCAGTAGCACTGTCAATCAATATATGAGCCTTTCTCAATAAACTATTGCACTTCTTATTTTTTAGTTTTATCATTATTTGACTTTTTTTAGTATTTGGTACAATTCTATTCTTATTTTAAAGTATAGTTAATAGTTATAATAGATGAAAATAGTTGTTTTTTGGGTATATTTTAACTTTTGGGCTTTACGCAACCTTGTTGCTACTAATTGACCCCATGTTTTTATTGCGGATTTGAAATTCTGAGGTTCTACTAAGCCTAGAAATGTTTTTTATAGTTTATTTTTTGAGAATATTTTGGGTTATTTTTGGAGTTCAAAAAATCTAAAATTTTAAAAATTGTTTTTCTTAGTTGCAATGCTGTAAATTGAAATGGTGTTTTTGCTATAAAATTGAGATAGCAGAAAATTGAGATGGCCTATTTCAAGATGCTGTTTTTTGATATGTTGTTTTTGAAATGGTGTGTCCTACCCAACATTCATAAAGTTGAAACCCTTGACGTCTTCTAAGTTCATAGCAGTGTCTTCATACTTCAAGTCAGTCACTCTCCAAATAAAGTAACTTGCTTGGCCTATCCCTTTTTTTATGAGAACACCCACAAACTACTGGTAGATACTGGGGCAAATTACACTATGGTTGACCAGATGTTTGCAAATTCACAACAACTAGACCAAATGCCAAGCAGGCTCAAGAAAGTACAAGTGGCTGATTCCCAAGGAGAGGCAACTCCCCATGAGATGGCACTCTTCTCCGTGAAAATGGGAAACATCCAGGTTAAGCTCTATGGACCAATAATGACAGGATTCAGGCACAATGTCATTGCTGGCCTTGACTGGCTTTGCCACAACCAACCCTATATCAACTGGAATATTTCTGTGATTACCCTCAATGGGAAGGGGGTAGATTTTCAGATATACTCCGTAGAAATGAGCAAATTACTGCACAATACTGTGTTTTTCAGAATCACAGAGATGGGAACGTACAATTTAAAGGGGGGAACTGGACTTCAATCAATGCGTAGTTGAAGTTATCTGCACCAAACCACTTGTGGCCCTTCCCTTGACTAATCCACCTCCACTAGCACTTGCTGCTCTCCTCAAGGAGTATAAGGATGTTTTCAGTAAAACACTGGACCAACTACCCCCTCCCCAAGAGATCTAGCATGCTGTACAACTACAAGGGTTGCTTCCTAAAGCACACCCCCTATATTGCCTAACACCAAAAGAAGGTAAGATCCTCTGCCAGCACCTTGTAGACGCACTCAATAAGGGCTTCATCCGCCCCTTGCTCTTGCCTTACGGGGCTGCTGTCTCCTTTGTATCCAAGAAGGATGTGTCCCTTTTCCTGGTCACAGATTACTGTACCCTAAATGAGGTGACTGTTAATAATAAATACCCCCTGCCGTTGATTGACAAACTGTTTGACACACTTGCGGATGCAAATGTCTTTAGTAAGATTGATCTCACTGTAAAGTACAACCAGGTCTGCATTGCACCAGGGGATAAGGCAAAAACTGCCTTATGCACACACTACAGGTTGTTTGAGTGTCAGGTCATGAACTTTGGAATGACCAACGCTCCTTCCACCTTTGCCATGTTAATGAACAAAGCATTTGAGGAATTTATTTGAAATTGTGTTGTTGTGTACCTTGACAACATTATTGTCTTCAGTCAAGATCAAACCATGCACCCCCAACACCTCTGTGCTGTCCTTGACACACTTTGGAAAAACCAGTTGAAGGTAAGCCCTCCAAATGTGAATTCCTCAAGTTGGAGCTCTTGTTCCTTGGGCACACCATCTCTGCCCAAGGGATAAAGCCTGACCCTGCCAAAATTAAGACAATCACCAGCATGCTATCTCCCACAAATGTTGGTCAGGTTTGTATATTCTTGGGCATGGTTGCCTATGTGCGTAAATTTATCCCCAATTGCAGAGAACTTATTGCATCTCTCACCAAGCTCCTGAACACTAAACAGTGCTTCCATTGGACCCCTGCCAGAGATTAAGCCTTTGAGACGTTGAAGCAGAGACTTACAACTGCATCTGTATTAAATTTTCCTAATCAGAACCACCAATACAAACTCAAGACTGATGCCTCTGACAGGGCCATAGGGGCGTGTTATGGGTAGAAACTGACAATGGTGGCTTCCTCTCTGTGGCATACAAATCCAGGAAGCTCACTGACTCAGAACAACATTACCCAATACATGACAAGGAGTTAGTGGCAATTGTGCACTGAATTGAAGAAGTGGAACTGTTACTTAGAAGGGGACACCTTTCCACCCTGTGTCCTGACAGACCACAAGTCACTCCAATATTTCAACACACAGTCCCACTTGACACACCACCAGGCAGACTGGGTCAATTGTCTATCTCCTTACCAATTGCGTATTGAGTACAAGCCTGGGAAAGAGCTTATCACAGCAGATGCCCTCTCAAGGCTCTACATGGTGTTCATCACCGGGTACAACAGTCTGGACCCCAATTGGCTAATGCTTTACCTCCAACCTGAAGCAACCTGCTATGAAGGCCTCAATTTGGTAACCATCTCCAAGATGAAGGGCAATGAAAGTCAGTTCACCACCAATGCAGGCAATTTCTGCCGCCACAAAAAAACAGGAGAAAAGACACCCTATATTCCCACCACACAGCAAGGTGACACCATACTGCACTCCCCCCGCATCTTGAGTCATGTCAGGGGATATAACCTCTTTGAAATCATGAAATGTAAGGTTTAGTGGCTGTGTATGCGCCAAGACATCTTGGACCTCCTCAAAACATGTGTGCTGTGCAAAAAGAACACATCCAAACCTGCACCCCCAAGTCTGTCCTGCCCATTAAGGCCATGGAGCCCTTTGAGCAGTGGGCCCTTGATATTGTTGGACTCCTCCCCAAAGACTGACTGGGGAAGAAGTACATCATAAAATCCCTCAACTACTTCACTTGCTGGCCAGTTGCATGGGCAACCACTAACCACACTGCCATCATTGTCACTTGCTTCATTGGCAAGGAAATTGTGGCCTGTTTTGGATGATCCAAATACCTCATCACAGACAGAGGCCCCAAGCTTGTTGGACATGTCATGAAAGCGTACTGAGCCAAAAATACCCTCCAATAAATAGTCACAACTCCATACCATCCGCAAGCCAATGGGCGCATAGAGTGATTGAATGATTCTCTGGTCTAGCTGATTGCCAAACTCTCACAGGACTATCCTAATACTGTGTGGACCAAACATCTGCCCACTGCATTGCTCATCTTATGAGCAAGGATCAACAGGGGCACCGGGTTCAGCCCCAACACCTTGGCCTTTAGGACGCCTGATGGTTTGGAAGGAGTATAACAAGTGAGATTATAATCCACAGTTCCCACAAAAACCCCCTTGTTGCCTACCCCTTCCCTGAGCTAGTGATGCACCAAAGCCCAAGACATTGAACACAAGCAAATTGAGGGAGGGACAAGACACCTTGAGGCCAGATAAGCCATAGGTGACCCCGTCTACGCCCTCAACCCCAATTTTTCTAAATTAGAACCCAATCACTTGGGGCCCTTCAAGATAGCCGTGGTCTATGACAACCACACCTATCAGCTGGAGGACACCCAAGAAAACATCAAAAAGCTTCACCACAATTGCTTGCGCCCCTGCTGTGCCATCCCCACACAAAAGTTGTTTGTGCAGACCTTCCCAGATCTCCCACAAATCCAGATCCTAGTATCTGACGACAAGCAGGGGGCAAGGAGGGTGTTGCTACTGAGTTCCCAGAATTGCCTGCCAATGTATCTCACAATAAACAGGGGACACTTGATGAGCTGTCCCTTGACATGTCTAACAACATGAACCAATCTGATGGCAATGTCAAACTATGGGCACTTTCTCCTAATTAGGAGCACTACCAATTTGACCTGCTGATCCCGCACAAGTTATTCCTTGGCTCCAATCCTTACCTGGAACATGCCACTCCCTTGTGGCCCAGTGGCTTTCCCCATATAGTATATTAGTTGCAGTATTCTATAATAAATAATACATATTCTTATTATTCCTGTCCTTTCTATTGGACTGTTGTCTTCCCTAATTCAAATAATGAATCCTAATTGGTTTAGTTGCAACAGGATAGGTACAGTAGTGCACCTGTCTCTCTTCACATTAAACTAGTAAAGGGTTTTTAAGTAGTGGAAATTTTTTATCAGCTCCTAACATGCTCAAACAGAGGGATAAGCAGCCAAGCATTGAAATTTATTCATTTTTCAGAATTATTACCTGATAAAGACATGGCAGAAGAAGGCTTTTGCAGTAGAAAACTGGCCTAAGTCTTTTAGTATTTTATCTTTCACAGCCCTGTCTTCCAACAAGCTTGTAAAGTAATATATAGCTTTATTAGTATACTGATAGCCAGTGCAGCTGTATCTAAACTGCAGGATTAGACTCCCAGAAAAGTTCCAAGTCAGAAAAGATGGTCTGCAGTCAACTTGTCCCAATTGGGACCCAAATTCAGTATTTTTTAATCTGGTTTTGCCAACTGAGACATCAAATCTAATAGGTTCTCTTTATGAGATTCAACCTATTCCGCAAGGATAACCTGTCATATTAAAGACACATCTGCTTAACCTTAATACTACAATATCTGCTATATAACATATTTTCTCTGAAATAAAGACAATATCTAATCTAGTATTGATTTCTCCTTTTCTGTGAATTTTTAAAATACCACAGCTACAATATTGGCAGCAGAAGTAGGGGTTTCATCCCACCTCCCTGTTTAAAATATCTATAAGACCCCCCACAAAGAATTCACAATAACATCATTGTCGTGTTCTGAGGCGCGGCACAGACACACAACAGGAAATCCTAACCTTAGGATTGGATTTGTACTAAGTCTTGGTTAGATGACAGGGAAGGCTATGCAATTACCTTGCGGCCCTGGAAGAATAATCTCTACTAGTTGTGGCTAGAGAGAGGCGCAGAAGTACTGAAGACACAAAGACAAAAATGTGAATAGAACTTAATTTTTATTGGTGAATATAAAATGGAATATATAGTGGTTAGGAATACCACAAAACACTACCAAGACGGTAGGATCACTTGCCACCAGCATGAGTGGGGCAAATGAGTTATGCAGGATCAAGAAACCAAACAATTATATTTCCTGAATCAGTCATCAACTCATTTCAAGAAGCAAAAGCAAAAGTAAGAGATTTGTCTTTGAAATGGCCCACCAAAGGCAAAATTGACACATGGTGAATAGCAGGTTCACATCATTGCCCTCTCCTAGATTGGCCTTAGGGGTGGTGGTATTTGCAGAGGAACTTGGCATGCACTTGAGCAAAGGGACAGCCACTGGAGAGGAGCTTTACAGTGTATTTGGACCCTTGTTTGAAGGTCACTTCCAAAGGGCTGATCCACAGAGTGTCCAGCTTATGCGCACGCCCATCTACTCTATGTTGGTAGTAAAGAACATGGTTGCCAACATCAAATTCAGGCAAGGGGGAGCGTACAGCATTATTGGGGGAAAGTTCAAGCATCTTAGTCTTGTATGCAGAAGTGTAGGCAGTGGCCTTGTGGGGTTCTTGGTCACCCAACCCCAAGTGTGTCCTGGATTGTAGCCAGGGACTGGCTGGAAGGGATTTTCATTCTCTAGTAAAGGGAAATGTATCTCAGAAATATGTATAGGTGTCAAAATGGGCTTTTATTCACTCTCAGAAGGAAGATACCCTTTGAAACCTTCTGGTATATGGCCCAGGGGGTCAAGGGAACAATATGGTTTTTCCAAACTTGGAGTCCTCCAACAATATCTTGGACTCCTTTTGCTTGGTCTTGGACTTCTGCACCTTGGTCTTGGGCTCCTACGCTTTGGTCTTGGGCTCCTGCACCTTAGTTGTGGGCTCTGGCGTTCTAATCTTATGCTCCTGTGGTCTGTCCCAACTTTGACTTTCTATCCTTGGTCTTCTGCTCCTTCTGTAGCTTTTGTGGCCTTTGTAATCCACTTGATCCAGTCTAGTCCAGTCCCTTCATCCTCATCATCATCCTCCATAATCCCTCCTTTTTTGAGTCTCAGATAGCTCTCCTCTTTATAGCCCCTTGTTTCAGACCAAAAACCTCTCTTAGAACTCTGGTCTTTCAAAGCTTAAACTATCCAGTTTTTCTCTTTCTAAAATATATTAAACTTTCAAACTTACTTCAGTCAATAAAAGCCCTGGTTTTTCTGCTTCTGCTCCTCATTTTTTAGGCTCTAACTCTTAGTTTAAAGCCCTCAAAACGTTGATCAAATAGACTCCGGCTTGCAGCCAATCATACTCCTCAATTCAACGGTTTTGCCAAAACAGTTTCCCCAGATGACCCGTCCCTGACCCTGGTTTGAACCCAAGGCTGTCTTGCTCTGTGTAAACAAGTGCTCCACGTTTCAAACGGTTTTGCTGTGATTCCTGCCATGTTGGCTCGGCAAATCTCAAGCGCTTCCACATATGTTTTACTTAGGCAAATTTGACCCTTCAATTTTTCAATGTTTCTCTGTGTTTCTCCGCGTCTCTCTCAACGTTTTGCAACTTTAAACCTACTTGCTGCTTGTCCTTTTACTTCTCCTAGTTGTTCTTGGTGAAATTTGCTATTTTGCCCTTACAGTTTATCCATTCTTTTCCCAGCTTATTTCAAGCTTATTTCCTCCTTAATTTTTTCTCTTAAATAAATTTACAGCTCTAACAAACTATAGATTATTTTTTCTTCTCTTTCTTTTTCATTAACTAATATTTAATCCTTTTTTAATCAGAATCAGGCAGCATTTACTTATTATTTAAATGCTTCTTTTTATCCATATTTCCTCTCAAAAGTTACTAAAACAGTTCTTCCAGCCTCTGCATCTAGTCTGGCTAGTTCCTATTTCAACAGAAGTCACAAAACTTTCACTTGGCCAACATAAGTCCCGCCTGCACAAACACCAAACATGTGGATCACCACAGGCCTGTATATCAATTATGTGATTGACTAGATCCTTGATGTGGTTTTCAGGATTCATGGCCTTATTGGAGGAAAGCAGGGGGGCCCTAAGAGCAATTGAGTAATAGCATCTTGCCCATACAGCATAGCAAAGGGGGAATACCCAGTGAAAACAATGTTTGCTAAGGCAATACAAAAAGAGAGCAGCAGGTAGGTATAGGTCCCAATTGGCAGCGTCAGAGTAGGTGAGCTTTCTCATGATGGAGACCAGCAAATTTGCACGCTTGACGGCCCCATTGGTAGAAGGATTGTAGGGGGAAGAGAAGGACTGGTGGGACCCTAAAGCTTTGACAACAGAGGTTATCAGCTTGGCATTGAAGTTAGTCCCATTATCTGAGAGCAACACTTGAGGACAACCATTGCAATAGAAAACTATTTTGTAACAGGAAGGCTGCAGTTGTCTTAGCTGTGATGTCCTTTGTAGGGTGAGTCTCTACCCACTTGCTGAAGTGATCAACAGCAATCAGGATAAAGCAACACCCAGAACATGAGCAGGGGAGAGGACCTACCACGTCAATGCTGACAGTATGAAAAGCATGTTGAAGGGGACTAACTTGAACTCATGGGCAACAGCTCAAGGCCTCTGCAGCTGGCAGTTGTGGCAACTAGCTACAACATCTGGGATTAGCAGGCAAAGGTTTTCCCAGAAGTAATTCTTCTGAAGCCAGTCAAAAGTCTTAGCAATGCCTCCATGCCCAGTCTCTTTATGAGCTTGCAACACCAACAAGAGGCAAAGACTGGGTCATACATAGGGCAGATACTGATCTCATACCTTTTTGAAGAGTTAATTGTTGCGTATGAGGGTATCTTTGGATAGCTTGAACAAAGCCAGGTTGACCTCTTCTGTCTTGCTTTCCCAAGAAGAAGGGTATCCAATTAGTTTGTACAACCAGTCAGCCTCTGCAGGATGTAAAGCAAGAATGGGCATCCTGGATAGCCCATTAGTGTTCTGATGTTTAATCCCAGGGCAATGGAGCACAGTGAAGTTGTAAAGTTGCAGATGTAGGGCCCATCTAGCTAGGCGCCCTTCTGTTTCCTTAAGTTGTTGTAACCATTTAAGCGAAGCGTGGTCTGTGACAACTGTGAAATGGGTACCATACACATAGTGACGGAACTGTTTGACTGCATGCAACATGGCAAGACACTCCTTCTCTGTGACACTATAATTCTTCTTGTTCTTGTTTAGCACGCAAGAAGTGTAAGCCACAGGATAGTATATACCTTTGTCATCTAGTTGGGCCAGAATAACTCCAATAGCAAGATTGCTAGTGTCAGTGTATAGGATGAACTCCTTATCATAGTCAGGATACACTAGGGTTGGAGCCTCTTTGAGTTTCTGCTTAAGGGCTTCAAAGGCTTGCTGCTGACTGGCGGTCCATTAAAAAGGGACATTATGTAATAGCTGGACTAAAGGTTCACTAGTATTGGCAAAATCAGGGATAAACTGTCTGTAGTAGCCCATCATCCCTAGGAAGACCTGTACTTATTGCAAGTTGGTGGGAGGAAGCATTTTGTTGATGGCTTTGATCTTCTTAGTCATTGGGTGAATCCCTGTCTGGGTTACTTTGTGGTCCAAGAATTCTAGACGCTCTTTGAAGAAAGCACACTTGGAAGGTTTCAGCTTGAGGCCAGCTTCCTGAATCTTAATGAACACCTCTTTGAGATAAGCCAGGTGATTGGTGAAGGTAGCACTTAATTTTTTGATATCATCCAAATATAATAGGACGCATGACAGCTTCAAGTTGCAGAGGATAGAGTCCATGGTCTTTTGGAAGGTGGTCAGGGCATTTCAGAGTCCCTGTGGCATGTGATTAGGCTTGAAAAGCCCTCAGGTGTAATGAGCGCGGCTTTTTGGCAATCCTCAGGCAACAGATTAACCTGCCAGTATCCAGATGTCAGATCCATTGCAGAGAAAAACTTAGAGCCTCCAAGACGTCAGAGAGCATCATCAATACACGGCAAGGGGTACAAGTCCTTCTTGATCAAAGAGTTCAATCAGCAGTAGTCCATCACAATAGGATGACCTCCATATTTCTTCTTTAAGATGAGTAGCGGGGATGCCTAAGGACTTTGGGAAGGTGCCAGCAGCCCAGCTTCCAACAGTTTTTTGAGCTCTTTAGATACCTGGGCGTCCTCCACGCGGCAGTGGCGGTATGGTTTAGCACGGAAGGGAGGAGCGTTGCCAGTGTCAATCTGATGGATAACGTCTTTGGCTAACCCATAGTTGGTACTGTCCTTAGCAAAGATGTTGGAAAATTGGTCTGGCAGGTCTAGCACCTCTTTCTATTGAACCAGGGACAGCTATGGAAAGTCTTGCGCAGTGAAAAAGGATATGACTTGGGGTTCATCCTCAGGTAGGTTAAAATCTTGGAACATGCCAAAGGGATGAAGAGACAGGACATCAGGAGTACCCAACAACTTGCCATATCTGATAATCTGCCCCCTAGACACCGTCATGGGGAGTGCAGTCAGGTAGGCTACCAACAATTGAACAGGGTCCTTATGGGAGACATCTAGGATTCCAGGACAGAGATAAGGTTTGTTGCTCCCAAATGAGAGGGAGAGTACAACTCCAAGAAGGTTTTTTCAGGTAGTTAATATGATATCTGGGAGTCTAGGATGGCCTGGGAGCCAAGGGGGATGGTGACAGCAGTTGTGGCTAGGAGAGGGATCCCTTCAGACGCAGGATAAGCCATAGGTGGACATTTCATGTTTGAAGAGTGGGTGCAATATTTGAGGTTGAAACCCCCAGTGGGATATTCCAAGGCACATGTCTTAAGATGTTTCCCGGGAACTTTAACTGGCTCTTCAAAGATCAGAGGGACTTTGTATCTGTTGTAACTTCAGCTATTGGTTGGTTGATAGCTACTAACACTTAACTCAACTACAACTTATGTATTACTAAAGATTAAGCTAAGATAATTATTGCAGCCTAATGTGTATAATAAATATAAGTGTATGTAATTTGATCTTTATTTAATCAATCAAGAAGAGAGTTATATAGTGAAGGAGAGATTAATGAGCCAATAGAACCCCAGGATCCTCTGGTTACAGCCCAATTCCCTCTATTGCTTATCCCAATACTAAACTAATGATTGGATGATCATCAATTAATATGAACTTGGGCTACAACCTAGTTGATTGTTTGGACTATTTATCATCCAGGGCGAGATTACAATTGCCCTTTGGTTCACCAAGCTTAATGGATTAGAACGTGAATATAGTGACAGATAGTATACAACCAATCACTTCACAACAGTATCCCAGAATAGAGAGGTAACCATATTTCAAGTTGATTATCCCATTATATTCCCTAAGCAACTGAGTGCCAACTAAGAGATTGTAACTTTTGATTTCCAAGACAACTACTGGCGCAGCTAGGAGAAGCTTGCCAAACTGCATGGGTAGAGCGGAGTACGCCCTTATGGCGCGGGTCATAGACAGTCCAGCCATGCCATACAACTGGTGATAATTAAGGTCAGGGGCAAGTTTGAGTTTCTTCACAAGCTTGGAGGAGACAACGTTGACTGGCAAGCCAGTGTCTAAGACGGCCTTGATCTTCACTTTTCTAATGTATATCTCTACTTGAGTGGTAGTGCAACCAAAGGGTGGAAGGACAGCCAAGATATCTTGAGCCTCTGCTAGTTCCTTATCCCACTTCTCAATCATGCATCTCAACCCTGGGAACTCATTATAAACAGCTTGGAGAGGGAGCAAAACAGATACATTCTTGAAGACAGCGTCAGCAACCTCAGCAGCTTCTTCTGACAACTCCACTAGCACAGGGGACCTCTTAGCTTGAGTGAGGTAAGGGCAAGAGACAACTTCTTTGGCTTCAGGCAAAGGCTTAGCAGTAGTTGTAGTCTTTCCTGATTGCAATTTATAGGGGACTGTAATGGTTTCAGGAACAGCCAGAACAGAGTACCCATATGCATTGGCATTGTCAGTATCAAAGTCATCCAGGTCAGAGTTGTTAGAGATATTGTGGAAAAAGAGGAAAATAGTAGGAGCCTCATTATCAGCAGGCTTGGAGTCAGATATAGAGGAAGGGATTAAAAGAGACTGGGAAGAATTGTCAAGCGAGAGCGTCTCTGCCTCTAGGTTGACTGCTCTTTCCCTCCTGCTCTTTTGGATTGGCTCCTTCAATCCATGGGTTGTTGCAGACTTGAAAATGATGACCTATCTGACCACAGTTGTGGCAACCTTGGCGTTGAGAAGGATTTTACAAGTTCATGGTAAGAATGCAAGGACCACTGGAAGACAAACCAGAGTTAGAAGAAGCTCAACTTTTCCTAACAACTGCTCCAGAATGGGTAAGGTGCATGTCCTGCAACAGCGTCTTTATGCTCTTCATAGAGGAAAGCATAGCTTTATGGGCCTTGAAGTGAAGACACAGAAGCTGGTTAATGTTGATGGCTTGAGCGCAAGCCATGTAAGCTTCATGTGCGGTCAATTGTCTGCTTGTTATCAGTTGCTGTCCTTCCATGTAGAATCTGTCCACAAATCCAGCTAGCGTCTCTTTGGGTTTGAAGGCAATGTGCATGAAAGCATCCTTCTTCACTTTCAAACTAAGGTCACCACTAAACTCATCAATTAAATGCTGTTTCATATCTTCCCACGTCTCAATGGTGGGTAGTTCAGGCACCACCACCTCCTGGCAAGTCGGGTGTAGACAGGTCAGAATATGTCTTTCTTAACCTTGTCTGATGCTTGTCTCATGGCAGTTTATAGATAGTTAGGAAAGCTGCAATGGTCAAGGTTCTGGGGTCAAAGACTTGCTTAAAGTTAGGCTTAAAATTTGCTTCAGGAGTTGGACCACCATTGTTGCTATTGAGTACGTTTATATGTGGGGAAAACTCTGCTTTGGATTCAGAGGGGGGCTGTCTAGCCCATAGCTGACAAACACTCTCTTCAAGGGTAGTCAGGGTCTCAACAGCGCGGGCACCTGTATTGACGGCTTGTGTGGTCTGAGGTGCAGTAGCATCTAGGCGTTGACCTTGGGTGGTCACTACTATGGAGAGCTCAGCCAATCAAGAAGTAAGGGATGGCCCCACTGAGAGGCAAGGGGCGAACCTATCATTCACAGAGTTGATCAGTTCACTCATCTCTTGTACGTCTCTGTCTAGCTCAGCATGATCCCACTTCAAATGATCCACCCTGTTAGCTAGGACAATTAGTTCCCTAGCACATTGGATTCAAGGGGCTCATTGTAAGCCAGGGTAGCAGCCATCTTTGTCAACAACCCCAACTGGACTAGCAACAGTTACCATCATCTTGCATAAGGCAGCAAGTTCTTGCTGTAGCTCAGCAACTTAAGTAGTCAACTCAAGCACCCAGGGGTCAGGTTGAGGAGTCTCAGTAGGACGTCCTTGACTGCAAGTAGTTGTACATAGCTCTCAAATAGCATCCCATATTCTCTACTCTCAATCCGCCAAGTCATCAGAAGGGGAAGAGGGCGGAGCATTTGGCTTGGGCGTAGCTAATTCATTCACTTGACTCTGGAGTTTGGCTATAGCAGCAGCAGTGGCAGCTCTCTCTTGACCAAATGCTGTACTGAGTTCATTAAGGCCGTTAGCAGCAAAGTCTGCTACCTGCTGTAGTTGCTCAAATGAATACGTGCTGAATGCATTGAGCTGCTGTACAAGTTGTTCAAAGTTGGTGAGATAAGTGGTTAAGGTGGAATTGACTTGAGTTTGCCAGGGTTGTACTAGCTGGTGAAACTTGTGTAGACGTTCCCTGACATATTCAGGGATGGACTGGCACATTTGTTTGATAGAATTAACCAAACAGATCTGGGAGGTAACGGAGTTGCGCTGATTGTCAGATACCAAGGAAAACAGGGAATGTATCCACTGTTGGTAGGCAGCAAACTGGTCCCAGTGATGAGTAACCGCTGCTTGTAGAGACAATATTTCTTAGACGTGGAGCCCCAACACCATTTGATGGTGGGCCAAGGCAGGCTGCACAAATGACAATAGTAAGTGCTCAGCGGAGCCAGCCGCTGAGAGGAGATGCTGTGGAATTTGAGGAGCCAGAATCAATTCATAGTATTCCACTTGACTGAACTGTAGCTGAAGGCAAGGAATGGCTCCTTCATGAGCTATCCCAAGGGCTACCGCCATGACTTGTTCTAAGTCAGGGGTACCCATGGGATAAGCAACTAGGCAGGGACCATTCCCAAGTTTCAGTACAGTAGGGATAATAGGCAGGTTGGCAATATCTTTCTCAATAGGAGGGCTAGTAATTTCAGGTGACGTTGGCTCTTGTATAGGCAGAGGCAAAGGACCTGAAAACTTGGATGCAAAAGGGGTAACTGAGGGGCTTACAGCCCCTTTAGTGAGCACCATTTTTTTGTGTTCTAAGGCATGGCACAAATACACAACGGGGAATCCTAACCTTAGGATTGGATTTGTACTAAGTCTCAGTTAGATGACAGAGAAGGCAAATGTGTTTACCTTGCAGCCCTGGATGAATAATCTCTACTAGGCATGGCTAGAGAGAGGCACAGAAGTACAGAAGACACAAAGACAAAAATGTGAATAGAACTTAATTTTTATTGGTGAATATGAAATGGAATATATAGTGGTTAGGAATACCACAAAACACTACCAGGACAGTAGAATCACTTGCCACCAGCATGAGTGGGGCAAGTGAGTTGTGCAGGATCAAGAAACCAAACAATTTTATTTCCTGATTCAGTCATCAACTCATTTTGAGAGGCAAAAGCAAAAGTGAGATATTCTTCTTCAAAATAGCCCACTGAAGGCGAAATTGACACATGCTGAATAGCAGGATTCAAGACAACCATGCCAATTCCCACAGGTCAAGTACCCTACACTGCAGGCACCATCTTAGATGAAGGGCATATTGTCTACTAAGGAATATCCATCCCATTAAAAGAACTTAATGCTTTCTCTGTACAAGAGTTATTATAGACCCCCACACCAGCTACCCAAATGTCAGGAATCCAGACTGTGGGGGGTTCCTGGGAACTTGCAGGTGGACAGCCCACGGGCCTGGCAGGGAGGGCCCACCACAAGATTAGGGCCAACTTTACAATATAAGATAATGATTTGCCCAGGAGAGCCCAAAGTCTGCTGGCAGGTACCATAAAATCTATCAGGCCAGTAAGAGTGATGTACATTACTCCAAATATCTGAGTGGAAGTGGATTCATTGGCAGCAATGTATTCTTGCGGGCGGTTGGGCTGCGGGGTGAGAGGCAGAGTCATTGGGATCAAATACTCGGGCAGGTGGTTGTACTTTTCGCGGAATAGCAGGGGAGGTATAGTGATTTTGTGGCCTTCCCTGTAAACAGTCTTGGTTTCTCTAGTTCTTGCTTCAGGGTCGTAGATTAGGATTTCCTCTAGGGTGAACTCCAAACACGCAGGGTTGGGGGTACTTGGTGAAATGTACTGGGCCGTAGGGAGCTCCTGGTAAACAATAAAGGTTGGGCAGCTGGTCCGCGGTTTCTCAGGGTTGATGGATGTGAGGTGCAGAACCATGGGAGGTAGACTGTAAATGAAATAGAACTAATATCAAATATGGAATAACCTGGTTGAACCAAAGGTTCATATCACTTTATTGCAAGAATGTCAATGGGCAACTTCCTGGCAGTCCAGGGTATAAGTATGTCCATCTGTCATGAGAAAACTTTTACAAATTTCTTTGGCCCAGGTGTTACTGTTTACCAGGTTATTCCAGTCCTTGGTGGCATCCATTGCGGGAGTTGTTTCATTGGCTGTTTTGAACTGAAAATACTTGAGTTTCTTTATTGGATTGTGAGATCAGTCATCTCTGGGCAGCCTGCGTTCTATAGGAAGCTTCTTTGTTTTCCCTTCTGTGGTGCCCAAGTTATTTTGGGGTCTATGGCTAGGCCCACGCACTTATTGGTTGAGTTAACAGAAACCTTCAATGTGAGAAGTGTTGATGTGGGTGATTTTGACTCATCAAGCCTTAGAGAATTTCCCGAAGTCAAATCCTGCTCTGGTTCAAGCCCGAAAATCTGCGGACAGCTGGTGCTGCAGGCTGGCAGCCCGCTGGGTGTCAGGGTTTGAATCCTGTAGTTGAGGCTTTCCAGTAAGCATGGTCAATAGTAGTTTGTCACTTGTGACACCATCAACAACACCAGGAAAACAGCCCAAATCAGATGCCAGTGTGTGTGGCTAATAACTACACAGTACCACAATTGAGGATTTCACAGGCACAAATGGTGATATCACTTCTGCCTGGATGCATTGCACTCAAAGCAAGGGTCCCAGATGGAGTTCTATGAGCGTTTATGGGCTTCAAAAGATTTCAATCAACTCACACATGCTGCTGGAGCTGGGTGTGATTATTGCTACAAAGGTGTTACCAAAATTTGTGGGCTGACTTCAAAAGCGCTTTCTAGGTTGTTGGTTGTTTAAAGGTGCTACACCCATTATTGCTAGGGATTTTGAAAGCCCAGTTAAAACAGGAACTATTGAGGAACTAACTGGAGCCTATGATGAGCTTCTCCAGAATACCCACCTGGTATGATTTTTATACCCCCTCTATTCACCTAAACTATTGTAGTGCAGTGAAACCACATAGTGTGTGCCACATGAACCTCACAAAACTTACTGTACTCCAGAGCCTTTGGCATGAAGTAGAGCAAGCATAAAAAACCTAAATTCTCTTCACAAGGCCCAGGTACAGAAACATGAATGCCTAGCACTAAGGATAACCATGAGCAGAACAGTAATCAACTCACACACTAACACACCTGTCCCTGTCTCAAATGGCTAAAATAAACCCAACTAAACAGTTTCATATAATATCCAAGGCAATTGCACCTGGTTAAGAGCCTCTAGAACCAGCAAGACTAATAAAACAGGGAGAAAATCCCAGGGAGAGAACTAGGCCAACCAATCTCTCCCTAACCAAAGTTTGGCTTGCAATTTTAAGAGTACTACCCAAGGATATAAAAAAGACATCATGATAAAGATGCCCAAGACAACCCCTCTCTCTATCTGGCTGCTGATCAACCCAATAAACCTATTTTTAACTATTTACATGTTTAAATTTAACTGAGTTAGCCCTATTTGATTTAGGCACCAACAAGACTCTAGTAGGCAAAGAATCTTTTGATGAATTTAAACAGCTTGCTAACTCTTTGTAGGCCAAGAAGGTGATTTTAGATGATGGCTGTCAAAGCATGGCTGATTTTGAGGCAGCACCCATCACTGATAACTTTGAACCCTCAATTTAAAAGGACAGGGACCCATCATCATTCTCAAATATGATATAATTATGGGCTTTGATTGGTTGAGATCCAACAACCCTCATTAAGACTGGACCACCCCAACCTTTATTTTCAGGAGAGAAGTTATCATTTATTAGATATACCCAGGCACATCCAACCAACTACTACAATATAAAATACCTGCAAGAACTAAAAAAACACAGGAAGAGCAAGCAGAGATATGAAAGGTTTTTTTGGAACACCTATACCCATGAGGTATTTTGCTCCAAACTAATCAAGTCATATGCTGATTTTAGATATCACAAGATAGTCCAAGATCACCCCAAGATCAAAAAGAGGTGCTACTAGGACTCCCTTTCCGGAGCACATAGCATACTATATTCCATCAAAGAGTGTTATTCCAATGGCTAGGCTAATCTAATGCCTGGCTGTGATGATCCACATGTTTGGTGATTTGCAGGCGGGGCTTATGTTGGCCAAGTGAAAGTTTAGTGACTGTTGTTGAAGAAAGCTGGCTGGAGGACCAGAAGATGATGGTGAAGAACTAGTGGTCCGGAGAAATGAGCCAAGATTTTGCCAAATTGATTTTCCAAAGTGAGAAGATGTGGAATATTTTGCCTTGATTTAGTATGAAAATCAAGAAGGAATGTGGATAGAAGTTCGGGTAAGATATTCATTTATTAAGTTCTTAGGATAGACAAAGGTATGTTGCTATGAGAGCGGGATACAAGGTTGTTTTGGTGGGATGTTTTCCTTGGATTTTACTATATTTGTAAATATATGAGGAAAACGTTGAAGAGGTCCAGAAAGAACAATTTAAATAGTATTCTACTATTTAAATGGGTTTGGGTTGAATGCAGGAAGAAATGGTGCCGGAATATTGGACTGGTTAACGCTTTGGTGCGTGAAGAGTTGTCAATTTGAACGGCTTAAGCTGTGGAAATTATTTTCATAGTTGGATCCCGGTGGAACTTCAGAAATGGTCTATTTCTGCGCTCTGCATTTATTGGTTGATTTCTGGAAGGTTTCCTTATGAAAATGATTGGTTGGAAGCCAAAAGCTTAAAGTATAAGTGAGGAAATAGTGTGTTAATACTTTAAGTTTTTGAGAAAGTAAGTATGTAAGCTTAAGTTATTATAAGAAAAAGTGAGCGGCAATGATTTAAGCTTATGAAGAAAGCCATTTTGAAGGCGGAACCATTAGGAAAAGGACACTATAAGAAGGTGGCTGGCTGGAAAGTTACAGGGTCTTTTGACGGTCTTTTTGGAGGTCATTCCAGGTCTTTGAGAGGACACTTCTGGGTCTCTTGAGTTTCTGCCAAGAGGTTTTGGAAGCCTTTTGATCACCAGCAGGAGCTTGGTTAGAGCTGAAGCCCAAGATAACGGAGCAGGAGCCCAAGAATAAGGAGCAGGTTCCTAAGCGCGGCGTGGAAGTTTGATTCCAAGGAGCCGGAGTCCACATTTGAGGAGCAGGAGTTCAATTCTAAGGGGCAGACGTCCAAGACTTGGGTGCAGGAGTCAAAGACCAAGTACAAGGAGTCCAAGATGTTGTTGGAGGACTCCAAGTATTGGAAAATCCATTTTGTTTCCCCGACCCCCCAGGCCGTATACCAGAAGGTTTCTAAGGGGATCTTCCTTCTGAGAGTGAATAAAAGCCCATTTCAACTCCTATACATATTTCTGAGATACATTTTCCCCTTACTAGAGAATGACCACCCCTTCCAGCCGGTCCCTGGCTACAATCCAGGATACACTTGGGGACTGGCGGACAGGAACCCCACACTGGCTCTAAATGAAGACCCTACCCTAAGAGCATATATTGGGAAAGCCCTTGAAAAAGGGTTAATCTAGCCCTCATAGTTGCACACAACCACTTTCCCAAGTCAGTGATAGTTTTAAAGCCATTCTTTGGCAAGCTGGTAGCAAGCAGGAAGAAGTCAGAGATGAGGCAGATAAGGTTCAGAGATATTTTGATATTGAAGTCCCTTCTGTAATGGTGGAGCCGTCAAAAAAATTCTGAAGCATTTAAAGAATTAGGGATAAAGCGTCAAATGCATAAAAATGTTTATAAACAACAAAATGGTAAAGTTAAATTGTGCAGACAAAGATCTTCAAGACGAGGTAAATGTGATATACAACCAAAGAAAACAAGAAAAATTAGGAGAAATATAAGTTATTGAGTGTTGAAACTGAACTAACTATATTTTTGCATTTGGATTGGAGAAGAAAGCAGTCCAGAAGGAGAAGACAGAGATTAAAAATACAATGATAGCTCTATTATGAAGCAAAAATTGATATAACATAAAAGGGTATCACTAATTCACAATTAGGTGAAATGTGACAAGATCTAAATATGATGTAAATGACAAATAAATTATTGAGGGGTAAACCTCTAGAATTGGATTTGCTCCTAATTACAGGATACTGCCCATATTTCACCATTGAAGAGAGAATGACCTATGTTGTTAAATATGTCACAGGGCGCCTCTACAAGCGCCCCTATGTGTTGCAAGATATGTTGGCAGGCTTGGTGATGATCCTTGTTTCAACACTAATAATTATCATTTAACTTTGAAAGTAAACAATTCTATAAATTAGCCCTGTAATTTTCTTGATTTCAAAATTGGAGGCCCAGAAAGCAGCACAGAGACCCCATAGGCTGTAAAATTGAAGCTGCAGCACGCAAGATACTGTACAGGCATATAGGTGTAAAGATCCAACAATTGGGGGAGTATTTTAGCAAAGTAGGGTACCAAGTTGGCGACTTGGAGTCCTGTGAGCGCCGTCACAATGGGGTAGACTGTCATAATCCATCTGAAGACCTTGGCGTGTATGTTATATCTTCCAAAATTACCGGCAAAATATGTAAGTACGTAGCATATACAGGTGTATATGGCTACAGACTGGGTGGAGTGGGGCAATACCAGTGTGGGCCAGGAGTACGGCTCAAAGGAGTTTAGCTGTGCTGGCTCCTTGTAGATGTACTTGTCGGGTGGTTTATTGAACGGCCCATGCTGGTGATTGTATTGGTGGCCCCCAATCCCTAGGCAGGCTGTGAGTACAGCTGAGAAGATTAAATGGTTCATCTTCTGATCCTGGGAAAGGGCAGACAAAGCTTAGTGTCTTTAACTTTCTTGTATGGTAAAAGTTCTGATTGATTTATGTGATACTATTGAGGGGTAATTTCACTCAATGATAGCACAAACTATCATCAAGTGAATTGGCTTTATTATATATTATCATCCTTGTGGTGGCATGAATAGAGTAAAACACTGGACAGGGAATCCCAAACACTTGGTGTTGTCTGGAATTCCCTTTTGAGAGGGGAATTGGTAGTGGTGTGCAGGCAATGAATTGTTACTTCTGGGATTGCATTGGCTTGGTGTATCATTGGATGTTTTCATGCATCCAATTTTGGATTATGCAGTTAATGCAGGAATGGATGGGTTGAGCAGCTTGTCAGCCCCTCCCAAATTTGGCAAATTCCAAATTTGGGCAGCAGTTCCCCCTCTATTTGAGTTTGGGGAAATTGCCTTTTTGGGTTTCCCCATTTGGAAATTTCCCCATTTGGCGGCCTGTGCAGGGGCTGGCTGGGGGTGTGCAGATGGCTGGCAGCCGGCCACGTGGCTCGCAGGCAGGGTATAAAACCTGTCTGAATTAAAATTCTTATTTTTAA
Organism: Entomophthora muscae; assembly: GCA_014839935.2. Lineage (NCBI taxonomy): Eukaryota > Fungi > Entomophthoromycota > Entomophthoromycetes > Entomophthorales > Entomophthoraceae > Entomophthora > Entomophthora muscae. The sequence goes on from QTSX02003601.1 coordinate 57,155, forward strand.
TTTCAGTTTTCTGGCCCCGACTTTTTGCGGCAGTTTCCCCAATAAGGGGGAACTGCTGCCATTTTTTATTTTGTTTATCAGGTTTGATTGTGCACAAAATATTGTCCTGAATCAAAGTGTTGTCAGGAATATTCCTGACAATAGGCCACAAGAATATCCATTATGGTATATTTTTTTGTAAGCCTAAAGCTTGAGTTTAGCTGTAAGTTTAATGGTTTATTGAACTACTGCAGCAGTTCTGGAATTTTTTGCAATTAGTATGTTTGAGAATGGTGCCAAAATGACAAAGGAAATTTTTGTCACCTTGCCTCCAGAAGTGAGTAAAAATCCAATGTCACTATAAATCAAGTTTGGTACCAAAAAACACCAAACTACCGGTTTTTTAAAGGGGTTGAGCTTTTCTGGCCCCATTTGAAGATTCTGACAGAATTTATGTGTGTTTTGCCACAACTCAATTATTTCTGTGGCCAGATTTAAATCAGCCAGCTTCTGGAGGGGCTATCTCTAAACTTGTTGCTTCTTATCCTTGCTTTTAGCCTGCTAATTCAAACCAGAATGGCATTATCTGTGACACCTCCCCTCCAAGAAAGCCAGCATGAACTTTAGAAGAATACAATATAATCTGATGTGAAGGAGTAAAAAAATAGGAGTTCCTGTAGTACCTGATAAGGGTTTCAGATGCCATGGATTTTGGGGTTGATTGGCTGCTGCTGCTTTATAGATCAAATCATTTGCTTAGCCTCTTTATCTAATTTTTTAAAAAGATTAAAGTTGTGTTTATTGATTTAAATTTTCTTATAGTTTATTGGATAAAATATATTTTTATTGATATTCAATAGATCTGTTTACTTTTTATTTGATGTCCAGATTTAAGCTTATCTTAATAAGTAATTTCTGTCTTATTAGCCGTTAATGTTGATAAATAGCTAAATTTGACTTTTGCTGGAAATTTAGTTTGGGATTATTTTTTTCTTTACAAAGTCAGAAAACCAGTGTGGAGTGTTGTCTGTTGAAATATTAGTATCAGGGTGAAGTAGAGTGAGAGCTTGTTGTAATCAATCAGATGGGAAATGTACACTCAAATTAGGATGACAGTACCAATCATGAGGAGATGATGTGTTTTTACTTGGGAATGGTACTGTTGCAACCAAGTTTCTAGACTCACCTGCTAACGTATCTTACGATACACAGGGGGTGCTTGATGAGTCGCCCCTTGACATATCTAATGTTATGGATTTATCTGATGGCAATGTCAAATGGCGGGTACTTCATCCTAATTAGGAGTGTTGCCAATTTGACCTGCTGATCCCCGCACAAGTTATTCCTTGGCTCTGAACCTTACATGGAACTTCCCACTATGCCACCCCCTTGTGGCCTTGTGGCTTTCCCCATATGGTATATTAATCACAATATTCTACAATAAACGATACCTTATTCTTATTATTCTGTCCTTTCCTATTGGGCTGTTGTCTTCCCTAATCCCAAGTACTGAACCCTCATTGGTTCAGTTGCAACAGTACCCCTTGAAGAGTGAATAAGGAAAGGTGCATCAGAGTATTATGCACAGATGTAACAAGAAGGCCTTAATTTGAATTAGAGTCAAGGAATCAGCAGCATAAATAGGTTCACATTCAATTTTGCGGGTTTCAGGAATCATTTCAACAGGAGTAGGAAGATTGCCAGGAAATTGCAGAGGTGAGAAGGCAGAATCTAGCAGTCTGGTTATTATAAATCTGATCAAGAAATATTGGAATAAGTGAATCATGAGGCAAGGTATTTTATTTGAGAAAAATATCAAACTACTATGGTAGTTTGGTGGGGACAATTGTTACTTAAAGCCTTTGGGTACATCTTGATAAGGTGGCCTCCTTGTACACAATATTTAGATAGCTTACAGATACCACCAATGGTGGTTCTGTAAGCTGTTACCTGACCTTCTTTGAGGTCAGGGTTTGAAGACCAGTAGGTCAAAGGAGGGAAAATTAGGTGTGGGGCATCTGCGCCCCACTCAGACCCAATTTCCCGTGCCACCACCCACTTGTGATTGATCATTAGGTTTAAATCTACAATCACTGCAAGCAGGCAGGGCTTCGGACTGGTTTTCCCCAGGTGGCAGTGCTTAGGCTGAGCCACACCTGAGAAAACTATGGCTGTGTCAATAAAAAATATAATTTTTCATTTAAAAGAAATCTAAAAAAATACCCAGTAGATGTGTAAGGCTATGCTTCCAGAAAAATTGTAGCCAGGGTGTTTTTCTGGAATTGTAGCGAGATTTGAGATGAATGGCTGTCTTTTTATAAAGCAGCTATTGTTTCAGATCCGCCGGAGCCGAATCACAATACATCCGTTGCAAATTGAATGTGGTGCAGATGGATAGTGATTTAAGGTGTAATATCATGGCAACATATAAGCGAAAATAAATACTTATTGAATCTTAAAAGTATGGCAACATATAAGCGAAATCCCCAGCTTGCATAGGATCCACCCTCACAGTAATTAGATTTGATTTATAAAAGTGGGGCATATTTGAAATCATGCCAAGTCAATAAGGCTTAGTGATTCGATATCATTATTAATGGGCATTATTGACATGCTTTAAAGCTGGCCAGGGAGTGCAGCTCGATGTCCGGTTAGCCTTCGGAATGCAACTACCACAGAAAGGAGCCTTACTCGCAGTGGACTTGGGACGCACCAAACTACGATGTGACCAATGCAGAAGGAAGCACTTGAAGTGTAATCGTGGAGCACCAAAGTGCACGAACTGCATTGACTTTAACTTGAACTGCACTCATGAAGACGCACAGCGACGGCTGTTGAAAATACATGTCGTAAGCAGAAGAACCATGCTTAGCACTAAAGATAAAGTGCCCGAGACTTGGGACCAAGCCATACTGCTCCGTAGCAAGTCGTGGGCTATACAATACTTTATGCGGCGCTACTTGATGCCGCTGGAGTTCCTTTTGCCAAAACCGACCAAGGCCTCTGAGATCGGCAAATTGACGGCGTATGCTATGCAGCTTCCAACCCTTTCTGTAAACCAAACTACCCGCCTCAAGTTAAACCGTCATCCAGAAGAAATACTAAAAGCTAACAGAGAAGCGATTGAAGCCTTCTTCTGTCTGTACAACCCCCTGTTTCCGCTGTTTTCAAAGGAAGGCTTCTTTTCCAAGCCACGCTCAGCAACGCTTTTAAAAATAGTCATACAAATTGGCTTAGAACGCATGCCAAGCACACGATTAACACATGCAGCCATCCTCGCAAACAACCTCACTTTGGAAGAGATAAAGGAACTTCCCATCTCCTTAGATACACTCCAATGCCAGCTATTGATTTACTATGGCCTTGAAGCTCCGCATATTAGACCCTTCTGTTTGCTTTACTCAAGGTTTACTGACAGAATATTTCCTCTGCTTGGACTCCACATCTCATCATCCTGCCTGGAACGAACACTTGCGATTCAACTATTTTATAACGCAAGCCACCAGATAGCCATAGGACAAACAATTCCAATTGGTCTGCCCATTAGGTTTGAAACTACAAGTGACCACTTGAAGCAAGACTACGCAAAGGAAAGACCTAGGCAACTGGCTAGAACAAGCGATTATATCCATTACATCGCAAGTCAAACAACCTTCCATTCATTCGCCACTGTCTTCAGTGCTTACAAAAACCACGCAAAGGCAACAAAAGACAAAAGTCCTGCACATATCTTCAAAGCATTCCTCTACGCTCACATGAAACACTTGGAAGAAAACTTCATGTGGGGCTGGCGTCACTTATCAATCACATCCACTCGCCAAAAAGCACTGCTCATGAAGACTCGCTTTGTCTTAGCACTACGCTACCACTCTGATTACATTGAGCTTATGAAGTTGGACATGTACATCCCAGATGATCTCAACCTTCCCCTTTCCCGCGAACCAATCAAAAACAAAATCACCGAATTCACGCAGCGAGGACTGAAGATTGCTGTCCGCAACATCAACTTGATAACAACAATCAACTCATACAACTGTGACTTTGAATTCATGCGCATCCGAACCATCCTCCCTTCAGTAGCCTTTTTAATAACCCACTACAGCACACTGATCTCAAACCATGGCCATATCCAAGTTGTAGACGACGCCATTTCTCAAGCAAAGGCATGCTTGAAAAAGTCCCAAGAATTCCCCGCCTCTAAACACAGCGCTACATGCTACCTGGCACTGATCGATTTCCTGATCAAAGCCAACAAACCGCTCACCAAAAGATAAACAAATACCTGACATGATTTCAACCCAAAAACTATTTTATATTAAATTTTATTAAATCCAAGCAGACTCCACTTGGGCCATAGCTAAGGATTAGTTGCACATGTGTATCTGGTGGCCTAGCTATTCCACCGTTACAATTCGCCTCACGGAAAAGTATTTCTAATCCTGTAGCTAATCAAATGGGAATATGATTGGTTAATAAAAATCTGCTGAGCCTTACAACTTCAGCCAGGGAAAGTTCTGAATAAAACACCTAAAGGATAAACAGTTGACTGTAGCCACGGCTGGGAGCATCAAATTGGTTCCCAAATGATGGCACACTGCAATGAAGTTAACTTAGGCCCCGGGTGCCTAAGTTGGTAACGCCATTTTTTTAAAAACCAAGTTTATTAAGAAATAAGTTGGTAACGCCATCTCTGAACCTTAACAAACCTGTGTTCCCCTTAAAAAAGGGTGACCGAGTTGGTTGAGGCACTCAAATTGACCCCAGAGGCTCCAGGTTCAAATCCTATTGCTTTTACCTGCCCTGCCTCTATATTTTTAGTTATCTTTGGACCTTACCTGCAGTTGGTTTTCTAGCAAGGACCAGCCAAACAATCCTTAATGACTAAAATATTAGATTTCCCCCCAGTATGATGTAATGGTGATTCATTGGACCCTACCCATAGTTGGATTTCCAACCAGGACCAGCCGGACAATCCAAAAATGATGTGACAACATTAAATTGACCCTTCTATCCCTAATTCCCTAAGGCTGTGATCCTTTATGCCGCTGTTCATTAGAGCTTTAATAAAGTTCTATTTTTAAAAAATTAATGAAGTTAATGGTAAAACCTTACAATACCTAGAAGGAACCCAGATCAAGTTCTACGCATAGAAATAATGGATTATGTTTCCTATCCAGTACAAGTTTATATTGTGACCTAAACCTTGAAGCTATACAAATACAAAGAACTTCACCCCAATTACTAAGCTTGTATTTGAGCAGCTATATAAGCCCGATCAATATTGATTTAATAAAATGCATCTTAATAAATCTTTCCTCTTATTCCCACCTGATCTCTTATTGGTTACAACTAGTGCAACCAATCAGTCTCTTGATGCTTGTTTGTCAAAATTTTTACAATACCCCATCTAGAAACCCTGTCTTAAATTTATGGCTGAATGTTCCTGATAACTTTAAACATAAATCAAAGCCCAGAAATACTTTTAAAAATAAAAAACTTATGGCTAGACGCTGTCAAGGAGCTGGCAGTACAAGTATTTTGGCCATTGCCAACACAAGTAACCTCCAGTCATTGCCTGGTTTGGCGCCAATCCAACATCTGGGTTGACATTCCTGAAATGGCAACATACCAATTTCCCATGACTCGTCCAGTTATCCAGCTATCTGTACCCAAATCACACATGACCTCCAATATATTTGATCCAACTTAGGTCCCTGCCACATCAAACACACCATATAAGCCTAAAATATTATCCAATAAAAGTACTCTTCTTCTCTAAACCTATCTTCTAAGCTTCCCCAGAAGGCGCTCCTCATCAACACAAATCACTCAAGGCTTTAAATCTGCAATAGGAATGGGTCAGTTAGTAGCAACTATAGCACCCAACAATCCAGAGCCAACCCATCAAAAAGCTCTGACTTCTTCATTCCAAACTTAGCCCTATATTAAGCATCTATATAAACATAATAAACCCTAAATATAAACCCAAGCCTGGACTCAAAATTGCTCAAGGGTTCCAAGTCTGCAATAAAGAGGGGGTCAATTGATGGCAGCTATAGTGGCAAAGCTCCAAAAACAACCCACTAATAATTGCACACTTTCATATCTTGCCTCTGGGCTTTGAAAATAGTAGCATTCCCATAATGAACCTGACAGAAAAATCAATTACCTGAAAAATAATAAGTACCTGTTGATAAAATTTAGCTAGGCTTTGGCTCCAGGTGCCTTTGCAATGCCTTTGAGATGACTAGGATGGTCCACTTCAGTGCAATAAGCCAAGAAATTTTGGTCCCATTTGCAAAATTGACTTGCCAGCCCCCATGCTGGAAGCTGTAGCCTTGCTCTTGGTGGTTTAGGGGTAAAGCTGATCCAATTTTGCAGGATGAATCTTCAGCTTGTTGATAATGAAGTTAAACCTGAGCTCTTTTTACCTTATATAGATGATAAAATTGATTATGCCACCCTTCAAATGAAGAGGTGGCCTTGCTGGCCTTCTTAACCTTCTTGATTCAGTTCAAATCAATAGTGTCTACCCCTTTCAGATCCAGAAGTGATCCTGAAAAACACCCATTCCCTGGTTCTTAAAGTGCTATATGAAGGGTAAAAAAGCTTCTCAATCAACAACATTAAAACTGTCTTTGAGAATTACATCAAAAAATATGGCAACCTGCTTTTTACTAATCAAGGCCAAGGCAGAAAATCAACCAAGAATGATCTTGGCCTTCTTGGTGACATCTTCAAGTACCTGCTTAGAAAATCTGGGTGCTTTGTCAGGTTCTTACACAGAGCCTGGGGTGGAAAAAGAAGCACCACTGAGGGCTGCTTTTGTTGCAACTGAGTTTCCAGACTTGCCTGCTAACGTATCTTACAATACACAGGGGGCGCTCAATGAGCCGCCCCTTGATGTATCTAATGTTATGGATTAATCTGATGGCAATATTGAATGGCGGGTACTTCATCCTAATTAGGAGCACTGCCAATTCAACTTGCTGATCCCCTCACAAGTTATTCCTCAGCTTTGAACCTTACATGGAACTTCCCACTTTGCCACCCCCTTGTGGCATTCCCCATATAGTATATTAATCACAATATTCTACAATAAACAAGACCTTATTCTTATTATTCTGTCCTTTCCTATTGGACTGTTGTCTTCCCCAATTCACCATACTGGATCCCCATTGGTCCAGTTGCAACAGTGGTAGCAGAATTAGGTTTACAACCTATTTTAAAACAAAATTCCCCCCAAGAAAGGATGGATTACGGGCCACATGGCTACTCCACAACAAGAGACATTCCTTCCAATCCCCAAGGGGGACATTTCTGAGGGTTATGTCATCTATCAAGATCAGCTAGTTCTCACCAGTGTATATAATCAGCTCCGCCTCAGGCAGCGTGACGCTAGCATCACCCCGCCAGAGTTGTATCTGTCTCAACGTATGCTCAACCTTCAACTAGAGTCCTTCGCTGGCGGTGTCAAAGGAGCTGACATTGTTAGTTGGCTCCAGTCCACCAAAACACGCCTTTGTATCTGTCAGGTCCCGGAGTCCATGTGGGTTGCCACTGCATCTGGCTGCCTCACAGGGCCCGCCGCTGTGTGGTTCACCAACTGGGCCAGCCAGGAGTTTGACGTCACCTGGGCGACATTTCGAGTCGCCGCCAAATCCCAATATAGTGAAACTTTCTCTCCCATCATCTTGGGGACTCCCCTCTTAGCCATCAAGCAGACTGGTTCCGTCCCTGAGTATCTTGCTGCTTGGCAACAAGCCCTTGCTGCCGCCCCCAAAGCAGTGACCAATGGGAATGCCATGTTGCTCACTCTCATTATTAATGGGTTAAAACCCCATATTTGCAAGTGGGTTCCCGTAGGCCGCTGCACCTCTATTTACAACTGTTATAAAGCCATTGTAGAGGCCAGTAACCAGGCTTCAATGGGCTTCTGCCGCACCAACAATGCTCCACCCCAACCACGTTCTGCACCTAACAATGACCAAAGTCAAGTGGGCCGTCGCCAACCTCGTCAACAAGAAAGTGCAACTAAACGCCCCCGCAAGGGGGGAGCTCCAGCTAGCGCTAATCAAGGACCAGGGAAAAGCCTGGGGGTTGTAGCAACAAGAGGCCTTACAACCCCAACCAACCCGTCCTCTCAGTCTTTGCTTGCAAAGAACCCCCACAACTACAATCTTCACGAGGTTGAAACTCTGGACGTCTTTCAGGTCCATAGCAATGACCCCATGCTGCAAGCCGCTCATTCCTCAAATAAAGTAACACACTTGTCCTATCCCTTCCGTTTCCGTGGGAACACCCACAAGTTACTGGTAGATACCAGGGCTGATCACACCATGGTAGATCAGGCATTTGCTGACTCCCAGCAATTAGACTGGGTACCCAGCAGATTCAAAGCAGTACGTGTAGCTGACTCCCGCAGAGTTGCCATCACCCACGAGACGGTACCTGTCAGGAATGCCTTTTTAGACATTCTTGACAACACATTGTCTTTGCCTACGGTTTCAGAATGGTTGGCTCCTTCATTTTCTCTTGATTCTGCTAAAAAGGTTGGGTTAGTAGGTAATATCTGTTCTTGGTTACCTGAACTGGAACTGGAAACGTCTTCCAAATCCCTTTTTACTTCAACAAAACTCAAACCCAGGACAGAATTAAGTTCAAACAATGTAACTTTAAATTCAACAACTGTTAGTCTTAATTCAAACCAATCATTACCTCCAAAATTTGACTGCAACCAATCATCAGTTATAAACAACAATTCAATTCCCTTGGTAGTTGCACCCGGTGACGTTGGCATCAAGTATGAAGCGGACACCGTTCTAGGCCTGGTTTCAGGTCCTTTGGCATCTACTCCTTCCAGTAAAGCTGTTAAAATATCTCCTGGTCCTCCAGTTTTTTGTGGGGAAAAGATAATCATCCAAGCCATTCCAAACAATGATCTTCCAGAGGTTAAGGGGCAATACCATAATATTGAGGTTTGAGGAAACTATATTGAAATAGGTATAATCCCCAGTTTTGAATTTCCCTACTGCCAAATCTCCATGTTATCCCCAATTTATCCCCAGCCTTCCAAACTTCCTTTCCATATATTATTTCTGCTACCATGCTATAAAAAGCTGGTAAGCTCTATTCAAGTATTTGTTCAATCAATAAAGTCTTCATTCACCTAAGTGATTGTTGTTAATTTTTATTCTTATAAAACCTTTAAATTTCCAAAGGCCATGAAATTGCCCAAGACTCCTCATGGGGAGTGGCTTGGGTATAAATGGTTACTATGGTTTGTCTTGTCTTTGATGGTGTTTGCTAGCGTCTCAATGGGTTCCCGTGCGGATTCTGGTACAACTGCAGACTCCCAATTCCTGGATAGATCCTGGCGTTGCGTGATTCTGGGAGTCTGGTATACAGCCAGTCCCATCTCAGCAAATCCTCCTGTGCGTGAGGAGACTAAGTTTTATGGTTCTCCTCCTTTGGCAAACAAACCTCAAGTATTCCGTCTTTTGGCTTCGGCCTTTCTGTTAAGTTATCTTGGAGTGTACTTTTTACTGGGTCGCTTTAACCCTCTCCTAGGTTGGTACCAACTCATTGGAGAGCTTTTCCATCTTGGAATGGTTTCCGTACCGGTGGGATCCCTGGTTACGGGATTGAATCCTTTGGCAATTGTTCACCACCTAGGAGGGTTACTTCCTAGTGGGTGGGTGCCTGACAGTACCCTTCTCTGTAAGAATGGGGAACATCCAGGTTAAGCTCTCTGGGCCAATCATGGCAGGCCTCAGCCATGACGTAATTGCTGGCCTCAACTGGCTCTGGCATAACTGTCCCTACATTGACTGGGATACCTCTGTCATCATCCTCAATAGAAATGGGGTGGGGTTCCAGATCTACCCCGTGGAAATGAGCAAGCTACTACATGACACTGTGTTTGTCAGGATAACAGAGGTGGGCTCATATGACTTCAAAGGGAGGAAACTAGACTTTAACCAATGCTCAGTCAAAGTTATTCGTGCAGAATCATCTGCAGTCCCTCCCTTGTCATCATCACCACCACCAGCGCTAGCTGCACTCCTTGAGGAGTACAAGGATGTATTCAATGAAACACTCAAACAACTACCTCCACCCCAGGAGATCCAGCACGCTGTACAACTTCAAGGATTGTTACCTAAAGCACAACCACTATACTGTCTCACACCAAAGGAAGATGAAACCCTCCGCTAGCACCTTTTGGACGTGCTCAATAAGGGCTTTATTCACCCCTCACTGTCTCCATACGGGGCGGCTGTCTTCTTTGTAGCAAAGAAGGATGGGTCTCTTTGCCTGGTCACGGATTACCGCGCCTTAAATGAGGTGACAGTTAAAAATAAATACCCCCTGCCGCTGATTGACGACCTGTTTGATACACTTGCAGGCGCAAAGGTCTTTAGCAAGATCAATCTCACTGCGGGGTACAACCAGGTCCGCATTGCACCAGGGGATGAGGCAAAAACTGCCTTCTGCACGCGCTAGGGGTTGTTTGAGTGTTGGGTCATGAACTTTGGAATGACCAACACTTCTTCCACCTTTGCCATGTTGATGAACAAAGCATATGAGGAATTGATTAGAAAATGTGTTGTGTACCTTAACAACAATATTGTCTTCAGTCAAGATCAAACCACACACCTCCAACACCTCTGCGCTGTCCTTGACACCCTTTGAAAAACTCAGCTAAAAGCTAAACTCTCCAAATGTGAGTTTCTCAAGCCGGAGCTGTTATTCCTTGGGCACACCATCTCTGCCCAAGGGATAAAGCCCAACCCTGCCAAAATCAAGGCAATCACTAGCATGCCGCCCCCCCACTGATGTGGGCCAGGTGCAGACATTCTTGGGCATGGTTGCCTATGTACGCAAGTTCATCCCCAATTGCGGGGAACTAATTGCACCTCTCACTGAGCTCCTCAACACCAAACAGCACTTCCATTGGACCCCTGCCAGAGATTGAGCCTTCAATACGTTGAAGCAAAGGCTCACAACAGCACCAGTACTGCAGTTTCCCAACCAAAACTGATAGTCCAAACTCGAGACTGACGCCTCTGACAGGGCCATAGGGGGCGTGCTAAGGGTAGGAACTGACAATGGTGTCTTCCTCCCCGTAGCATATGAGTCCAGGAAGCTCACCGACTCAGAACAACATTATCTCATCCATGATAAAGAGCTGGCAGCCATTGTACACTGCGTTGAGAAGTGGCGCTGTTACTTGGAAGGTGTGACCTTCCCACCCCGCGTTCTGACGGACCACAAGTTGCTCCAGTACTTCAACACACAGTCTCATATGACACACCACCAGGAAGGATGGGTTGAGCGTCTATCTCCCTATCAGTTACGCATCAAATACAAGCCTGGAAAGGAACTTGTCACAGCTGCTTCCTTTCACAACTCTACGTAGCGTCCATCACTGGGGACGACGGTTTGGGCCCAGATTGACCCATGCTCTACCTGCGCCCTGAGGCAACCCGCTACAAGGGCCTTAAATTGGTCACCATCTCCAAGCTGAAGGACAACAAAAGTCAGTTCGCCATTGATGCTGGTAACGTCTGCCACCGGGCAGAGACAGGTGAGAAGACGACTTACATTCCCACCACACAACAAGGGGACACCATCTTGCACTACCACCAAACCTTGGATCACATCAGAGGGCGTAACCTCTTCAAGATTATGAAACAAAAGGTTTGGTGGCCGCGCATGCATCAAGACATCTTGGATCTCCTTGAGACGTGTGTGTTGTGTGAAAAGAATACGTCCAAACCTGCACCTCCCAAGTCTGTCCTACCCATCAAGGCTATGGAACCCTTCAAGCAGTGGGCTCTTGACATTGTGGGACCTCTCCCCAAAGACAGACAGGGTAAGAAGTATATTATCACCGCTATCAACTACTTCACTTGTTGGCCAGTGGCCTGGGCAACAACTAACCACACCACCACCACCATTACCCGCTTTATTGGCAAAGAGATTATGGCTCGCTTTGGACAGCCCAAGCGTCTCATCACAGATGGCGGACCCAAACTTGTTGGACACGTTGTGAAGGCATACTGCGTCAAGAACGCGCTCCAACATATAGTCACAACCCCCTATCATCTGCAAGCCAATGGACGCGTGGAACGGTTAAATGGCTCCCTGGTTCAATTGATTGTCAAACTCTCACAAGAACACCCTAACACTGCGTGGACTGAACATCTTCCCACCGCCCTACTGATCCTGCAAGCAAGAATCAACAGGGGCACTGGGTTCAGCCCTAGCACCCTGGCCTTTGGAACACCTGACAGTCTGACAGGGGTTGAACAGGGGAAACTATGGTCCAAGGTTCCCAACAAGCCCCCCTAGTGACAACTCTGTCCCTAGACCAATGGCGTGCCAAAGCCCGGGAGGTCAAACACAAGCAGATTGCAGGAGGAACAAAACACCTTGAAGCTAGATACGCCATAGGTGACCCCGTCTACACCCTCAATCCCAATTCCGCCAAGTTGGAACCCAACCACCTAGGGCCCTTCAAGGTAGCTGCAGTCTATGACAACCACACCTACCAACTTGAAGATGCCCAAGGGAACACCAAGAAGCTTCACCATGATTGCTTGTGCCTCTGCTGCACCATCCCCACACAAAAGTTGTTTGTGCAGACCTTCCCAGACCTTCCGCAGACTCCAGTCCTGGTGTCTGACAACAAGCAGGGGGCAAGGGGGGGTGTTGCAACCAAGACTCTAGACTCGCCCACTTATGTATCTTACAATACACAGGGGGCGCTCAATGAGCTGCCCCTTGATGTATCTAACGTTATGGATTAATCTGATGCCAATATCAAATGACGGGTACTTCATCCTAATTAGGAGTGCTGCCAATTTGACTTGTTGATCCCTGCACAAGTTATTCCTCAGCTTTGAACCTTACATGGAACTTCCCACTATGCCACCCCCTTGTGGCATTCCCCATATAGTATATTAATCACAATATTCTACAATAAACAATACCTTATTCTTATTATTCTGTTCTTTCCTATTGGACTGTTGTCTTCCCCAATTCACCATACTGGATCCCCATTGGTCCAGTTGCAACAATTTTAAACACTTTTATAAATACCCTGCCCTGTTCTCCTCAAAGACAATAATCAGAGTTAGATGTTAAGGAAGTAAATCTGGAGTTTTTTTGATGTGGTTTGTCGTGTTCTGAGGCATGGTACAGACACACAACAGGGAATCCTAACCTTAGGATTGGATTTGTACTAAATCTTGGTTAGATGACAGGGAAGACTATGCAATTACCTTGCAGCCCTGGAAGAATAATCTCTACTAGTTGTGGCTAGAGAGATGTGCAGAAGTACTGGAAGACACAAAGACAAAAAATGTGAATAGAGCTTAATTTTATTGGTAAATTAGGAAAAGGAATATATAGTGGTTGTTGATACCACAAAACACTATCAGGACAGTAGGATCACTTGCCACAAGCATGAGTGGGGCAAGTGAGTTGCGCAGAGTCAAGAAACCAAACAATTGTATTTCCTGATTCAGTCATCAACTCATTTTGAGAGGCAAAAGCAAAAGCAAGATATTTGTCTTTGAAATGGCCCACCAAAGGCAAAATTGATATATGATGAATAGCGGTATTCACAAAATTGCCCTCCCCTAGATTGGCCTTAGGGGGGTGGTACTTGCAGAGGAACTTGGCATGCACTTGAGCAAAGGGACAACCACTGGAGAAGAGCTTTACAGTGTATTCAGACCCTTGTTTAAAGGTCACTTCCATAGGGCCAATCCACAGAGAGTCCAATTTATGCGTGCACCCACCCACTCTGTGTTGGTAGTAAAGAACACAGTCACCAACATCAAATTCAGGCAAGGGGGAACATCCAGCATTATCAGGAAAAAGCTCAAGCATCTTAGTTTTGTATGTAGAAGTGTATTCAGTGGCCTGTATATCAATTATGCGGTTGACTAGATCCTTGATGTGGTTGTCAGGATCCATGGCCTTATCAGAAGAAATCAGGGGGGCCCCAAGAGCAATGGGGTAGTAGCCTCTTGCCCATACAGCATAGCAAAAGTGGAGTACCCAGTGTTACAATGTTTGCTAAGGAAATACACAAAGAGAGCAGCAGGTAAGTACAGGTCCCAGTTGGCAGCGTCAGAGTAGGTGAGCTTCCTCATGATGGAGACCAGTGTTGAATTTGCACGCTCAACTGCCCCATTGGTAGAAGGGTTTTAGGGGGCAGAGAAAGACTGGTGAGACCCCAAAGCTTTGACAACAGAGGTTACCAGCTTGGCGTTGAAGTTAGTCCCATTATCTGAGAGCAACACTTGAGGACAGCCATGGCGGTAGAAAACATCTTGTAACAGGAAGGCAGCAGCTGTTTTAGCTGTGATGTCCTTTGTAGGGTGAGCCTCTACCCACTTGCTGAAGTGATCAACAGCAATCAGGATAAAGCAACACCCAGAACGTGAGCGGGGGAGAGGACCTACTGTGTCAATGCTGACAGTATGAAAAGCATGTTGAGGGGGAACTAATTTGAATTTGTGGGCAGCAGCTCAAGGCCTCTGCAGCTGAGAGTCGTGGCAACTAGCTATGACGTCTGGGATCAGCAGGCAAAGGTTTTCCCAGAAGTAATTCTTTTGAAACTAGTCAAAAGTCTTGGCAATGCCTCCATGCCCAGTCTCTTTATGAGCTTGTGACACCAATGAGAGGCAAAGACGGGTTGTAAATAAGGCAGATATTGATCTCATACTTTCTTGAAGAGCTGATTGTCGCATATGAGGGTACCTTTGGATAGCTTGGACAAGGCCAGTAGGACCTCTTCTGTCTCACTTTCCCAAGAAGAAGGGTATCCAATTAGTTTGTACAACCGGTCAGCCTCTGCAGAATGTAAAGCAAGAATGGGCATTCTGGATAGCCCATCAGCGTTCTGATGTTGAATCCCAGGGCAATGGAGCACAGTGAAGTTGTAACCTTGCAGATGTAGGGCCCATCTAGCTAGGCGCCCTTCTGTTTCCTTAAGTTGTTGTAACCATTTAAGCGAAGCGTGGTCTGTGACAACTGTGAAATGGGTACCATACACATAGTGACGGAACTGTTTGACTGCATGCAACATGGCAAGACACTCCTTCTCTGTGACACTATAATTCTTCTTGTTCTTGTTTAGCACGCAAGAAGTGTAAGCCACAGGATAGTATATACCTTTGTCATCTAGTTGGGCCAGAATAACTCCAATAGCAAGATTGCTAGTGTCAGTGTATAGGATGAACTCCTTATCATAGTCAGGATACACTAGGGTTGGAGCCTCTTTGAGTTTCTGCTTAAGGGTTTCAAAGGCTTGCTGCTGACTGGCGGTCCATTAAAAAGGGACATTATGTAATAGCTGGACTAAAGGTTCACTAGTATTGGCAAAATCAGGGATAAACTGTCTGTAGTAGCCCATCATCCCTAGGAAGACCTGTACTTATTGCAAGTTGGTGGGAGGAAGCATTTTGTTGATGGCTTTGATCTTCTTAGTCATTGGGTGAATCCCTGTCTGGGTTACTTCATGGCCCAAGAATTCAAGACAATCTTTGAAGAAAGCACACTTGGAAGGTTTCAGCTTGAGGCCAGCTTCCTGAATCTTAATGAACACCTCTTTGAGATAAGCCAGGTGATTGGTGAAGGTAGCACTTAATTTTTTGATATCATCCAAATATAATAGGACGCATGACAGCTTCAAGTTGCAGAGGATAGAGTCCATGGTCTTTTGGAAGGTGGTCAGGGCTTTTAAGAGTCCCTGTGGCATGTGATTAGGCTTGAAAAGCCCTTCAGATGTAATGAGCGCGTCTTTTTGGCAATCCTCAGGCAACAGATTAACCTGCCAGTATCCAGATGTCAGATCCATTGCAGAGAAAAACTTAGAGCCTCCAAGACGTCAGAGAGCATCATCAATACACGGCAAGGGGTACAAGTCCTTCTTGATCAAAGAGTTCAATCAGCAGTAGTCCATCACAATAGGATGACCTCCATCTTTCTTCTTTAAGATGAGTAGCGGGGATGCCTAAGAACTTTGGGAAGGTGCCAGCAGCCCAGCTTCCAACAGTTTTTTGAGCTCTTTAGATACCTGGGCGTCCTCCACGCGGCAGTGGCGGTATGGTTTAGCACGGAAGGAAGGAGCGTTGCCAGTGTCAATCTGATGGATAACGTCTTTGGCTAACCCATAGTTGGTACTGTCCTTAGCAAAGATGTTGGAAAATTGGTCTGGCAGGTCTAGCACCTCTTTCTATTGAACCAGGGACAGCTATGGAAAGTCTTGCGCAGTGAAAAAGGATATGACTTGGGGTTCATCCTCAGGTAGTTTAAAATCTTGAAATGTGCCAAAGGGATGAAGAGACAGGACATCAGGAGTACCCAACAACTTGCCATATCTGATAATCTGCCCCCTAGACACCGTCATGGGGAGTGCAGTCAGGTAGGCTACCAACAATTGAACAGGGTCCTTATGGGAGACATCTAGGATTCCAGGACAGAGATAAGCTTTGTTGCTCCCAAATGAGAGGGAGAGTACAACTCCAAGAAGGTTTTTTCAGGTAGTTCATATGATATCTGGGAGTCTAGGATGGCCTGGGAGCCAGGGGGGATGGTGACAGCAGTTGTGGCTAGGAGAGGGATCCCTCCAGACGCAGGATAAGCCATAGGTGGACATTTCATGTTTGAAGAGTGGGTGCAATATTTGAGGTTGAAACCCCCAGTGGGATATTCCAAGGCACATGTCTTAAGATGTTTCCCGGGAACTTTAACTGGCTCTTCAAAGATCAGAGGGACTTTGTATCTGTTGTAACTTCAGCTATTGGTTGGTTGATAGCTACTAACACTTAACTCAACTACAACTTATGTATTACTAAAGATTAAGCTAAGATAATTATTGCAGCCTAATGTGTATAATAAATATAAGTGTATGTAATTTGATCTTTATTTAATCAATCAAGAAGAGAGTTATATAGTGAAGGAGAGATTAATGAGCCAATAGAACCCCAGGATCCTCTGGTTACAGCCCAATTCCCTCTATTGATTATCCCAATACTAAACTAATGATTGGATGATCATCAATTAATATGAACTTGGGCTACAACCTAGTTGATTGTTTGGACTATTTATCATCCAGGGCGAGATTACCATTGCCCTTTGGTTCACCAAGCTTAATGGATTAGAACGTGAATATAGTGACAGCTAGTTTACAACCAATCACTTCACAACAGTATCCCAGAATAGAGAGGTAACCATATTTCAAGTTGATTATCCCATTATATTCCCTAAGCAACTGAGTGCCAACTAAGAGATTGTAACTTTTGTTTTCCAAGACAACTGCTGGCGCAGCTAGGAGAAGCTTGCCAAACTGCATGGGTAGAGCGGAGTACGCCCTTATGGCGCGGGTCATAGACAGTCCAGCCATGCCATACAACTGGTGATAATTAAGGTCAGGGGCAAGTTTGAGTTTCTTCACAAGCTTGGAGGAGACAACGTTGATTGGCAAGCCAGTGTCTAAGACGGCCTTGATCTTCACTTTTCTAATGTATATCTCTACTTGAGTGGTAGTGCAATCAAAGGGTGGAAGGACAGCCAAGATATCTTGAGCCTCTGCTAGTTCCTTATCCCACTTCTCAATCATGCATCTCAACCCTGGGAACTCATTATAAACAGCTTGGAGAGGGAGCAAAACAGATATATTCTTGAAGACAGCGTCAGCAACCTCAGCAGCTTCTTCTGACAACTCCACTAGCACAGGGGACCTCTTAGCTTGAGTGAGGTAAGGGCAAGAGACAACTTCTTTGGCTTCAGGCAAATGCTTAGCAGTAGTTGTAGTCTTTCCTGATTGCAATTTATAGGGGACTGTAATGGTTTCAGGAACAGCCAGAACAGAGTACCCATATGCATTGGCATTGTCAGTATCAAAGTCATCCAGGTCAGAGTTGTTAGAGATATTGTGGAAAAAGAGGAAAATAGTAGGAGCCTCATTATCAGCAGGCTTGGAGTCAGATATAGAGGAAGGGATTAAAAGAGACTGGGAAGAATTGTCAAGCGAGAGCGTCTCTGCCTCTAGGTTGACTGCTCTTTCCCTCCTGCTCTTTTGGATTGGCTCCTTCAATCCATGGGTTGTTGCAGACTTGAAAATGGTGACCTATCTGACCACAGTTGTGGCAACCTTGGCGTTGAGAAGGATTTTACAAGTTCATGGTAAGAATGCAAGGACCACTGGAAGACAAACCAGAGTTAGAAGAAGCTCAACTTTTCCTAACAACTGCTCCAGAATGGGTAAGGTGCATGTCCTGCAACAGCGTCTTTATGCTCTTCATAGAGGAAAGCATAGCTTTATGGGCCTTGAAGTGAAGACACAGAAGCTGGTTAATGTTGATGGCTTGAGCGCAAGCCATGTAAGCTTCATGTGCGGTCAATTGTCTGCTTGTTATCAGTTGCTGTCCTTCCATGTAGAATCTGTCCACAAATCCAGCTAGCGTCTCTTTGGGTTTGAAGGCAATGTGCATGAAAGCATCCTTCTTCACTTTCAAACTAAGGTCACCACTAAACTCATCAATTAAATGCTGTTTCATATCTTCCCACGTCTCAATGGTGGGTAGTTCAGGCACCACCACCTCCTGGCAAGTCGGGTGTAGACAGGTCAGAATATGTTCTTTCTTAACCTTGTCTGATGCTTGTCTCATGGCAGTTTATAGATAGTTAGGAAAGCTGCAATGGTCAAGGTTCTGGGGTCAAAGACTTGCTTAAAGTTAGGCTTAAAATTTGCTTCAGGAGTTGGACCACCATTGTTGCTATTGAGTACGTTTATATGTGGGGAAAACTCTGCTTTGGATTCAGAGGGGGGCTGTCTAGCCCATAGCTGACAAACACTCTCTTCAAGGGTAGTCAGGGTCTCAACAGCGCGGGCACCTGTATTGACGGCTTGTGTGGTCTGAGGTGCAGTAGCATCTAGGCGTTGACCTTGGGTGGTCACTACTATGGAGAGCTCAGCCAATCAAGAAGTAAGGGATGGCCCCACTGAGAGGCAAGGGGCGAACCTATCATTCACAGAGTTGATCAGTTCACTCATCTCTTGTACGTCTCTGTCTAGCTCAGCATGATCCCACTTCAAATGATCCACCCTGTTAGCTAGGACAATTAGTTCCCTAGCACATTGGATTCAAGGGGCTCATTGTAAGCCAGGGTAGCAGCCATCTTTGTCAACAACCCCAACTGGACTAGCAACAGTTGCCATCATCTTGCATAAGGCAGCAAGTTCTTGCTGTAGCTCACCAACTTAAGTAGTCAACTCAAGCACCCAGGGGTCAGGTTTAGGAGTCTCAGTAGGACGTCCTTGACTGCAAGTAGTCATACATAGCTCCTGAATAGCATCCCATATTCTCTGCTCTCTATCCACCAAGTCATCAGATGGGGGAGAGGGCGGAACATCTGGCTTGGGCGTAGATAATTCATTCACTTGACTCTAGAGTTTGGCTATAGCAGCAGCGGTGGCAGCTCTCTCTTGACCAAACACTGTAATGAGTTCATTAAGACTGTTAGCAGCAAAGACTGCTACCTGCTATAGTTGCTCAAATGAATACATGCTGAATGCATTGAGCTTCTGCACAAGTTGTTCAAAGTTGGTGAGATAAGCATTTAAAGTGGGATCTACTTGAGCTTGCCAGGGTTGTTCTATCTTATGAAACTTGTGTAGACACTCCCTCACGTATTTGGGGATAGACTGGCACATTTGTTTGATAGAATTAACCAAACAGGTCTGGGCAGTAACAGAGTTGCGCTGATTGTCAGATACCAAGGAAAACAGGGAATGGATCCACTGTTGGTAGGCAGCAAACTGGTCCCAGTGATGAGTAACTGCTGCTTGTAGAGACAAGATTTCCTGGACGTGGAGCCCCAACACCATCTGATGATGGGCCAAGGCAGGCTGCACAAAGGACAATAGTAAGTGCTCAGCGGAGCCAGCCGCTAAGAGGAGATGCTGTGGAATTTGAGGAGCCACAATTAATTTGTAGTATTCAGCCCAACTGAACTGCAGCTGAAGGCAAGGGATGGCTCCTTCACAGGCTATCCCAAGGGCTACCGCTATGACTTGTTCTAAGTCAGGGGTACCCATGGGGTAAGCAACTAGGCGGGGACCATTCCCAAGGTTCAGTACAGTAGGGACAATAGGTGGATCAGCAATATCTTCCCCAATAAGAGGACTGGTAATTTCAGGTGAAGTCAGCTCTTGTATAGGCGTAGGCAAAGGACTTGAAAACGTGGATGCAAAAGGGATAACTGAGGGGCTTACAGCCCCTGTAGTGAGCACCATTTTTGTTGTGTTCTGAGGCGCGGCACAGACACACAACAGGGAATCCTAACCTTAGGATTAGATTTGTACTAAGTCTTGGTTAGATGACAGGGAAGGCTATGTGATTACCTTGCAGCCCTGGAAGAATAATCTCTACTAGTTGTGGCTAGAGAGAGGCGCGGAAGTACTGGAAGACACAAAGACAAAAATGTGAATAGAACTTAATTTTATTGGTGAATTAGGAATAGGAATATATAGTGGTTGTTGATACCACAAAACACTATCAGGACGGTAGGATCACTTGCCACAAACATGAGTGGGGCAAGTGAGTTGCGCAGAGTCAAGAAACCAAATAATTGTATTTCCTGATTCAGGCATCAACTGATTTTGAGAGGCAAAAGCAAAAGCGAGAGATTTGTCTTCAAAATGGCCCACCAAAGGCGAAATTGATACATGGTGAATAGCGGTATTCACAACATGGTTTGTTGCTCCTGAGTGGTTTCATGGGTTATGTTTTTCTTATGATGAGGAGCACCTTTTGGGGAAGCTTCAAATATGGTATTGAGAAAGAAGAGAAGTATATTTTATTGGATAATACTTTAGACTTATATAGCTTTAGCTGTGGCGGAGATTTAGTTGGATAATACCTAGGAGTTGGTCATGTGTGGGATGGGTTTGAGTCACTGGATACTTGGACAGTCATGTGATATTGCTTGGTTGCCATTTCTGGTATTTCAAACTGTATATTGGGAGGGCACCAAATCAGGCAATGGCTGGATGTTAAGTGGGTTGGCGGTAGCCAGAATACTTGTACATCCAGATCCTTGACACTTACAACCCCTCTTGTTCTTTGGATTTGATCAATTTTTGGCAAGATATCATTCAGCTTTTTCTTGGTAATATTCATGGTCTGTATATAAGCCTTCTTTCTTTTATCTGGGAAGAAAAAGAAGAAGAAAGGAAAAGTATGAATATTTACCTGCTCATAAATGATTCAAAGCTGGTAAAATAGCTTTGAGCAGTATGAGGACGTCTCATCTGTAACCCATGCACCACATCTAAAGAGGCACTTAATATCCCCTTGGGGAAAAAGCGTACAACACAGTTTTTTGCTCCTTGGTCAGGCAACCTCCAAAATTAACTCATACAGCATGGAACATCCTCCATGTTGACAATACTAAAAAATATTTTTCTTATTTTATTTATTCAAGGATATTTTTTCTTGCTTAAATAGTAGACACTGATAATAAACAATGTTTAATTTTTATTTTGAGTTTTTAATTGAAATTATAAAAGATAAAGCAAAAATAATTTTTGGAATTGTTGAAATGCAGGATGTTCCATGCTGTACAAGTTAATTCTGGAGGTTGTCCTTGGTTGACATTGTATAAAGGATATGTTTACTAAGAATGGTGATATTTTGGTCATCAGTGAGCACAAGTGCATCAATGTTCTTGGCACTTTTCCCAAGATTTGCCGCAACTGAGCACTGATCTATGCCTTCCCTCTGAAGCTTGGTGTGGCGCTCCTGGGAGGCAGCCATTGGGTGTCCCAGATCAAAGCCAGGGACCAACTGGGTTGGGATGGCATTCTTGAAGTGACTAAGTTCTACTCCCATTGTATTATACCTTACCAGCAATCCTACAAACTCCTCCAAGATATTTCCTACCATAATTCTATAATCCATTCCATGAATCATGACATATGTTTGTGTTTGTCCTTATGGGAGTGTGTATAGTTCCCGAAAAAGGGTAAAAACCTCTTTTTGCAAGAACTCCTTTCCTCTTGTTGTGAATGCAAGTCCTCTGGACAGTATTGTCTTTTCCTCCCCAGGGGTTTGGCTTCTAGATCAATTCCTGACATGCTGAATATACTGTTCCTCTTTCCTGGTATTTGGGTAGAAGATATGGGGAAGAATCTATGACTCTAAAGCTTGAAAATATATGTGGGCCGTGAATGTCTTTATTTACAGAAGCAAGATCCCCTTAGAAACCTTCTGAAATTCAACTTTTTGCAGGCTTTGGGAGGCCAACTACTCCTTTGGGAATGTCTTGAGGGATCACCTCCTATTGCTTTACTACTTTGGGATGAAATGCATTATTTTTGAAACCTATGTTGTGTTCAAAATCAAGATATCACAATGATATCATGTCTCTAGAACCTGTTCATTCAACCACTCTTATACAAATCCTCCTGTCTTAGGTTAAATCCACTTTAGGCTGGTTCTTTTAAAGCTTAAACTATCTGTGATCTCGCTTTCATATAATAAAATAGGCTTCCAAACTTAGTTTAAATAGTCTCATTACATCCTCCTGATTTTTTGGGCTAATATATTAAGTTTTAAGTTATCTTACCAATAAAAATCATCATTAAAACAAGCTTCAAACTCTATTATGCTCATCAATGTTCTCCATCCTCAAACATCTGAAGCGCTTTGCTTTGTTTCACGACTTTGCCAAATTCCAAATAAGAAAAAATATTTTATCAATAAAAGCTTTTAAAATTTTCACCTGGTGCCTCAAAAACTTCCCTGTGTTCTTCAATGTTTTGCCGTGTTCAAACCCAGCCCTTTTCCATAGGAAATCACTAGTAGATTTATTTTGCTGTGCTTTCTTCAAAGTTTTCTCTTTGCTTTTGCCTGCAGCAAAACTTTAGCAAAGGGCTTCTTGAACTTTCCCACCTTCTGCTCCTTCAGTGGCTTAATCTCAGAGAAACGCTGATGCCCTTTCACTCAACATTCCTGTCCCACACTTTTACTTTCTTCACAGGTGACCCACTTTGAAGAAATGTTGAACCACATAGATCAACATTTCCCCAAATTTTTCTGGCTTCTTCCTTCCCTATAAAACCACTCTAGAGAAATGTTGAAACATTGTTCTGAACTGTTCCAAACTTATCCTGATAGCCTAGCACTTCACATTGCTATTAAGTATATCCTTGAGCCCCCATTAGTAACCTCTACCTAGGCTATATTTTTAAGTCCCCATCAGTGAATTCCATCTAGAATCTGGATGGTAAGATTTAATCAGCGGATTTCACCTAGACTAAATCCATAAGTGACCTGCATCTAGGTCATCAGAAGTAGGCATATCTCATGCACCACTACCGTTTAGGGTAGAGACAGGAACAGCAATTGTGTAAACACAGTGTTGCAAGCCCATCTTTTGGATGTTTTGGATTGGGCCACAAAAAAATCTGGGGGATTTGTTTGCAACTTTTGGAGTAGGTCACAATTTGTTCCTCACTTCATGGTGTGGATCACAAAATATAAAGGGAAGGCTGGGTTCAAATATGAGACTGATGATTTCATTTTGTGATGGGGTACAGGATGTGAAATCAGAATGGTTCTCAAGGGTGAAACCAATGGCGTCCTTTTGTCCAAGGCACAGGATGTAAAATTAGAGCAAGCTCAGTTGCCAGATCTTATTGTTTAAATCAAATTTATTGAAGTGTTATCTGCCATTACCTCACACCGATAGATTTGACTGTATCCTGGTCCGCTTTAGATAATTATATTGAAACACCAACCAAAATATTGATAAATATCTACTTCAATTGAATGGGATAGCTTGAAAACTTATGATTGGACACAACACAAACCCACCTGAGATTGTGGTTGGTTGCATCACAATCCATGCAGATCTGTTTTGTGGCTTTAGGGGCAGGGCACAAATTGTGGCAGTTGAAATTAGGAACTGCTCCCTAAAATCACAAGACAGGTCTGCATGGATCAGGATGTGACTGAAGGTCACAAAATGATTCTTGCCCAACTTCCAAAGCCACAAAACCAACTGTGACAGGCAAAGATTGGTCACAAAACCAAAAGCGTCAATTTTGGTGCCTGTCCCAACCCTACTACTGTTTTACTCACCCAAGTGGATAGCTTAAGCTTCAGGGTGCAAAGTGACCAACTTCACTTCCCATATACCTCCAAATTATTAAGCTAAGCAGCAGTATCTCTGGAAAGCCACCCTAAAAATGGTTCTATGATATGCATTCTTGCACAGTACCAGTAAGACCTCCTTAAAGCTACCCATAAGCCATTGGCAAAGAAACTTAACCCCCTTTCCAGGTAAATTTACCCAGCTGTTCCATCCCCCCAGCTAATATCTGTATTCCAATGCCATCAAGGCACATCTATACCAGGGAAGAGCCCTAGCTGGATCCTCACCCCAGCTAGCCTCAGGATACCTATACCAATCAGGATAATCATCCCAGGGTACACCGCTGCTCTATCCTTCCAGAGTAAAAGCAAGAGGCTACCTGGCTAACCTTACAGAAAAAGCTCACCCCTGTCCACCTTGGTTGAGAAGAACCCCAGATACCATAGCTGGTGGATCAAAAAAACCATCAACCATCTCCCTCTCTTAGGCAACTGGTCTCTACTTGGAAAACATCAGCTCACACCTGCAAAACAGCTCACATGTGGATCATCACAAGGAGTATTTATGGTGAAGGTTTGGAGGTCTGGGCCTGGGATTGGACCTGAGCAGCTGAAATGGGGGGTTGGTGGTGGCAGGGGAACCAAGCAGATTTTGCTGGAAGGCCAACATGTGTAGCAGATTATATCCCTTGTCTGGCATTAGTTTAATTGGCTGGTAGTCAGCCATGGCCTGAGGGGGAGCTACCTGTCCTTGGGTGGTAAGCTGCCCCATTTCACGTGGGAGACAGGCTGGGCAAACAAGCCTGCCACCATCTCCCCATCAAAGAGAGGAGTGTGGTCAAGGATACCAAGATGAAAACTATTGACAGCCTGGGGGTGCCACTCCTGGACAATGTACTCAATATTAAAGAGAATAAAATCATCTAAATAGATGTCTGTGTGGTTGGTTAGATAGATTTAGGCATGGCACCCTCATCCTTTGAAGGTCCAGATGGCCCTGGCACTTTCCATCTGGTGACTGATTGAACCTAGTAGGAGGGATTCAAGCCGTCAAGGAGTCAGTTGATCCTCAAGGATTGGGTTATCCCCATGAAAGTTGGGGATCTAGGTTCAACATGATTGGCAGACCCCTTGGGAAAGCCGCCAGGGATGCCCAGCAGAAGCCCCCTTTGCCGTAAATTAGACTACATGAATAGAATGGTCAGGGCAATTAGTGGAATTGATACTGATAGTCAAGGCTAATTTGGTTTGCACGCAAATCTGCCGGATCCAACAGATTTGCATTCTTGATTGTAATTCAGATGTTACAATGATTTGGCCAACCTTTTACATCCAGATGGATTGAGTTCAGGAACTGCAAGCGGCTTCCATAATGGGCAGCTACAAGCTGCAGCCACTCTGGGGTAATGTGCACCTACTATTTCCCGCCAGATTGTCTGGATCATCCCTAGATGGAAAGAACACAGATGCAAGAGCCTGGTGGTTTCTAGAAGATGCTGCAATATTCCAGACGGTGGTGCAGGGGTTAATAACACTCCTGCATCCATTATGCAGCCTTTCTGGTAGATAAACTTCCCTCCTTCCCCAATAAAAATATACTTTCACATATTACTACTTGCTTTTACACTCTACTCAGTTGTTACCTTGGATTTAAAGGTAAAGACTTCAGAGTCTTTAAGACTTGTATCAATTTGTGTATAGGCCTTCAACCATACTCTTACAAGCTAGCCCTCCAGATGTTAATCCCCAAGACATTCATAAGGCCAAAACATGACACCCTTCTTGGCCATCTATCTGCATTGGTCCTTCTTCCCTCTCCAAAATTAATGGATGCAGTAGGCAGCCTGTAGTGAATAATGGGTATGGTGGCATCCCCAGGACTTGGCAAGCATCTGGTAGTATCAGATACATTGGTAGGACCATACCCGGATCCTCCCTGTCATCCCAGGGGTCCTTGCAGAAACAAGTGAGCCCCAAAACTGAGGCTTATCTGCCATGCACCCAGCTCTGCACCATGTGAACCAATACCCATGTGCCATGGAAGGGGAGCTAGTTCTGGGCTTGGGTCAGGGGAATATTAAGATCCCTCTTCAGGAATCCAGCATAGTGGGATATGCCGCATTGATCTAGGACTTAAGGCATCATTGTCAGGAAGCCAGTCATAGGTAGAGGCATTGGGCGGCTTGGGGTGAGGTGCGGTCAAGCCGGCGGGTAGGGCCCACCATAGAATGGGTGCTAACTTGATAATATAAGATAAATATTGCCTGAGCAAGGACCAGGGTCTGGAGTTGGGGACCATGGAATCCACCAATCCTGTCAAAGTAATGTAGAGTACTCCAAACAGTTGAGTAGAGGTGGTCTTGGCTGCGGTAGTGGGTTCCAAGGGGCGGTCTGGTCTTGGGGTTAATGGCGGGGTCATGGGAACAAAGTACGCTGGTAGTTAGTTGTACTTGTCCTTGAATAATAAGGGCAGTATCTCAACTCTCTTTCCTTTGCGTCCTATGTATTCAGTACTTCTAGTCCTTGCCAAAGGGTTGGCTATGAGAATGGTTTCCTAGTTGTACTCTGAATAGACCAGGTTGGGGGGTACTCAGTAAAGTGCACAGGTCCAAAGGGAGCTCCTGGGGGGAGGTATAATGCCTGGGGCAATTTGGCAGATTGGGCTCGGGAGGGGGCGGTGGCCTGGTAGTCTACTTGACCGGAATTAAGATGGAAGATCACTAAGACTAGATAGGGTAAGATTTGTTCAAACCAAAGGTTCATAAAACTTTATTATCAAAAATGATGATGGGATCTTCACCATACCGCCAGGGTTTTTATACCATGGGACTTTGCTTCTTCAATTTTTGCAGGGTTCAGGTTTGCAGAAAAGGCACTGGCGGGGCATGGGTCTTGGCTTGGAGTCTCAAGGGCGGCAGATCCAGGTTGTGCCTGCTCTGGTAAATAGAAATGGCAGTGCTTTGTTCCGCCGCCACTGTTCACTATGCCACCTGAGTAGTTCAATTGTACTACCCCTTCTGGGCGGTAGACTGGCAGTTGCTGGTGGTCATTGGCAGAGTTAAAAATAGGTTTTGTTTTAACCTCCTTAAGGCAAACTGTAACCTCTGCATAGGTTTGGGTCTTTGGTGGCTCAAGGTTGGCATCAATCTGGTGACCATTTGGGGAATTGTCCTTGGGAGACTGGCAGGTCTCAGAGTAACTCATTAACTTGGGTTTGCAATTTAACAAGTGGGTGGTCTCCCGTCCACTTTGTGTGACTCGAGTAGTCTTTGGAGGGTCAGGGTTCAATTCCAGGGTTTCCAATGTTGGTTTCAAAACTCCATTATTGGCGTTGGGCAGGTTGGCAGTAGGTCCTTTACCAACCTTTGTTAGCCAGGTTACATCTCCTTTGCAGGTACGGGTCTTCATTGGCACCAGTTTGACGGCAGACTGGCAACTATTCATTGAATTCTCTGTAGTAGGCTGGCGGGTTGCAGAGTAATTCATTGATTTGAGCCTGTGACTTAACGGTTTGGCGGGTCCTGGACTATCCTGGAGGGTTTGATCTGTCTTTTGGGAACTGGGGCTCAACTCTTGAGTTTTCAACACAAGTATTGAAATGTCATTCATGACAATCATGTTGCTTCTTGGGGGTTCCAATTGGATCCCTATTGTTTGTTAGGCTATTGAATTCCTGTAGGATGGTAGCTTGGGTAAATTTTGATTGGTTGGCTATTTGGTCCCAGGTCCACCTATCTGATTGGCTTGCTGGCTGATGCCCTGTGCTGGATTGGTAAGGAGAGCTTGAGCAGAGCTAGACTCTTGATGATTATCAAACAGGTCAACCCTATATGGGTCAGAAGGCTGGTACAGTCAGCTTCCTTGTCCCTGCATCAGACATCTGGGTGTATCTGGTGACCTCCCTGTACCAGGTCCCCCTGCTGCTGACGCTATCTTGGCTGCTGCCTTGTTGGTTGAGCCCATTGCAATTGTTGTTGGTAGTAAGCGCTGTTGTAAAAAATCAGGAAAGAGACTAAAGGGAGGAGTTGAAAGTTTTCCTGCCTGGCTTTTACTATGATCACCAGTCTAGATCTGGATTGCTCCCAGCCCTGTTGCACACTGAAAAATTGCCTTGAGCTCCACTAAAGTGCCTGGGGGTTTGAATTGGGTAGCCATTATTTGCCTGTTGAAACAGTTGGATCTGCTTAGGGGTATAGAAGCTATGCATCTTGCACAGCTTAGTTAACCTTTGTGGGGTTGGACCTTCATCTGGATATTGCTATGCTTCTGTTCCTGAACTGCTCTCCTGGTGGTATCACATCAGTACCCAACTTTAAAGGGTTAGATGGCAGAACTACCAGCCATCTTTCTGTACCAGGTTTCCTGTAGCTCAGGGGTGGTGCCTTATGTTTGGTTCGCCCTGGTGACTTATTTGAGTGCTGTCACGTCCTTGCTCAGCCCTGGGCCACATAAAGATAGAGCCTTTGGCTTATCCCAATCCAGAAATTGCCCCAGCTGGCTTTTTTGAAGTTTGAGTTCATCTTTTTTGCAAAGGGGATCAATCTGGGGTATCCCTACAGCTTCAAGCGCTGACGGATGGGTTGATGCTGGTCTTAAATACTGTAAATCCTGGACCTGGACATAAAAGTGCAAGGTTGTCAAGTCCTTGGTCCAGATTTCAAATCCCATTTTCTGGCAACTTAGCTGAGTGAAAAATAAAGTATTCAATAAAACCAGCCATTCCATCTGAGTCTTTTTGATTTATTCAAGCCGGCCGATTTAAACTTCCTGGTGCAGATACCTCAACTAACCAAAGACAAAACACAGCAAGAAAATGGGGATACAGGATCAGAAATGCAGGATTTTAATGTACAGTTTGATATTCCCTATAAGTCTAAAAAATCATAGACAACATGGAAAAATTAACAGATATGAAATTGCCAGATTGCCAAATCCAAGGACCCAATTTCAAATCAAATATGAGGTGAATTTGAAATAAATATAACTTGTGGGCATCTCAACCAGGAATTCAAAGGAACTAGAGTAGATTGGTGCATATTCTTTTAAGGATCATAGGCATTCTCAAAAAGCACCCTATTCTAGTTTAGGGCGGCTAAAATTTAGATACTTAATTAAAGTAGATTTTAAAAAACACTGATAATAAAATAGAATTATATATTACAATCTATATTATCACATTGTCTTTTCCTTGGTGTATTGATATTTCATTTGCTGTTGATAATATGCTTTCAATTAATTGGATAGTTTCATCTCCAGTTGCCTAGGCAATAGGAAATCAAGTCACCTCCCCGAGGCCAGCTGTGGTTACAGAGATGACCTGATTTCCTATTGCCAAGGCAACTGGAGGTGAAACTATCCAATTAAATGAAAGCATATTATCAACAGCAAATGAAATATCAATACACCAAGGAAAAGACAATGTGATAATATAGATTGTAATATATAATTCTATTTTATTATCAGTGTTTTTTAAAATCTACTTTAATTAAGTATCTAAATTTTAGCCGCCCTAAACTAGAATAGGGTGCTTTTTGAGAATGCCTATGATCCTTAAAAGAATATGCACCAATCTACTCTAGGTCCTTTGACTTCCTGGTTGAGATGCCCACAAGTTATATTTATTTCAAATTCACCTCATATTTGATTTGAAATCGGGTCCTTGGATTTGGCAATCTGGCAATTTCATATCTGTTAATTTTTCCATGTTGTCTATGATTTTTTAGACTTATAGGGAATATCAAACTGTACATTAAAATCCTGCATTTCTGATCCTGTATCCCCATTTTCTTGCTGTGTTTTGTCTTTGGTTAGTTGAGGTATCTGCACCAGGAAGTTTAAATCGGCCGGCTTGAATAAATCAAAAAGAGTCAGATGGAATGGTTGGTTTTATTAAATATTTTATTTTTTCACTCAGCTGAGTTGCCAGGAATGGGCTTTGAAATCTGGACCAAAGATTTGACAATCCCGCATTTTTACGTGTAGGTTCTGAATTTACAGTATAGGATGTATTGAGTCAAAGATTTCAGGTATCTTACACTAAAGGTTGGAAGGGGTTGCAATTGCGGGTTTAAACATATAAAGTCCCAATTTGGTGAGATTTATGGTTTAATTGCCAACAGTTTGTGATACCCGATTCCAGAGAGGGAAGGGTTCTGGCAAAGAAGCCCAGGGAATTCAGCTACAGCCTTGGATGAGAAAATAAGTGCTGGTGGGGCATTCTCACCATAGCGGTTCAGCCCCTATGGTTTGGTACTGGTAGTATCCTACACGTGTTTAGGGATAGAGCCTTGGTTTTGGAGCTGCCTTGATTGGGAACCGTGTAAATAGCCTGGTTCTGGGGATCTTTTTAGCAGCCTTGGATGTTCTAGGGATATTGCTACCTTGAAATCAAACATCTAAGATTGATACCGTGTTTTAAAGTTATCGGTCAATTAAGGCTGATACATTGATCCAGCTTGATGATAAATATTCAGTAAGGATGATTTAAGTTTTGGGGTTTGGCTAAATGATACTAAAGCGTATAAACAGAATCAGCTTATTTTACCCATCCAACTATCGTTAGAGGGGATGTATAATACCAGCCCAAGTTTTAAGGGATCTGGTAGAAGTAGAGGTGTTGAACTGGTTGCTACAATATCTCAGCTCAAGTTCTATATCACACTGATAGTTAAAGATTGAGCTGAGGCCAAGTCAACCAGTTGGTGGGTAAATAAATAATCTTTATCGCTAAGAGTTATATTAGGGAAGGATCATTTTTGCTGGGCCTAGATTCCTCTTAGAATCCCCTGAAGCTCAGTTGAATCGTGTCCTAGCATTAGGATCACTTCAGTAGCAGTGCCTTTAGATCAATCATGATCCACTGGTTATCAGTACCATCTACTCAAGTCTGATCAAGGAGCAATGATACACCCAGCCTGATGTCTTACCACCTATTAGAGATTGATGTAGGGTTAATAGCGATATAGCAGTTCAGGGACTGCGACAAATAGCTTCTCTTGTGAACAGATTTTCTGGGACATGTTTGCTGCGCCATGGGGTTAAAACTGGTATGTTGGATAAATTCCTGTCCATGATTTCTCAGCAAGTTGGGTAATTAACGTAACTATAGATTGTTCAGATGTTTCCAGAACCTTCCCTACTTGCAGCTTTGGATGGGGGATCAAGAGCTTGTGGAGTAAGTGAAAAGCGTCAATGGCGAAAGGTTGATCAGTCAGTGGCACTGCCGCAGCCAGAGTGGCGTCGATAGCGAGCTAATCAGGGTTTGCCGGGTAGACGATCTCGCAGTCAATTCCGTGCTCACCTTATCCAAGATGTAGGGTAGGCATTTAAAGTAAGTCTGACAATGTTTAAAGTGGAGGATCTGAGGCTTCTGTTCCTGTACAAAGGATTTCAAGTTTCCACTACAAAGTTTATTGGCTGGGCAAATCAGATTTCAAAATTTAGTCCGTGCTCATTACTCCTTAATCGGATACGCTTTTTTGATTGGTTCCCTATTCCTCAAAAGCCTCAGTAGGATCCCAAGTGAAGATGGTGGGTTTTTGGACTTGTTGGTTGGAAGCATCAAATAAGCTTTAGAATATGGGGTGTCCAACGCTAAAACGAGGAAAGTGAAATGGCCATGACAGAATACGAGCTAACAAGATGGCTTAAACTGAAGTTGATTCTCTGATAATTGCTTGATTTTTTTTGTTGGCTAAAGTGGCACAGACAAACAATGGCTATTTTATCAAAGTCAAATAAGGGCTGAGTGGAATCATCAAGTAAGATAAAGGGTAGGTGCTCCAAAGACAACTGTTATGAAGGTTTCTTTTCTATTTTTACTCCATGGGTTGGTGCAAGGGCGAAGAGGTAAAGTATGCATGCACTTTAATCCCAAGTTGTAGAGTGCGGTCAGGAGGGAGTGTGGATGCATGTGTATGACCTGGGATTGCGAAGTCATGGACGGGAGCTTGGAGGGAGTAACAAAGGCGTCTGACATGAAAAGCCTCCAGGAGATCCGTGGTACTCTGCTGCTGAAGAGCGAATTGAGTTTTGAACGAGAGATCAAACTGCGCATGCTCAAAATGCAAGACTTTTTTACTGCAAACTCCCTGTCCTTTCCCAATATCGATGCCAAGCGACTTGAGATGGTCAATGTGCTTGGGCCCAAGGTCTCCTTTGGTAATGAGCCTGAGGAGTTCGTTATGCTCGAGTCTAGCATTGATTTCATCGCAGGCATCACAGGGAGTTTGCTGAAACACCTGGATCTGACAGGAAGTTCTTTTGAATCGTTTTCGCTGAGTGAAGCCAGAGACGTGAAGGACATCAGAGTCATCCGCGTTCCCAATGTCGCATTGAAAACTCTCCTCCCCAATCTCCAGTATGCAGAGTCTGTTACAATCTCCAACGTAGGAACCAAGTATATTGAGCTCGGGTTAGAGACCATCGCTGGTCGGATGGATATCCTTAACAACAAGGAGCTGCAAGGGATATACTTTCCCAGCCTTACTTATGTTGCAGATGAGATCCGCGTCACTAAAAACCCAATGCTAGCTGAACTCAGAGCCACTAGGCTAGAGCATGGCAGGTTGAGTATTTATGATAAACTTCAAGCGATTGAGATCCCCACCACATTGACTTGGTCTGGTCGTTCGCATTTCAATGCCAACCAATTCTACCCAACCTACGCCGAAGCCTTCCGTGGGTTGGAATGGAATCAGGAAATCTGCCCAAAGTGTGGAAGCACGTCCTTTAATGTCACTGAAAAAACTTTACCAGCAATAAACGAGTGTGGAAAGGTAGGAAGCCTGTTTATCAACCAAGACTCTCCAACCGAAGTGAACTTGGACAACCTAGAGTCGATTGAAGGGGACTTGAAAATACAGAACTACTCTGGGTACTTGTCCATGGTTTCATTGAAGACCATCAGCGGTTCTCTGTCGCTGGAGAATATTGATGGATTAACAGAGAACTTTTCTTGCTCTCTCGAAACCGTCGGCAGCCTGAAGTTTTCTCGAGTCTCACAGGATCTTAGGTTCTCAGATCTCGAGGTCTTGGATTCAATTTCCATGGCGCATAGTTCAATGAAGGAATTGAGTGGCATACATGCCATTAAGCTAAACTTGCTTATGCTTTATAACTCCGCGATGCCAGCTAAATTTCCTCTCTTTACCCTGCAAGAGGTTGCCGACTTGGCAGTTCGCATGACCGCTATCAGCAATTTCGAACCAACGTTTTCACAAGCCCTGGTCGTTACCGGCAGCTTTGAGTTTTCCGAATCTCTCGTCAGGACGTTCGACATTAACTTCCAGGTCAATGGCACTTTCTCTTTGAGATATAACCCAAACCTCGTTACAGTCAGCTTCCTTTCCCAACCCAGCTTCAACTTTTATCAGGAGGATCCTCCCCAACTACGGGCAATTCACTTCATTGACCGAACCCTTGACTTTAACCCGGCAAGCCACCCTAAAGGTAATAAGCCAATCAATCCGGCAAGCTAACGTTTCAAGACGATCGTGCCAAGTGGACCCATGACAGCAGACCCAGACCAACTGGTAACTGACCGAATGAACACTAATCTCATCCAATAGCCACCCACTACATCCCTGAACTTTCCCGATTCAGCGACCCTGCTCTTCAAAGCCAACTCCGCGAGCTCAAGGAACTGGTCCACCCCAGCACCGCGCTTTACAGTGCTATGGTCTTGGCCGCGTTGGTTGGCACGCTTCTGGTGCTCTTTTATTCCAAATAAATCTTCTCTATCGCCATTGTCGTAGCTGTGCAGCTTCAGCATAGTTACAAGAGTGAAAAATATCTGGAACCTAGATAATTATCTTTATTTGGAGATAGGGATTATATAGCTGCTGTGGATCACCTTAATCAGACCACGGCCGTGTAGATCATTTGGTGGGATGGTGAGAAGAGATGGCTTGTTCCTGGTAAAGGGTCAGGCACCAAACCAAGTCCTACCCCGTATAGGATCAGCATAGGTCAATGTCATCAGTTTCAGGAATTCAGGTCAACTCCCTTGTTTGGCCACCAGGAAGTCAGATTGCCAGCCTCAACCCCGCCTAGTCCGAACCTTGTTGGCAGGTCGATCCTGCGGTAGGACACGCCATTTCAAAAACGCCATCTTGAAATACGGCATCTTGAATTTTTGCTATCTTGATTTACTAGTAAAAACGCCATTTTGATTTACGGCATTTCGACTAAGAAAAAACGGTTTTAAAATTTTAGATTTTTGAACCCCCCCCCCCCAAAAACCCCTAAAAAATTCTCAAAAAAAATTCAAAAAACATTTATAAGCTTAAAAAAGCCTCAGAATTCCAAATCTGCAATAAAAAATGGGGTTGATTTGTAGCAACAAGGTTGCGTAAAGTCCAAAAGTTAAAATATCCCAAAAATAACTATTTTCATTGATTTTAACTACAAACTATACTTTGAAATAAGCATAGAATTGTAACAAATACTAAATAAAACTAAAATAATGATAAAATTAAAGGGAAAAAGAGAGAAGATAGAGTGGTGTTTATTGAGGAAGGATCATACATTGGTTGAAAGAGCAATAAAGATGGCTTGGAGATATTCAAGCTTGCTATCCTTGGGATAGTAGGCAAGGACCACCTTGATAATCTCTGTATACTTTTTCACCACTTTGGTTTTCTTGGGGGGATCATCCTTGGTCTTGATGCCTGTTTTAAAGAGGCGGGCATAGATGGCCTGCTGAGTCTTGAGATGGACCATGATTTTGTTGAACTTGGGCTTCTGAACCTGGACCCTTGTGGCAAATTGACTATACCACCCTTCAAGAGAAGAGGTGGTCTTGATTAGGCCATTATTTACCTGCTTAAAGCAGTTCCATGTGATTGAGTCACCACTTTTTCTGATGCAGCGTGCTCCTTGAAACACTCCAACCCATTGAGTTTCAAAATACTCTATGAATGGAGCAAAGGCTGCCTGGTTGGCAATAATGTAGGGATGGCGGAGGAGAGCGTCATAGAAGGCATTGGTTTCCTCCTTCCGCACAAGGGCAAGGGCAGCAAAGTAGTTGAACACGTCCTTTGCTTCCTTTGTGCCTTCAGTGTAGACCAGCTCATGAAGTGCAGAGCACTTTTGAAGGCGGCGGCAGAATGCCTGCCAAAAGTGAAAGTAGCATCCCTGAGGGGAGCTCTTGAAGACTTTAATAAAAGCATTGGCCTGAGCCTGCTCAAAATCTACTACCAGGTATTCATGGTATGGAAGGCTTTTGGGCTTTTTCTTGATGGGGGTGGCTTCCTCTGACTGGGCCTTTTTCTTGCGCCCTCTAGTCTCCTTTGGCTCCTCTTCAATGGTGGGGAGGATCTCATCCAACTTGACCTTTAATATTGTTAGAGCCCGGACATAGGTTTCTTGCTTCTTGTTAGGAAGGAAAAAGAAGACAAGGGGAAGAACCAGATTTCCAACCTGCCCATGGATATTCCAAAGCTGGCTGAAGAGCTTTGGGAAGGTGGAAAAGGTACCATCTGCAAGCCAGGTCTTTTATTTTAAAAGGTTGTGAAGATCCTGGGAGGTAGCAAAGCAGATGATCTGCTCTGGGGCATGTTGCCCATCATTGTGAAGGAGAAATCTCTCTTTGTGCCGTGAA
This sequence comes from Entomophthora muscae, assembly GCA_014839935.2. Classification (NCBI taxonomy): domain Eukaryota; kingdom Fungi; phylum Entomophthoromycota; class Entomophthoromycetes; order Entomophthorales; family Entomophthoraceae; genus Entomophthora; species Entomophthora muscae. The sequence goes on from QTSX02003601.1 coordinate 92,915, forward strand.
AGCTTTTGCTCTTCAGTTAAAATCAACCGGTTAATTGATGAAGCACTGACACCTTCAGTGCTCAGAGCATATCTCTGGTCAGTGAGATATCTCTGAAGTTTTGATGCACCACCAACAGTTGCAAGTTGGGTATCATTTAGATTAATAAGTGCATCATTTACGGCCTCAGTTGCAGTTTGGTCTTTGGTGGTTGGTATGACCTGGCAAAGAAACCAGCGGAACAGTTGATACAGTGGATCAAAGGGCTTGGCACAGTCATGTCCAATAGTCAGGGCTTTAAAACAAGTGAACCCATAGGTGGTGAGTCTAGCTGGACAGCCAACATTATCACATTTGAAGTGATGCTGACGGATGGGCTTCTTCTTGTTGTTGCAGCTGAAGCTGTAGCCCTTGTGAACAAAGCCAGCACCCCCTTTCTTGGTCATAATCAGATAGCTGGTAGGGTAAGTTGGGGGCACAGCAAAGGAGCCATTTCTGTTGCATACATTATTGATGGTATTAAGATTGCAGAGCTCAATTGGCTCATCTGCAGGAGTACCAGGCTCAGGCTCCTGCTCTTCTTCATCCTCAGGCTCTGAAGTGGGGTCAGAGTGGCAGTTAAAGTTGAATAACTTCTCTTGAGGGTCTGATGGGGAGTAAACAAAAGGAGAATGGGGAGGGGTTGGGCTTGTTTTCTACAGGCTCTGGTGAGGGCGTAGGGGTCTTGGGGGAGCTTTACCCTTAGCAGGCTGCTTTTTAGGGGTAGTTTTGGCCTTTTTGGCCTTTGTAGGAGTGGTCTTGGACTTTGAGGCCTTGGAGGCCTTGCACACAGCTTTGGTGGTAGGCTTGGGAGGCATCTAAAAGTGAATTAGTATCAAAATATGAGCAATTTGGGGGTTGTTTTTAAAGAGAAAAATAAGAATGTTTTTAATATAAAAGTATCAATTTTTTACATAGAATTGTAGAGGAGATCAAATAATATATACTATCAAAATTCCAATGTTTTTTTGAAAAAATAATTTTTTTATTAGTAACGCAAGTAGGCAAAACTTTGAGTTTTGACTGAAAACTTGCTCTCAAGATGGCGTTTTTGATGTGACGTAATCAAGATGCTGTAGCTCAAAAACATAGTGTTTTTGACCATTTTTATATTAAATTAAGAAATCTACGGTGGAGCTACCCCAACCAGGCCAAAGAGTAAAACTTGAATTTCTCAAAAACTAGCTTATACAACTGGGATTAAAAAGTACCCAGTTGTTTAGAGGAGATGAAAAAATATATATTTGCAAATTTTCATATGTTTTCTTACATTTTTTGCTTAAGTGGTTTTAGACGTGAAACTATACTTTTGAAAAGTGGAAAGCAAGAATTGCGGTGGGGGAATTGATATAGCGTAGCCTGGCGTCATATGTAATTTCCCCTTATTTTCCCCTATCCATTGTGCACCTTGAATCAATTGGGTGATGTGAAACTTGGTGGAATTTGAAGTGACATAAATTGAAATGGCGTAATCACCCTCTTCTATATTAAAATCACTATTAAAATATTTTATTGATGAAACCCTTATCAGTGTATCCATGTATAATAAAGTTATAAATTACATATAACAAAACTGGTTTTTTTTACCCAGCAATGACAATCACTAGAATGACTATCATACTGCTGTCTTTTTAGGTTGTTCCTTTTATAAGTGTCTTAGATTAATACTATAGGAACATCTTCTGGCACTATACCACAGGCTTTATTTTAGTTTGGGTATAAACTTATTTTAGTTTAAGATAAATGGCGTAATTCAAAATGACGTAAAGTCGAGATGGCGTAAACACGCCCCACACTAAGTGTTTTCATATGTAAATAAAGTTAGTGAAATAAGATTTAATTAATCTGACTCAAAGTGATGGAATTGAGATGGCATAAATTTGAGATGCCATATTATAAAATTATATGTAAATTTTAACTATTTTATTGTTTTTTTATTTCTTTGTGATTCAAAATCACTAACGCAAAAAATGCCATCTCAAATTAAATTCAAGATGGCGTTTTTTGAGATGCCGTTTTCAAAATGGCGTGTCCTACTGATCTTAAGTCAATTTATTACGGGAAAATGGGGTCCTGCCTTGGGTACCTTGTTGTCTGCGCCTCCTATTGTTACTCCAATGCCCCAGAATCTTGGTGTCTTTCCTGCCAAATATGAAACTAAGACAGTTACATCCTCTTAATGTCCAGAGTTCTACACTGAAGACACTTTAATCCTTTCTCAGGGCATCTACCTAGGACTCTTTTGGTTGGATTTAATTATTTTTTTGAACCTCAGTGTATCTTTTGGAACTTTTTAAAAATGGTATTTGAAGCTTTTTTAGTGGTTAATCATCAACTCTATGTGAATTTGGGTAGTGATTCCCCACCACATGGAGAACTCTTCTTACTATCTGTCAATTTCTGTCACAATTAATCCCTGATCCCCAAACTGGTGGAGATGAACCATCTCATCTCCATATCTGTGCTCACAGCTTGCCTTGGGATTAGAGGTTGCCAATATGATCCTCCTGTATAGCTAATATCCAGCAGGACTGGGAAGTACACTGTATGTGGAGACAGCACAGCCAAACTCATCTACACCGCCTATTGGACTCCCTGGGTTCCAATGTGTTGAATATAGTCCTTTTCATCTACACTTTATCTTAAAGCATATGAGCCATTGTTGTTGGGAACTTTGGAGCTACAAACCCCATGCAACAGTCATTTGGTGGATCATGGCTATCTACCCTGTAGCAGCTGCCCTTGCTGGGTTCTGACTTGCAAACCTGCACCCTTCCCTGTTCCAGGTGATACCAAGCAACCTTGGGTAGTACACAGAGTTACCTCTGGGTGGACTATCAGCTTCCTAATATTGTGTATTGATTGCAATATTTGGAATATACCTGCATTGTATTCCTAACTGTGTCCTTTCTACTGGAATTTTATTTTCCCCAATCTAAATGCTGAACTATAATTGATCTAGTTGCAACAATGGCTCCACAATAGGCTATATCAATTCCCTGATATAAATTCCTTCTTTCTGCTCTTTAAAACTTATAGTCTGATGTTAAAAAGCACTATAGTAAAGGTGTAAGAAAGTTTATGGAGCTTGGCATAGATTTATTATTTATCTTCTCTAAGCAGCTGGGTACTTTTTAACCTGGGGTGTATATGCTGGCCTTTAAGATATTCAAGCCTTACTCTTTGGTCCGGTGGTGGCAGCTTGGATGTGGACCTCTTATTTTAGAACAAAGTTTGTGCAAGCTATGTATGCCTTTTAACTGCGGCATCTCAACCACAGAATCTTTAATGCACTGTTACTGCTGCAAGTTTCTGTTCAAGACTCAAAGTTTTGCATACATGTGCTACAGGGAATCCTTTTATTTTTACGTGGTGAAAGACTATAAATTTTAATAGTATATACCTTTTGCTGTTCTCTACAACTTTATGTAAAAATATAACTTATCTTTGTAAAAAAAGTCACCCTCATTTCTCCATTTAAAAACTGACCCCTACTAGCCATATTTTGATACTGATTCTCCCTTGGATGTCGCCTAAATCTGCCAAAAAGCTGCATAAAAAGCTTCTAAGGCCTCAAAATACAACACCAACTCTCCCAAGGCTGAATAGGTTAAAGATATCCCCAAGAAGCAGCCTGCTAAGGATGAACCTACCCCAAGACACCCTACCCTCTTCAGAGCCCAAAGAAACAAGCCTCATTTCTCCCCACTCTTTCTTTGTCTACTCCCTCTCAGACCCCTAAGAGATGATTTTTTGACTTTAATCATCACTGTGACCCCATATCAGAGCCTGAGGAGGAATAGAAACAACAAGCTGATCCTGGTGCTTCTAATGAGGATAAAATTGAGCTATGGGATATCCACATTATCATAACATCTGAACAGGAATGGTGTCTTTGCTGTACCTACATTATTCCCCAATAGCTATCCAACCATGTCAAAGAAGGGGGAGCTAGTTTTGTTTATAAGAGGTACAGCTTCATCTGCAATTATGAGAAGAGGTTTACCTGGTACATCTTTTTAAATGGGATAGCATTGACTTCCTAGAAAGGCTCACCACATATGGGTTCACCAGATTCAAGGCAGTAACAGTTAACCACAGCTGCAGTGAGCCTTTTGACCCCCTATATTGGCTGATCCTTGGGTCTCTTTGTCAATTTGTCTTTGCCACCAAGGACAAACCCTCAATTAAGGTCTTTAATAATATCTTAATCAATTTGAATGACTCAAAAATTGCCTCTTTTGACAATGCTGTTAAGCTGAGAGATACTTCTTTGAGAGAGGGGATCTAAACTAGCTGGTTTTGGCCCCCATCCTGGTAAAAGGATCCACCAGGACACCATCTAGTGTATTTCTGGGATGAATGATCAAAAAGGGGACATAAGGACGCAGTGGGAGTTAAATGAAGAAGGTAGGCATTTACCCCCATCAGCAGAATACCAGTTAATGGCCAGAAAGTACAACTAGGTTATAGTGTGGGTAGAAGCGAGGATATTTTAGGAGGCATCTCACTAGTAGAGCTAGGCAGGGAGTTCAAAGCAATTGGTGGGATGGGGTTCTCTGGAATCATCATGATTAAAGGAGGATATATGTTGTCAGAAGTGAGACTTGTTGCAGCAAACTATCCAGTTGTCAGCAGGTCACAGGCTTGCCCTGGCAGATCATCTAGCAGGTAGAGAAGTCTGACAGGATCCTCTTCAACCAAGATGGCAGAGGAAGACAAACAAAACCACAAATTGGGCAAGGTGGTCCTCAGCAAGAACAGAGCTAGGAGTATGGTAAACCCCAAGAACTTAACTAGATGAAGCATTATTTTTTAGTCCTCCAGGAAATTTTGGGATCTCCAGTAAGTTTGGGAAAATAGAGGCAAGTTAAAAACAAGTTTGGGGACACCACAAGAATTTTAGGATTTTTACAGTCCTAAATTGACACCAGAGATCAGGAAAACTGTGAGGAAGTATTTTAATAAGTGAAATTATACTTCAAAGTCAATTTTGCTTTAAAAAGAGAAGTATCCACTTATAATAAGCATTATATATTTACAGCTTAAACTCTAGGTTTAAACCTGCTGACAAAAGCAAAACAGGTAAGGAACAACAGCAAACAGTAGTATTAGCTATATGAGCCAGAAGCAGAAATCTGGGGGGCAACAAAAATAGACTAGAGTTAAGGAAAGCCACAATGTTTATTAAAAAATTTAGAAAGAGAAAGACTCCAAAAGTAGAATCCCAACAGCACTAATTTGAGTTCTAAAACTTTTAATTGTAAGAATAGATAATTAGGGACTCACAGAGGGCCTGCTTGCCATTTAAGGAATAATTTTCATGACCAAAAGGTCATCAGGAGCAAGAGGACCTCCTGATTGGCTTTCAGATAAAATTTTCAACCCTGTGTCAGGGGGGCTAGAGTTTTTTGAAATAATTTATGAAGCTGCCTATGATTGGATGTAGAGACTAGGATGGGTTGATGTAGGCCAAACTTGCACACAAGGCAGGATGGGGTAGTGATGTGGCAATCACAGATTAGTTACAGAAAATCTGCTTTAAAAGGGGCAAGCCCAGGCTAACAAGCAGTATAGAATAATTAGTATTTCCTCCACAGTTGGTCAGTGGGTTGTAGCAATGGGAGGCTTGGGAGAGATACACCAAAAAAATCTCATTGATTGTATTTACCAAGTCTCTTAGAGAATTTAGGGGTTTGGTGGGATTTTGAGGGAATTTTTGGATTTTTAGGGAAATATTGCCATGCCCTGCCCCGGAGGGCAGGCTCTTTAGTTTTTTATATTTCTTTATTTTTTTGCTTGATTTAATCTTTCTTTGTTTTTAAAATATTGAAATTTTAAGTTAAGTGTTAATAATTAAGTATTCTAGATTAGTTTACCTTGTTTTTACAACAATTTGTGTTTGAATTGCTGTTTTTGTCTCCTTTCTTCCTAGCTATTCAAATAGCTTAATATTTTCTACTTTTAAAGCTAGATGATTTTACTTTTCACTTACCTTTCAAAACTCTTGTTTATGTTGTTGCTGCTCTTCCCCAGTTTCATTTTGCTGATCTGCGGCTTTACTGGGGTTCTGTTCTCTCTTCTCCTCCAGTTTTCCTCCTGGTTTTCCTCCAGTTGCCTCTTCTCTTGTCTGTTGTTCCCCTAGGCATTTTTTCAACTGTATGGAAAATTAATTATAAATAAAGAGCTTGTGAAAAGTAGGCTTTAAGCCAAAATTCTAAGTGATTTCTTCCCTTCAATCTTTGTCAATTTAAAAACTTCAGATTTACAATTTTAAGAATTTCATTTTTTTAATTTATATTCAATTGATTAGTTCTAAGTTTTTTCTTTTCTTTCTTCCTAGTTAAAAAATGGAAGTTGTAAAACAACAAGCCTTAGGCTTGTTGTATCCATTATTTTCCATTAAGTAATCTTTTAATAGTTACATGTGTCAGTTTGCTGATGAAGAGTATCCCAATATTAACATCTCCTTAGTTACTAATTGTTCCTTATTAAATACTTTGTTTTATCTCCTATGCTTGGGATTCTTAAACTCTATCACTCCTTTTGTAACCCAGTACAAGTTTTTAGCAGGATTCTGTAAAATTATATTACAGACTGTACCTACCTTTTTATACCTTCTGAATCTTAAACCTAATGCTTTACACGCTTTAGTTTATAGCCTTGCACTACTATGGGCAAGAACTTACAAATATAGTTCTATACAGATTCAAATGTAGAAGAAACTTTACACTTTACAGATCAGCAATGTGTTCTAAGCACTGAAGGCGTCAGTGCTACATCAATTGATCAGTTGATTTTAAATAAAGAGCAAAAGCTATCTTGTCATGAAGATTGCTTCCTTTTACATGATGATGGTGTTACTGCCAAGGACAAAGCCATCTGTTTTGACACTGCTCAAGATTTTTACAGCCTTCTTAAGTTCAAGACCTGGGTTGAAGATGGCACCTTCTCCACCTATCAAAGCTATTCTGTCAGCTTTGGAATATACATAGGTATTTTGATAATATAGGTCTTCCCCTTTTTCTACTTTATTTAAAATAATAAGCAGGACATCTATGTCCATGCTCTTACAATTCTTAATAGCAAACTGAATTAAATCATTCCCGCCTTGTATGAAGAGCCCAAGAAGACCAGAGGGCACAAGAAGAAGACCCCCTCCTAGGAAGAAGACACCTCCACTTCTAAGAAGAAGCCTGAGAGCTTGCCATATGACACCTACTTGGTTGTTGATTTTGAACAGAATCAAGCAAATGCCTTCATTCAAGTCTTTTGAAGCTCCTCTCAGGGATGATATTTACATTTCTGGCACACAATCTCCTGCTGCTGCCTGCAAAAGTGCTCTGATTTGCATTATCTTGTCAACTCAGAAGGTACCAAAGAAGCCAATGACGTGTTCAATTGATTTGCTGTCCTTGACCTAGTAGGAAAGAAGGAGACCAATGCCTTCTACTATGACCTCCTCTGCCATCCATATATCATTGCCAGTCAGGCAGCCTTTGTGTCCTTTATTGAGTATTTTGAATCTTAGTGGATGGAAGTATTACAAGAAGCACACACATCAGAAAAAGTGGTGGCTCAATTCATTAGAACTTCTTCAAGTTGGTCAAAAATGGGTCAATCAAGACCATTTATTCTCTTGAGGGGTGGCACAGTTAAAAACTATAAGGGTCTGGGTCAAAAAGCCCAATTTCAACATGATCATTGTTCTCCTGAAAACACAGCAAGCAATCTCTTCCCACTTTTCAAGATTGGCATGAAAAAAGGATGATCTCTGCTTTAGATTGATTGGTTAAACTAACCATCACTGAAAAGATGGCAATTGATCCATTAAGCTTGGTCAAACAATGAGTCAACCAGCACCTTTGTCCTGGATGAAGGATAGGTTGGTTGATCAACCCTTGGTTATAGGACTAGTTAGTATTAACTATGATTGTTTGATCAGAAGTTAATATTAGCTAATATTACAGAGGGACCTGAAGAAGAACCAGAGGATCCTGGCATTTGTGGTGGCTATCAAATATCCTACTCCCATATAACTCTGATATTTGATATTAAATAAAGAATTGATTATCATACTTATTATACTTTATTATACAAACTAGGTTTAGAGGTTTATTCAACTTAGTCTTTGATAATCATAATAGTTATAATTTGAGAAGCAAGATACATAACAACAATCACTCTTTGTGAAACACAACAATCTCCCCAAGCAGACCAAGGCAGTGAAAAAGTATACAGTATCTGCAAGGTGATTCTTGCCTACTATTCCAAAGATGCAAGGCTTGAACATCTATAAGGCATCTCTGTTGCTATTTCAACTAATGTCTGAGCCTTTTTACAATAAATGATTCTTTATCTTATCTCTATTTTATTTTAATTTTATTATTTTTGACTTTCTGTAGTATTTGGGACTATTATATGCTTATTTCAATGTATATATAATAAATATTTTATCTGAAAATGGCTCTTTTTGGGTATGTTTTAACTTTTGGGCTTTATGCAGCCTTGTTGCTACTAATTGACCCCTTTTTATTGTAGATTTGAAATTATGAGCCTTTTTTAAGCCAAGAATGTTTTTAAATCTATTTTTTAAATGTTTTTTTATGCTTTGTTGGCTTCAGACATAACTGCTGTTGGAATAGTGCTTATCTTAGCTGTGATTCTGTAAATTGAAATGCTGTATTTACTATTGCTTTCAAGATGGTGTAAATTGATATGCCACTTTTAAGACAATGTGTTGTACCTGAATGCCCTAGCTGGCTTGAAGAAATTATTAATGCATGACATCATATCCCTGCTTAGTAATCACCATGATTGGTTGATATACCGGGGACTCACAGGAAGGCAGGTGTGAATCCTTGAATGATTGGCTACTGCTATGACGTTGAGAGCCAGCTTGGTGAACATGTCAGCAACTTTTTGACACGTGAATAGCCCAGTGTGGTTGTGTGCAGCAAGAGGCACCCTATTGAACGTCTTAGTGTTGTGCTCTTGGATCTTGTCTGCAATGCTGTAGAACAATAAGTTCCCCAAGTGTTCATAGCATGGTTAGCAGCAAATATCAACACATTGTGCCCACCTTCTCAAATCTTCTCTGATTCCTCTTCACTGCATTTAATTTGATGGCTTGGGAATATGCAGTATTTTGAATTAACCGAGCTTCAGATATTGATCTGGTCTGATGAAAATCTTCTATATGTGTACCCATTGGTGTAATTGGACGTGGTTTAGTAAAATATAGTCCCTTTTGGGGAAGCAGCTAAGAATACACCAATGAATATACCCTGTTTTTTTCCTTCTTTTTACGCTCAGGAGTATTTTTTACTATATTATAATTCTGGAAATTTAATGACAATTTTTAATATGATATAAAAATGAAATTTTCTGATATACTGGGCAGGCAGCAGATAATTGTGGCTCTGATTAGTGGATCATGGGGCAAATCACTATTATCATTATACTTGTCACCTGTGTGATTGATTAGAACAAGAACACAAACAACAAGCACAAGTATCCACTGCTGTGAAGTGTGGCAGGCTATGAAAATACCGTAGAGCCCAAGTAGGCAACAGACCTCAGTCAATAAGAGGTACAGGTCCTGCTAGAGGATGTCAAGCATTAAAGGATAGGCATCCTTGATCTGAGAGTCGGGCTGCTTCTTCAGCTTCTTGCCCAGCTTTGTACCACCTCTCTTCAACAGGGCTCCAAACTCTTTCTTGATCACTGCCTCAGTAAATTGAAGCCAAGTGGCTATTTTGGCAAAACTAATGCCATTCTTATTGAGGCTCACAATCTCCTCTATGATTTCATTGATTATGATTCAATGTTTTTAGCGGGCTTTAGGAATAAGAGTACCCGGATTACGCAGGTAGAGATTTGATTGGTCTGAATTCTCAAGCACTGGTTGGATTGGGTTGGAGGGGGCTACAGTTGTCCAGTCTCTAAAATGTGGCACAGGCTCAGGTTGGGCCTGGTCTTGGGAAGCACCATATTGGCTATCAGAAAAGCTACCAGTGGATGGGGCTGGTGACACGTACAGCTCAATCTCCTTGCAACTTAAGTTGAATAGGGTGTACATGAACTTCATAGAAGTTAGGCTCACTTGATAAAAACTGGGCTTAAAAATGCTCCTGGTACTGCTTTTTCACAATATCAAAGCTCTTGTCACTATTATAAACCATTTTAAACTAAAAAAGCAATATTTTTTATTAAAAACATAAAAGCAAAGGATTGCCAGAGTATTGATTTTACAGTAAATTTTAAAAGCTATGGAAACAACCAAAAAATACCTCATATTTAAACAAAATGATTTCATATTTGAACAGAATCCAACTATCAGGTTAAAATATACTCTCTGTTAACAGGGATTTTTGGCATTAATGGGCAAAATGGGTCAACACAGCAAAGAAATGCTCACGCGCAAAGCAAAACTATTCAAAATATAATCCAAAATAAATTGATTCATAAAAAAATGGTGTGAGTTGACTTTTGGTGTACATATGTTTACTATGTAAATTGGTGACAAAATACACCCAAGTGCAGTGAGTCAAAACTCAATCCAAAAACAAAACACAATAGCAACTCACTATGTAAACAAAATCACTCAAATGTTGTGTGCAATGGATTGTAATCAAGAATGATACCAATGTATCTAAAATAAGACACACAATCTGAGACATAAATTTTAAAAATATTGTTTGGGTGCTTAATTTGGCGTAAAATCTGGGAAAATGGGTGGGATTTTTTTGGGTATTCTAAAATGGGCGTTGTAAAACCAAAAGCAACATATTAAGAAATCAAAAATCTATAATTGGGATATGGGGGATCATTAATTAAATATCCATATTCAGATAAAAGCAAAAATTAAAATTAGGGAGTAACTTAATTGAAATTTATTTAATATTTTATTAAATTTTAAAATGGAAGGAACACAACAACATAGTACCAATACACCTGTTGTGCGCCGCAGTTGTGGTTGCCCCCCGCGGGTCAAAGAATAGAGTTAGTGCAACCCAAGTGCCTACTCAAGGAGGAGATGGAAGAGGAGAGTTTGATAGTGACACTGCACTGACACAGTTGTTTTAAGGAGCACAAGCTGCTAGGGTGTGGAGCATCAACCCTTGGGTCCCCAAGCTGATCTGGAAGCCCACCAAGGTTACCACCACAAAAACAGTTAGAAACAAGGAGGTAGAACTTACTTTGTATGTGTTTGACGCTGTGTACCGACAATAGTTGGTCCCGTCAGCCATGCTGGAGAAGGTGAAGCCCGTACTTGACACTAGCTATGAGCCCTACATCAGTGATGGCAACCAGGAAGAGGACAAGGAGCCTGAGTTCTACAGAACTGATGAGGGACAGCTGGTGTTAAAAAAAGTTGGTGCCTTCTACACCAAGGTACCCATGACCTGTGTTGTGCCCAGTGCCAATGAGTCAATCCCCACTGCCAAGACGCCCACCCAGAACTGCATCCCCAACATCAAACACATCATCCTTCTTAAGCTAATGAGTGAATCCAGTGATTACATGGCAGCCATGGCCATTGTTGGAGTGGATCCCAAGTACGCCAGCAAGACCTTCAGCAAGTTCATTAACACGGGTTGAGTCCTTGCTGTGGAGAAATCCATGCGTGTTTCTACCATGCTCATCAAGGAGCACAAATGATCAATCCACCAGTGGATAACCTGGGACTGCCATCTTGAACTGGCAAATATACAGGCCATGGTTAAATCTACATTTGGGGTTGAGGCCTTGATTTCCTTTTACTACCATCTGCTAAAGGGGATGTGCTTTTCCTGTAATAAGCTTGGGGTATTTCCCTATAATAGAAACATCCCAACCAACATTGAGACTTTTAAAAACTACGCAGAGGCGTACACTGCCCTCAAAGCCAAGGGGACAGTCAAATTTTACTATAATGACAAATTGGCATTTGCCTTGTCTATGCACAATGCATATTAGTATGTCCCAAAAGGCTCCAATGACGGGGTAGCTTGGTGTGCTGCAGTCCGCTCCACAGCCTATTTGATGGTGGCTCTCCTCAGTCCAAAGGGGGTTAAGCTCTATCAAATGATTCTAGGCTCCCACAACAGCTGTACCTTTCTAGAATTCCTCCAATTGGTCCAGGAGCACCTGAGGCGCACAAGCCTGGGCTTCACCAATATAATTATGATGGACAACATTGGTCTCCATACAGTAGTGTTAAAAGCTATGGCAACAAGCAAAAGCTCTTCAGATTTAAACAAAATCCAAGTTGCGTGAGATTCAGGATTCAATTAATTTAAATATCTTTGGTTAATAAATGAACTGCCAATCCAAAAACAAAATTTCACTAACCCATCATACAAAATTATATCAAACATCAAGTGGCGTAGTTTAAACCACAAACAAAATGAACTGACACAACAAGTGAAATGGATGGATGCTGTTCTGGAGTATATTATAATCCAATCAGGATTCATATGAGGCACCAACAGAAGGACTAAAGTGAAACAAAACTTGAGCAATCTAGAAGCAAGATTACACAAGCACAAAACAAAATGAACTCATACAAGATGTGTAGTATGAGCAGCCTAAAATAGAAAAATAACAGTTTAACAGCCAATCAACAGCTATCCAATTTAGGATCAGAGGCATTTTATCCATTTTCATGGCTCCAGATTTGTATGAAAAGGTTTTGAGAACCTTCCAAATATGGAATGATGATTACAATAAAAATAAATTATTAAATTTTAAAATTTCTACTTTTAGTGATTTTATCCTAGGTTTTTTTACAATGGTTTTTATAAGCAATATCTTCAACCGCGCCAGCAGCCAAGCCAGCTGCAATGGAGACAAGGCTCAGAACGCAGAGGCACCTGTTTACACCCAAGTCTTTGAGGCGGGTAACAAGGAAGCAGACCTGTTACTTTCCCCCAACCCATATGGCTTTGACTTGTTTGAGAATCACTTAGCGTCTAGCTCTGCCCTTGCTCCCACACCCACCCCTGCACAAGCTGCCTGTCAACAAACCAATCAGGATGGCAACCTCAATCCAGAACAACTTCCTGCCACCGCCCAACCTGCCCCTCCTCAGCCAATCAGGCTTCAGCTCCCGTCACCCAGCGCCCCAAACGCAGAATAATCACTGCCAAAATTCTTCAGGAAATTGTGGCACTAAACCTACAGGGTCTGTCATGGGACCAGATTGCCGCCCAGTTACAATTTACCCAAGCCATCATAATGCGTGAGTTCAACAACCTAATAAATAAGGGAAATTTGATTGGGATGGCCAAGAAGCCCAAGAAGGCCCCCGAGTCCCAAATCAGCGAGGCCTACCCAATAATGCTTGACCTCCTCCAGCGGGACCCCAAGCTTCCCTTGACCCAGGTCTGGAAGCAACTTGCACACCATGGCATTTGGGTGTCTGAGCGCATGGTGCAGCTCTGGATGTATGGGAAGGTGGCTTCCATATGGGTTCTTACCAATTTTGCCGGCAACCAATGGGATGGCCCTGAGGATTCCCCATATGACACTGCAATTGAATCAACCCTGGTCAGATGCTTGACAAGTTTTTCAGATGACATCATGTTTGTCTTTTACTACAAGTTATCAATTGCATTTGACAATTTTGGTGAGCAAGGAAAAGCCACCACCAATAATGGAAGGAAGAAGGTCAAGAAGGGGACTTTCATTGGTGCATTTCTGGCTGTTTCAGCCAAGGGTTTTGTCTACTATCAGAAAACCCCTGATTTCATCAATGGGTACTCATACAGCCACATCCTCGGTGGATTGCTCAACTCCTGGGATGGCTCAAATTCCAAATACCAGGTTTTCTTGAGCCACCAGATGCAGGGAAGCTCCACCACCCTTGAGGCCATCCAGGGACGCGGGCACCAGGCCTCAGTCTATCCTGCCGGCCATGCAGACGTCCATCTGGCTGATGTTGTCTTCTTCAACATTAGAGATATACTATGGGAGTGCTGCCCTCAGGCTTTCAACGACCTCTATCTTGGGGTCCTTGATCACAATTTTCTCTTTGGTCACCAAATGGTGGCTGAAAAGTTCACACAAATGGTTTTCCATGTGCACATGTGCAACCAATCACGCAAGGATAAGCGCCTCCCACCCCGTGCCACAGCCACCTACCAGCTCATCCAGCCAATGACTGATGAGGAATATAATGAGCGGTATATGGCGGCCATCACACGCAATCCTCCTGCCTCTACCCCTGCCACCAACACCCCCCGCCCGCAAACCCAACCTATCCAATCCCAGACCCCCCAGGCCAGCACTGCCTCTACGTTCTCCTTCCTGCGCCATTCTGCCTACTAGGCATCACTCTTTCCCGCCTCAATAAACCCCTGTCACCAAACATTTTCTATTTATATTATCTTTTTGTTGAATTTCAATTGTTCATGTTCTCTTTGTTTATAGTTGATTTTATTCTTTATGTTCAGCTTATTTCTATAAAATCATATATTTACTATTCTGCATATCTAGATCCTGAACACAGTTATTTTTAGCACCCAAACATAGCCCCTTGTGAAAATATTAACAACAATTTGGTGATCAGCTAAATTTAAATTAGAAAATTATAGTGTTAACTTTTTTTAGATAAAGTTGTTACTGATCCAAATTCAAAACCTTAATGATAAACTTTAAGCCAATCAGGAGCCAAGTGATAAAGTGATTGTTGTGACATAAAGGGTCATTCAATAATTCTTTGATGCATGTGCACTAATTCATATGATTGGCTGGTTGTTTTGCCATTGTACGCCATTGCTGCTGTGCCAAGTTAGAGATGGACTAGTGTTAACTCAGCGGCTTATTGGGCACTAGTCCACCAACAACTCGCCACAGCGGCAATGGCGTACAATGGCAAAACATCCAGCCAATCATATTAATTAGCGCACATGCATCAAAGAATTATTGAATGACCCTTTATGTCACAACAATCACTTTATCACTTGGCTCCTGATTGGCTTAAAGTTTATCATTAAGGTTTTGAATTTGGATCAGTAACAACTTTATCTAAACACAATTAACCTATAATTTTCTAATTTAAATTTTGACAACCACCAAATTGTTGTTAATATTTTCACAAGGAGCTATGTTGAGCGCCAAAAATAATATGGTAATCAAGGAAACAATGCCAACACAAAACAAATGACACACATATTGAGATGAGCATAAAACATATACACAATGAGTAAAAAGATGGGATAATGTAGTAGATGGGAAAACAAAAAGGAATAAACAAAGAGGCAACAGTATCAAAATAATACAGAATTTATTGGGGCAAAAGCTATAAAAAAATATGGAAAGGTTAGTAAAAAAATCAAATGAGAGAATTTGAAAAGCTTCTAAAGGACCTTGACTTGGTGATTGCCAAAATCAAAGACATTGACTGCAAGGTCAAAGAAAAGGTGAAGTCTGCTGTCCTTGACTGCAAGAAACTTGACAGAGTTACATATAATTCTTAATGACCAAAATGCCTGACACATCAGAAATAACAATTGAGCGCTTACTTAATATTCGGAAAACGGTGGTTGAGGGGCTCCAGTTCAAGGCTTACAATCTTTCTGCACCGTCTGTCTGGGTTGATGACCTGGAGATGTATGCCCACCTCAACCTGCCAAGCGTGCCAGGGCGGAGGACACCAAATTTCCAGCGCAATTGATTGCGCCAAGAATGGCTAAGCCGGCTGAAGCCGCCAGCAAAGAAGAAACACAAGAAGGTAACCTAAAAATTAAAATTAATAAACTTTCAAAATACTTACCTTTTTTGTTAGAAAACATTGACGGTGAACTCTGCTAGGTCCTGGTTCCTTTTGTCCCCCCACCTTTTATTCAAATTATGCCACTCACATGGCCAAACAGCTCTATCTGTCCCCCCCTGTCTTGCAGGAGCTCAAAGACAGGGTCCATGGCACCTTTCCAATGACAAGGGACACGCTAGCCAGGCTGACACATGCCAAGGGGGCATCTGAGTGAGCAGTTACTGCCTACAAGGATGCCCAACTGGTCTGCCTGGACCCAGTATCCCTCAGTGGAATTTACTGTGTAAACTCCATTAAGCTTGTTTGGGACGTCCTGGTGACGCTCCCATTCAAGAATGTACCAGAGATGGGACAGGCTCATGTGGCTGCTTGCTTCTGCTTCCCGGTGGAGCACACCCTGTCTTACCTATTGGAAAACTTTGGGCGCGTGGTGGGAAAATTGGCTGTTGCAGATGCAACAGCTATCAAGAAGACCAAGATCCTCCTGGCAGACTTTGGGCTGGCCTGGAGTGCAGATGAGACAGGGCTCCCCTTGGCAATGGATCTTACCTTTGCAAAGACCAGGCACAACAAGAAGATCAGTGCTGTCTATAATAAATTGTGTGAGTTCATGGAAGCCTTTGCCCTGCAAAGGCTTCATCTGGTTGTTTACCTGGGGTTCTTATTCTTCTTTGGGATGGGCGCGTCTGTTGAGGACCTGGATGGGGTCCTTCTGGGGATTGACAAGGCCTGGCTCACACTCAATGGGAAGAAGGTCCCCCCTGGATATGACTTGGTTGATCATGTGATCCAGGACGCCCTGGTCCTGGAAGGCATCTTTGGGTTTGCAGCCCCGCCTGAAAAGCTGCTGCTTCACTCCCACCTGACCCTACTGCCTTTCACCAGCAGGAGGGATTATTTCAATACGGGTGTATCCACCATCCACGGTGTGGCAGTGGAGGTTGTGCACCACCTCCATTGTAGGGTGGGTACATACTGCCTGTCAAGATTTCTGGTTCTTGAAGAAGAAGAGTGATTGTTTTTATTAGGTGAGTTAATCATGTTGGGATGGGATATCTGTATGAAGACAGATGTGCTTCTATTGGTGTCAATATGTATGACAACAGGCTGTGTTCTGTTGTTGGTTGATCTGATTGACGTGGAAGTCCTGTGGTCCTTTGAAGACGCAACACTGTCTGTGGTGGTTTTGGCAGGAGTTTGTAAGTATCAATAATTTGCTCTTATTGTACTTTGACACCACTACTATTTGGACTAGTAGGGATGTTGATAGGTATTAATTTGTCTTCCTTCCAAGTGATCTTAGAAGGCCCTTTTATAGTTGACAGCTATCAGCCAAACTGGCGTCTAGCTGTGGACAACTCTTATTAGCTAGCCTATCATCCCCTAGAGTTGGATCAAAAAACCCAAATAATGGTTTGGGATGAGGTAATATTCTAGGCTGCTGATTTCTCCTCTTTAGCCCAGATATTCCTTGACTTAGTTACGGCAACTAAGTTGACACCCAATTTGGCCGACCTGCCCTTGTGCTCATTGTAATGCGCAATGTTTGCATGGGCGGTCTTCCGTCTCAACTCTTGGTGAAACAGGATGTTGTAATTTCCCAATCTGTCTCTGGGTCAGGTCTGCGTCCCTATTCAGAATCCGGAATCCTTAGCATCTAATTATAGAAGCTTCTGGATTGGTCTGTGACCTGATATCCAGAATGTCTCAGGTGTCTTCTGAGTTGGAAACTATATCAACCTTATTATAGTTTCTCCATATTCCGGAATACTGTGTCACTTTGGCTGTGTTGCGTCCAAAATCAACCCACAGCTTCAGTAATAGGGATATGGATCAGACAATCCTAATGAATCAGGATTTCCTGACACTGCCAAACTCACTACAGGTGTTTGTAATAAATTCTCTCTTCTAATAAACATCTTTATACTCTACAATATTTTTATTATAATTAATTTTCCAAATAATATTTTAGCAAACAAGATTTGCAAAATATATTGTGGAAATGGGGTTCATAAAAGTATAAAATTATATGTTAATAAATTCTAACTTGTACATTTTACATTTAATTTTTTTAAAATTATTTCTCCATTTATTTGACCAAAGTGATTTAAATATTTTTGCGTAATCCAGTACTGAGCGTTTGGGATTACCTCAGATGGCATAATAAAATAATATACAATAAAATAAATAAATTACTTACATCTATTGATGGATCTTCTGAATGTGATTGTGGGCGTGGAAACATCTAAATATAAAATGATAATTAATAAATATTGAATAATAAATTAGAGAATATAAAAAAGTTGGACACACTAAGCCTTTAATTGATTGGCTGTTTGGCTAGGCACGCGGGGATGAACAAATCAGGATGGCCATAGAATTTGGCCATGGTCTCAGCTGGGAGGGTATGGATCCTGGCCTGCAGCAAATCAAACAGGTCCTCAGTCCCAGTTGGGGTTCCTTGCTTGACAACTTGCTTGAGCCACCCAAAGACTTCCTCAATGGAATTTATGAAGGGCAAATAGGCAGGGAGGAAGAGAAGGCGCATATTTGCCGTGGCCAATTGCTGGGGACCCACTTCAATGCTTGTGTCAATAATTGGGAATTCCTCAAGAATGTCAGCCACCTTGTGGAGACCAACATTGTCCAAAACAATCACATTGGTAAATCCCGGGCTCATGCACCTCAGGTGCTCCTGGACTAATTGGAGAAATGATAGGGAGGTCCGTCTATTGTGGGAGCTTAGTATCATTTGGTAGAGCTCGACCCCCTTTGGACCAAGGAGAGCCACCATTGAGTATGCTGTGGCGCGGACTGCAGCACGCCAAGCCATCCCGTCATTGGAGCCTCTGGGGACATACCCATACTCATTGTGCATCAACAAGGCAAATGCTGATTTGTTGATATAATATAATTTCACCGTTCCTTTGGCTTTGAGGGAAGTGTATGCCTCTGCATAATTTTTCCAGACGTCAATGTTGGCTGGGCTGTTCCAATTTTAGGGGGATACCCCAAGCTTTTTCCAAGAAAATTGCATTCCCTTCACCAGATGGTAGTGTCGAGGGTCTGGATGTACAAGTATTCTGGCTATGGCTGTCACACCTAACATCCAGTCATTGCCTGATTTGGTGCCTTTCCAATATATCATTCAGCATACTGGAAATGGCAACAAACCAATATCACATGACTGTCCAGGTATCTAACAACTCAAACCCATCTAGCACATGACCAGCCCCTGAGTTTGGTCTAACTAATATCCCCGCCACAGCTAAATCTATATAAGTCTAAAGTATCATCCAATAAAACATACTTCTTCTCCTCCTACTTTTATATTTGAAGCTTCCCCAAAAAGGCGCTCCTTATCAGTAGTAAAAGGAAATTGAGGCCTTGATCCCAAAAGCAGACTTGACCATGGCCTGTATATTTTCCAGTTCAAGATGGCAGTTCCAGGTAATCCACTGGCGGATTGCCTATTGGTGCTCCTCAGTGAGCATGGTTGATACGTGCAAGGATTTCTCCGCAGCAAGGACACAACCAGTATTAATGAATTTATGAAAGGTCTTGCTGGCGTATTTGGGATCCACTCCAACAATGGCACAGCCGCCTTGTAGTCACCCAATTCCCGCATTAGCTTAAGCAGGATGATGCATTTGATGTTGGGGATGCGCTTCTGGGCAGGCTTTTTGGCAGTAGGGGTCAACTCATTGGGATTGGGCACAACACAGGGCATGGGCACCTTGGTGTAAAACGCTGCAACTTTCTTTAGCACCAGCTGTCCCTCATTGGTTTGGTAAAACTGGGGCTCCTTGTCATCCTCCTGATTGCCATCACTGACGTAGGGCTTGTAGCTAGTATCAAGTACAGGCTTCACCTTCTCCAGCATGGCTGACGGGACCAACTCTTGCTGGTACACAGCATCAAACACATACAAAGTAAGTTCTACCTCCTTGTTTCTAACCATTTTGGTAGTGGTGACCTTGGTGGGCTTTCAGGTCAGCTTTGGGACCCAAGGGTTTATGCTCTGCACCCTAGCAGCTTGTGCTCCTTGAACCAGCTGTGTCAGTGCAGTGTCACTATGGAACTCTCCTCTTCTGCCTCCCTCCTGAGTAGGCACTTGTGTTGTACTAAGTCTATTCTTTGACCTGCAGGGGCAAATGCAACCGCAGCGCACAACGGGTGCAATGGTAGTCTGTTGCTGTGTTTCTTTCATTTTAAAATTTAATAAAATATTAAATAAATTTCAATTAAGTTACTCCCTAATTTTAATTTTTGCTTTTATCTGAATATGAATATTTAATTAATGATCCCCCATATCCCAATTATAGATTTTTTATTTCTTAGTTAGTTGTTTTTGGTTTTACAACGCCCATTTTAGAATACTCAAAAAAATCCACCCATTTTCCTAGAGTTTACTGCCAAATTCAAACACCCAACACAATATTTTTAAAATCTATGTTTCAGATCTCGTGTCTTATTTTAGATACCTTGGTATCATTCATGATTACAATCCATTGCACACATTGTGTGAGTGATTTTGTTTACATAGTGAGTTGCTATTGTGTTTTGTTTTTGGATTGAGTTTTGACTCACCTTGCTTGGGTGTATTTTGTCACCAATTTACATAGTAAACATATGTACACCAAAAGTCAACTCACACCATTTTTTTTGTGAATCAATGTATTTCAGATTATATTTTGAATGGTTTTGCATTGCATGTGAGCCTTTTGTTGCTGTGTTGACCCATTTTGCCCATTAACGCTAATAAACCCTGTTAACAGAGTGTATATTTTAACCTGAGAGTTGGATTTTGTTTAAATCTGAAATCATTTTGTTTAAATATGAGGTATTTTTTGGTTGTTTCCATAGCTTTTAAAACTACTGTAAGGTGGTTGAATTCTTGAAGAATTTCCGTCAATTAACACTAGCATTGCAGTGGGCTCCCAGCAATTGGCCACAGCAAATTTGCGCCTTCTCTTCCTCCCTGCCTATTTGCCCTTCCTAAATCCCATTGAGGAAGTCTTTGGGTGGCACAAGCAAGTTGTCAAGAGAGGTACCCCAACTGGGACTGAGGACCTCTTTGATTTGCTGCAGACTGGAATCCACACCCTCCCAGCTGAGACTGTGGCCAAATTCTATGGTCACACTGATTTGTTCATCCCCGTGTGCCTTGCCAAACAGCCAATCAATTAAAGGCTTAGCTTGCCCAACTTTTTATATTCTCTAATTTACTATTTAAGATTTATTAATTAATATTTTATATTTAGAAGCTTCTAAGCCCACAATCACAATCAGTGGGACCATTAATGAAGGTTTGTAATTTAATTATTTTATATTAATTTTTTATTATGGTATCTGAGGTTATCCCAAACACTTGATATTGGATTACTCAAATATATTTATATCACTTTTGTAAAATAAATATAAAAAAGAAATTAAAAAAGTTAAATGTAAGGTGTACACAATAGAAGTAAATTTTATTAAAGTAGATATATTAAGCTTATATGATGACCTTCTCTGGGATTTATTTTGCAAAACTTGTTTGCTAAAATAAGTAATTATAAAAATTAATTATTTTAAAAATAATATAAATTGTAATGAAATAATATGAGTGAGAGAATTTATTAAGAGCGCCTGTAGTGAGTTTGTTGGTATGTACCCACCTGACAATGGAGGTGGAGTACAACCTCCACTGCCACACTTTATACGGTGAATACACCCTGATTGAAGTATTCTTGGTGGCTATTAAAAGGGAGTAGGGTCAGGTGGGAATGCAGTAGCAGCTTCTCTGGAGGTGCTGCAACCCTGTAGATACCAGCCAGGACCAGGGCATCCTGGATGACGTGATCCACTGAGTTATACCTGGGGGAGACCTTCTTCCTGTCCAGTGAGAGCCAGGCCTTGTTGACCCCAAGAAGAACCCTGTCTAGGTCCTCTACACTGGCGCTCATCCTGAAGAAGAAAAGATACCCAAGGTAAGCCACAAGGTGAAGCCTTTGCCCAGCAAGACTTCAGTAAACTTGCTTAGCTTATTGTATACTGCGCTTATTTTTTTCTCATGTTTAGTTTAAGCAAAGGTGAGATCCATTGCCAGAGGGACCCCTGTCTTGTCAGCACTCCAGGCCATCTTGAAGTCTTCCAGGAGGATCTTGGTCTTCTTTACAGCTGTTGCGTCTGCAACAGCCAATCTCCCCACTGCGCGCCTGAAGTTCTCTAGGAGGTAAGAGAGTGTATGCTCCACCAGAAAGCAGAAGCAAGCAGCTGCGTAAGCCCGGCCCATCTCCAGTATATTCTTGAATGGGAGCATTGCCAGGACGTCCAAAACAAGCTCAATGAAGTTTATACAGTAAACTCCACTGAGATTAACAGGGTCCAGGAAGACCAGTTGGTCATCCTTGTAGGCAGTAACTGTCAACTTGGATGCCCCCTTGCCAGGTGTCAGCCCAGCTAACGCCTCCTGGGACATTGGAAAGATATTGTGGGCTTGGTCCTCCAGCTTGTGCAAGACAGGAGGGACAGAAATAGCTGCCTTGCCAAATGATTGGTGTAATTGGCGTAGAATGTGGGGGGAGAAAAGGAACCAGGACCTGGCAGAGCTCACCGTCTATGCTTTCTAAAAAAAGGTAAGTATTTAGAAATTTTTATTAATTTTATTTTATTTATGTTACCTTTGCATATTTCTTCCTTGCCTGCAGCTTCAGCAGGCTTTGCCATTTTTGGCGCAAGCAATTGTGCCAGCAATTCTGTGTCCTTGGTTCTGGCTTGCTTGGGTGGCTTGAGATGTGCATACATCTCAGGGTCATTTACCCAGATGGACGGCACAGAGAGGGTAAATGACTTGAATTGAAGGCTTTCCTCAACAGTCTTCTGGACATTTAAAATGTGTTCAATTGTTGTTTTGGAGGTGTCTGGTATCTTGGCCATGAGTGCCTTGGCAGACACCTTTTTGATTTTGTCCCCTGTAAGGATGGCGGCCTTCAATTTTTCCTTGACCTCAAGGACAATGTCTTTGATTTTGGCAATTGGTGAGTTGAGGTCTTTGAGTAGTTTTTCAAGTTCTCTCATATGATTTTTTACTGACCTTTCCATATGTTTTTATAGCTTTCACCCCAATAAAATCTGTGTTATTCTGATACTATTGCCTCTTTTTTATTCCTCTTTGTTTTCCAATTTACTACATTATCCCATTTTTTACCCATTGTGTATATGTTTTACACTTAACTCAATATGTGTTGTTTGCTTTGTGTTGGCATTTTTTCCTTAATTGCCATATTATTTTTGGCACTTTGCACAGCCCCTTGTGAAAATATTAACAAAAATTTGGTGGTTGTCAAAATTTAAATTAGAAAATTATAGGTTAATTGTGTTTAGATAAAGTTGTTACTGATCTAAATTCAAAACCTTAATGATAAACTTTAAGCCAATCAGGAGCCAAGTGATAAAGTGATTGTTGTGACATAAAGGGTCATTCAATAATACTTTTATGCATGTGCACTAATAATATGATTGGCTGGTTATTTTTCCATTGAGCACCATTGCTGCTGTGGCAAGTTGTTGGTGGACTAGTGCTAACCCAGCAGCTGATTGGGCACTAGTCCACCAACAACTTGCCACAGCGGCAATGGCGTACAATGGCAAAACATCCAGCCAATCATATTAATTAGCGCACATACGCCAAAGAATTATTGAATGACCCTTTATGTCACAACAATCACTGTATCACTTGGCTCCCAATTGGCTTAAAGTTTATCATTAAGGTTTTGAATTCAGATCAGTAACAACTTTATCTAAAAGCAGTTAACCTATAATTTTCTAATTTAAATTTAGCTGATCACCAAATTGTTGTTAATATTTTCACAAGAGGCTGTGTTTGGATACTAAAAATAACTGTGTTCTGGATCTAGATACACAACATAGTAAATATATAATTTTATAGAAATAAGCTGAACATAAAGAATAAAATCAACTATAAACAAAGAGAACATGAACAATTGAAATTCAACAAAAAGATAATATAAATAGAAAATGTTTGGTGACAGGGGTTTATTGGGGTGGGGAAGAGTGATGCCTAGGAGGCAGAATAGCGTGGGAAGGAAGACGTAGAGGCGGTGCTGGCCTGGGGGGTCTGGGATTGGGTGAGTTGGGAATGCGGGTGAGGGGTGTTGGTGGCGGGGGTGGAGGCAGGAGGATTTTGCGTGATGGCTGCCATATAACGCTTGTCGTATTCCTCATCAGTCATTGGCTGGATGGGCTGGTAGGTGGCAGTGGCCTGAGGTGGAAGGCGCTTATCCTTATGTGATTGGTTGCTCATGTTCACATGGAAAACCATTTGCGCAAACAAGTCAGCCACCATCTGGCAGCCAAAGAGGAAATTGTGGTCAAGGACCCCAGGATAGAGGTTGTTGAAAGCCTGAGGGAGGTGCTCCTGTAATGTGGATCCTATGTTGAAGAAGACAACATCAGCCAGATGGACGTCTGCATGGCCGGTGGGATAGACTGAGGCCTGGTGCCCGCGTCCCTGGATGGCCTCAAGGGTGGTGGAGCTTCCCTCCATCTGGTGGCTCAAGAAAACCTGGCATTTGGAATTTGAGCCATCCCAGGAGTTGAGCAATCCTCCAAGGATGCAGCTGTATGAGTACCCATTGATGAAATCAGGGTTTGTCTGATAGTAGACAAAACCCTTGGCTGAAACAGCCAGAAATGCACCAATGAAAGTCCCCTTCTTGACCTTCTTCCTTCCATTCTTGGTGGTGGCTTTTCCTTGCTCACCAAAATTGTCAAATGCAATTGATAACTTGTAGTAAAAGACAAACATGATGTCATCTGAAAAACTTGTCAAGCATCTGACCAGGGTTGATTCAATTGCAGTGTCATATGGGGAATCCTCAGGGCCATCCCATTGGTTGCCGGCAAAATTGGTAAGAACCCATATGGAAGCCACCTTCCCATACATCCAGAGCTGCACCATGCGCTCAGACACCCAAATGCCATGGTGCACAAGTTGCTTCCGGACATGGGTCAAGGGAAGCTTGGGATCCCATTGGAGGAGGTCAAGCATGATTGGGTATGCCTCAGATATTTGTGACTCGGGGGTCTTCTTTGGCTTCTTGGCTGTCTTATCAGATTCCCCATATTCATTAAGTTATTGAATTCTTGCATTATTGTGGCTTGGGTGAATTGCAATTGGGTTGCAATCTGATCCCAGGACAGACCCTGCAGGTTCAGTGCCACAATTTCCTGAAGAATTTGGCCAGTGATGATTTGTTGCTTGGGGCGCTGGGCCGGGGGAGCTGAAGCCTGATTGGCTGTAGGGGGGCAGGTTGGCTAGTAGCAGAAAGTTCTTCCAAATCAAGGTTACCATCCTGATTGGTTGTTTGGCAGGCAGCTTGTGCAAGGGTGGGTACGGGAGCAGGGGCAGGGGAAGAGCTAGACACTATGTGACTACTGAACAAGTCAAAGCCATAGGAGCTGGTGGTCAGGTACAGGTCAGCTTCCTTGTTACCCGCCTCAAAGGCTTGGGTGTAAACAGGTGCCTCCACGTTCTGAGCCTTGCCTTCATGAAGCTGGCTTGGCTGCTGGCGCCGTCAAAGATATTGCTTGTAAAAACCATTGTAAAAAAACCTAGGATAAAATCACTAAAAGTAGAAATTTTAAAATTTAATAATTTATTTTTATTGTAATCATCATTCCATATTTGGAAGGTTCTCAAAACCATTATACATAAATCTGGAGCCATGAAAATGAATAAAATGACTCTGTTCCTAAATTGGATAGCTGTTGATTGGCTGTTAAACTGTTATTTTTCTATTTTAGGCTGCTCATACTACACATCTTGTGTGAGTTCATTTTGCTTTGTTCTTGTGTAATCTTGCTTCTATATTGCTCAAGTTTTGTTTCACTTTAGTCCTTCTGTTGGTGCCTCATATGA
This sequence comes from Entomophthora muscae, assembly GCA_014839935.2. Taxonomy (NCBI): domain Eukaryota; kingdom Fungi; phylum Entomophthoromycota; class Entomophthoromycetes; order Entomophthorales; family Entomophthoraceae; genus Entomophthora; species Entomophthora muscae. The sequence continues at coordinate 118,618 of QTSX02003601.1, forward strand.
ATCCTGATTGGATTATAATATACTCCAGAACAGCATCCATCCATTTCACTTGTTGTGTCAGTTCATTTTGTTTGTGGTTTAAACTACGCCACTTGATATTTGATATAATTTTGTATAATATTGTTGCAACCAAGCCTCTAGACTTGCCCGCTAACGTATCTTACAATACACAGGGGGCGCCCAATGAGCCGCCCCTTGACGTATCTAATGTTATGGATTAATCTGATGGCAGCATCAAATGGCGGGTACTTCATCCTATTTAGGAGTGTTGCCAATTCAACCTGCTGATCCCTGCACAAGTTATTCCTTGGCTCCAAACCCTACATGGAACTCCCCACCATGCCACCCCCTTGTGGCCTTGTGGCTTCCCCATATATTATATTAATCACAATATTCTACAATAAACAACACCTTATTCTTATTATTCTGTCCTTTCCTATTGGACTGTTGTCTTCCCCAATTCCAAGTACTGAACTCTCATTAGTTCAGTTGCAACAGTGGTAGTGGTAGCACAGGTAGGTTGACAACCTATTGTAAAAACAAAATTCCCCCCAAGAAAGGACAGAGTGCGGGCTGCATGGCTACTCCACAACAAGGGACGTTCCTTTCAATCTCCAAGGTGGACATTCCCAAAGATTATGTCAGCTATCAAGATCAGCTAGTTCTCACCAGTGTATACAATTGGCTCCGCCTCAGGCAGTGTGACGCTAGCGTTATCCCACCACAGTTGGACCTGTCTCAACGTATGCTCAACCTCCAACTAGAGTCCTTCACTGGCGGTGTCAAAGGAGCTGACATTGTCAGTTGGCTCCAGTCCACTGAAATGCGCCTTTGTATCATTCAGGTCCCTGAGTCCATGTGGGTTGCCACCGCATCTGGCCACCTTACAGGGCTCACTGCTGTGTGGTTCTCCAACTGGGCCAGCCAGGAGTTTGACGTCACCTGGGCAACATTTTGAGACGCCGCCAAGTCCCAATATAGTGAAACCTTCTCTCCCATCATCTTGGGGACTCCCCTCTTAGCCATCAAGCAGACTGGTTCTGTCCCTGAGTATCTTGCCGCGTGGCAACAAGCCCTTGCTGCCGCCCCCAAAGCAGTGACCGATGGGAATGCCATGTTGCTCACCCTTATTGTTAATGGGTTAAAACCCCATATCTGCAGGTGGGTCCCTATCGGCTGCTGCACCTCTATTGACAACTGCTATAAAGCCATTGTAGAGGCCAATAACCAGGCTTCAATGGGCTTCTGCCGCACCAACAATGCTCTGCCCCAACCACGTCCTGCATCTAACAATGGCCAAGGTCAAGTGGGCTGTTGCCAACCTTGTCAACAGGAAAGTGCAACTAAACGCCCCCGTGAGGGGGGAGCTCCAGCTAGCGTTAATCAAGGACCAGGGAAAAGCCTGGGGGTTGTAGCAACAAGAGGCCTTACAACCCCAACCGACCCGTCCTCTCAGCCCTTGCCTGCAAAGAACTCCTGTGACTACAATCTTCACAAGGTTGAAACTCTGGACGTCCTTCAGGTCCATAGTGATGACCCCGTGTTGCAAGCTGCCCACTCCTCAAATAAAGTAACCTGCTTGTCCTATCCCTTCTGTTTCCGTGGGAACACCAACAAGCTACTGGTAGATACCGGGGCTGATCACACCATGATAGATCAAGCATTTGCTGACTCCCAGCAATTAGATCAAGTACCCAGCAGATTCAAAGCAGTACATGTAGCTGATTCCCGCAGAATTGCCATCACCCACAAGACAGTACCCTTCTCTGTAAGGATGGGAAACATCCAGGTTAAGCTCTCTGGGCCAATCATGGCAGACCTCAGCCACAACGTAATTGCTGGCCTCAATTGGCTCTGGCATAACTGCCCATACATTGACTGGGATATCTCTGTCATCACCCTCAATAGAAACAGGGTGAGGTTCCAGATCTACCCCATGGAAATGAACAAACTACTACATGACACTGTGTTTGTCAGAATGATGGAAACAGGCTCATATGATTTCAAGGAGGGAGACTAGACTTTAATCAATGTTCAGTCAAAGTTATCTGTGCAGAACCACCTGCAGTCCCTCCCTTGTCAACATCACCACCACCAGCTCTAGCTGCACTCCTTGAGGAGTACAAGGATGTATTCAATGAAACACTCAAACAACTACCTCCACCCCAGGAGATCCAGCACGCTGTACAACTTCAAGGATTGTTACCTAAAGCACAACCACTATACTGTCTCACACCAAAGGAAGATGAAACCCTCCGCCAGCACCTTGTGGACGCGCTTGATAAGGGCTTCATTTGCCCCTTGCTCTCTTCATACAGGGCAGCGGTCTTCTTTGTAGCCAAGAAGGACAGGTCCCTTTGCCTGGTCACAGACTACCGCACCCTAAATGAGGTGACAGTTAAAAATAAATACCCCCTGCCGCTGATTGACGACCTGTTTGATACACTTGCAGGCGCAAAGGTCTTTAGCAAGATTGATCTCACTGCGGGGTACAACCAGGTCTGCATTGCACCAGGGGATGAGGCAAAAACTGCCTTCCGCACACGCTACAGGTCGTTTGAGTGTTGTGTCATGAACTTTGGAATGACCAACACTCCCTCCACCTTTGCCATGTTGATAAACAAAGCCTTTGAGGAATTGATTGGAAATTGTGTGGTGGTGTACCTTGACAACATTATTGTCTTCAGTCAAGATCAAACCACGCACCTCCAACACCTCTGCGCTGTCCTCAACACCCTTCAGAAAAATCAGCTAAAAGCTAAACCCTTCAAATGTGATTTTCTCAAGTCAGAGTTATTATTCCTTGGGCACACCATCTCTGCCCAAGGGATAAAGCCCAATCCTGCCAAAATCAAGGCAATCACTAGCATGCTGCCTCCCACTGATGTGGGCCAGGTGCAGACATTCTTAGGCATGGTTGCCTATGTACGCAAATTCATCCCCAATTGTGGGGAACTAATTGCACCTCTCACTGAGCTCCTCAATACCAAACAGCGCTTCCATTGGACCCCCGCCAGAGATCAAGCCTTTGAGACGTTGAAGTAAAGGCTCACAACAGCACCAGTACTGCAGTTCCCCAACCAAAACCAACAGTACAAACTCAAGACTGATGCCTCTGATAGGGCCATAGGGGGCGTGCTAAGGGTAGAAACTGACAATGGCGTCTTTCTCCCTGTAGCATATGAATCCAGGAAGCTCACTGACTCAGAACAACGTTACCCCATCCACAATAAGGAGCTGGCAGCCATTGTACACTGCGTTGAGAAGTGGCATTGTTACTTAGAAGGTGCGACCTTCCCACCCCGCGTTCTGACGGACCACAAGTCACTCCAGTACTTCAACACACAATCTCATTTGATACGCCGCCAAGCAGGATGGGTTGAGCGTCTATCCCCCTATCAGTTACGCATCAAATATAAGCCTGGAAAGGAACTCGTCACAGCCAACACTCTTTCACAACTCTATGTAGTGTCCATCACTGGGGACAACAGGTTGGACCCATATTGGCCCATGCTCTACCTGCGCCCTGAGACAACCCGCTATGAGGGCCTTAACTTGGTCATCATCTTCAAGCTGAAAGACAATAAAAGTCAGTTCACCACTGATGCTGGTAATGTCTGCCGCTGGGGAGAGACAGGTGAGAAGACGCTGTACATTCCCACCACACAACAAGGGGACACTATCTTGCACTACCACCAAACCTTGGGTCACATCAGAGGGCGTAACCTCTTTGAGATTATGAAACAAAAGGTTTGGTGGCCGCGCATGCGTCAAGACATCTTGGACCTCCTCAAGATGTGTGTGTTGTGTGAAAAGAATACGTCCAAACCTGCACCTCCCAAGTCTGTCCTACCCATCAAGGCTATGGAACCCTTTGAACAGTGGGCCCTTGACATTGTGGGACTGCTCCCCAAAGACAGACTGGGTAAGAAGTATATTATCACTGCTATCAACTATTTCACGTGTTGGCCAGTGACCTGGGCCACAACCAACCACACCGCCACCATTGTTACCTGCTTTATTGGAAAAGAAATTGTGGCTTGCTTTGGGAAACCCAAGCGTCTCATCACAGATGGCAGACTTAAACTTGTTGGACACATTGTGAAGGCATACTGCGTCAAGAACGCACTCCAGCATATAGTCACAACCCCCTACCATTTGCAAGCCAACGGATACGTGGAACAACTAAATGTCTCCCTGGTTCAACTGATTGCCAAGCTCTCACAAGAGCACCCTAACACTGTGTGGACTGAACATCTTCCCACCGCCCTACTAATCCTGCAAGCAAGAATCAACAGGGGCACTGGGTTCAGCCCTAGCACCCTGGCCTTTGGAACACCTGACGGTCTGACAGGGGTTGAACAGGGGAAACTACGGTCCAAGGTTCCTGACAAGCCCCCCTTAGTGCCAACTCCCTCCCTAGACCAATGGCGTGCCAAAGCCCGAGAGATTGAACACAAGCAGATTGCAGGAGGGACAAAACACCTCAAAGCTAGATACGCCATAGGTGACCCTGTCCACACAACCCATTCCCATTAAACCCAACCACCTACCCTTCAATAGCTGTCACAGTAAGTTCCATAATGCTGGGTATTGTCTGTCCAAGTAAGAAGGCACGGAAGGCCAGAAAACCTGTATCAAAATTGACCAAGTTAACAGATTTAAACAAAACAGTCAATCAAAAATGGGTCATGGCTGCTCCAGTATGCCAGCTGAAACCAGCTCCCCCTTGTAAACTGACGTTGATAAATCAACGTAATATGAGGGTCACCCAATATAAGCTCATTAATCAGAATGGTTGTCTGAAACTGGTCACACAAGGGTTCTTCGCAACCTGGACTAGATACTTACTTGAAGATGCCAAAGAAATAGGAGATCAAGACTCAGGTGGTATTGCTTAGTCAATTTTTCTGATATATATTGAATAATTTTCCCTGTTTCAACTCTAAGAGTTGAGTCCTCCTAAATTTACTCAATAAAAATCAATTATCCCAAGTTCTAATTTTAAATTTTAAAATGCATCCTGTGCTTGGGTTGTTGCGGTATATCCCGTACAATCTGATTCTGAACAGAATCATTTCAGGAAGATGAGGCCCGGCATCAGGAACTTTGTCATTGGCACCGTGAAATGTTAATTTCATGCCAGCCAATTTTGTAGCTCCTCTCTCCATTCCTGAAGATGAAAATTGGGTCACTTCTCAATGCCCAGAATTCTACGCTGAAGATGCATTGATGCTTTCCCAGGTCATTTATCTTGGTTTACTCTGGTTAGGATTGATTGTTCTACTTAATCCTGGAGTTACAATTGGAAAATTCACAAAAAAATATCTGAAGCCGCATTGGTGGTTAATCATCAATTCTATGTGGATTTGGGTGGTTATTCCCCATCATTTAGAAACGGCATCATATTATCCAGTTATTTCTGTCACATTACTCAACTCTTCTACGTCTGAGTTTTTGGAAGCAGTTTGTCATGAATTTGTGTTTCTTTTCTCCTGCTCCATCAAGATATCTGCGTTTACCATGTTTATTTGCATCAGTTCATTTCTGAGTTTTCAGTTTGGGCTTTTCTTTAATTTTTGGTTTCCATCTCTGGCTGCAGTTGTAGAGACTGGATCCTCTGTTTCCTATTTCTGTTGTGTCATGTCATTTTGGCGTCCAGATTATTTTCCTGCTCCACCCACTGATGAAATTTTGCGTGAAGTTTTGTCAGCATTATCATTTTATTCCGCTCTAACCTTAGTCACAAATCCCAAGTTTACCATGTGATGACAAAGGTTTCCAAAGATGCTTGAGAATGGTTGTTGTCCGCGGTGGAGCGCAATCTACGTGTTTTAACTGATAGTGCATCTCTATATCCTTTGTTAAAAAAATTGTGTGTATCTATTGAAGAGCTCAAAGTATATTGTAAGCTGTACACCTTCTGCCAGGGTACAACTCCGCTTTTGGTATTCCTTCCTCAGTTTCTTACCTACTGCCGTACAATTGATGTTCCTGAGGTGAACAAACTCTCAGTGTTGTGGTTAGCAGTTGACCAGACTGCCCAGGATTTGGCGGTTTGGGATTCCCTGTTAACCACAACTGAGGCCCTGGTAAGCCAAATTCTTTCACTGGTCTCAAATCTGTCCACTTCTAAACAAGGTATGTTGGTAATTGAGGACAAACCCGCAGCGCGCTCTTGGTTTTCTGGTCCTAGTTTGGTGGCAGCTCCTTCCAGCCAAAGTCAGGATTGTTCTTCTCGTAGCTCTTCTCAGCTGCAATTGGCGGTGGTGAACAAACCTGTCCATGTGACTGAAGCCCCCATAGTGTCCGGTCCCAATAGCTCTTTGGCAATGCTTCAGCACGTCATACCTACCAAGCCTTCTGAGGTTGTGTCTGAAGAGTTGCCTCTCGTGCCCATTGATTGTAAATATCCTGTTCTTCCTGCTGCTGTTCAAGAAATGATTGAGCAATACTTCCAGGAGCATCCTGCCTCCTTAGCTGCCGTCTGTACTACCAAGGAGAAGCAAACTCCTGCTTAGATTGTAACCTTTGCTGCCAATAAATCTACTTCTGGTTACTTCTTGTTTTATGGTAACATAGATAAAGGTCAAACTATCTATCGGCCAGCCATTTTATTGGATACAGGTGCTTCTGAGAACTTCATGAGTGTGGAGACTGCAGACTTGCTACAGCTCAAGTACCACCCAGGAATGCTTGTTAGGGGTGGAAACTGTCAAACGTTCCCCTCCTTCCAGCTGAAGAAGCCAGTTACTTTTGTAGTTGCAGGTCAGTCCTTTACTGCAAGGTTTTCTGTTTGCTCTACCCTGATGTATCCTATCATTTTGGGAGTAAGTGGGTGGAGAGATCATAATGTATCACCCTTACTAGAGAAAAATGAGCTGCAGGTGGAACACTCTTTGGGTATAACCATTTGTATTCCGCTGTTGGATATGTCTGAATTAGAGCAATCATCACAGACAATACAGTCAGTGCCTATCCCTGTCCCCGCAAGTTTGGATTTACTGGCATGCTTGCAACCTTGGTCTGTGGCATTTGACGCCACCAGAGGCGAGGTCCTTCCCAAGCACACTCAGTTTGACTTTGAATTTAAGGTTACTGTCAATCTGATTTGCATTGCATCTCCTATTTACCCTTTAACCTTGAAGGAAGACGCATGTTTGGAAGAATGGAATTGCAACATGTTGGCAAAAGGCTACATTTTCAAGAAGGCTTTGTCAATCTGCTCTCCGTTATTGTTTGTTCAGAAGTCTGATGGGTCTCTTTGTCCTTGTGTCAATTACAGGAATTTGAACAACATTACAATTCCGGATCCTTATCCTTTACCTCTTGAAGCACAGATCTCTAGATGTGTTGAGAAGCGCCAAGGTATTCTCAAAACTTGATCTGTTGAATGCTTTCAATCAAATCAGGATTGCAGAAGGAATGGAATGGTTAACAGCATTCAGAACCAAGAAGGGTATCTTCCAGTTCCGCGTAATGCCTTTTGGATTGAAGAATGCCCCAGCTTGCTTTCAGCGGTTGATTGATTCAGTCTTGGGAGATCTCCTAGGAGTTTGTGCCATCACATATATGGATGACATCTTGGTGTTTTCTTCAGATGAGGAGTCCCATAAGGCCCACTTGTCGGCAGTTGTAGAGCGCATTCTCCAAGCAAACTTAATTATCAAAAGGAGTAAGTGTGAATTCTTTAAACGTAAGGTTACCTTTCTGGGTAATATTATCTTTGAGGATGGCCACACCATTGCCCCTGACAAGGAAGCTGCGGTTTGAGAGTATGCTACGCCTGTGACAGTATCCCAACTTTGTAGTTTCCTGGGTACATGTACATTTTTGAAGAAATTCACTCCCCACTTGTCTGAGGTGGCCGCCCCTTTATATTTGGCTAGTGGAAAGACAACTTTAGTCTGGACGCCTGAGTGTGCAAGTGCCTTCTCAGCAGTCAAGGCTCTTTTGTTGTCCTCACCAGTGTTAAGACATGTGGATCCTGAGCTTCCTTTTGTTGTTTCCACTGATGCATCTAAATACGCTGTGGCTGGTGTGCTGTTGCAAACAGCTAGTGACGGAATTGAGAGACCTGTAGGGTATTTCTCCCGGAAGATGGAGGCTCGAGAACGTAACTACATGATTTACAACAAGGAATTGTTGGATGTAGTAGAATTGTTAAAGCATTGGCACCACCATCTCATGTCAGCACGTCATCCATTTGTAGTAAGAACTGACCACAAAGCTCTTCTATATTATCAACAACCCAGTGTTTTGTCGGGTCACCAATCCAGATGGCATGGTGATCTGACAAGATACAAGTTCTGCTACGAGTTTATTAAGGGATCTGACAATCACTTGGCCGATGCCCTGAGCAGGAATCCCTCCCATCTCTCAGATGCTAGTATGGACGCTGAGTTTAACACACATACTATGATTCTAGACAAGGCTGTGATGCCTTTGGTATTGCCTCCACTGGCTACATTGGCTACCATGTCCTTAGCTGAGGGTGAAGACCTGGACTTGTATTCCAAGGTTAAGTTTCTGCAACCTTTGTCCAAGGGTTATGATAGGCTATTGGAGCTAGCATGTGCAAACCCAGTGGGTCAGCCTCAGGGCTATCATAAGATTGGTCCAGTCCTATATCATCAAGGTCGCTTGTGGGTCCCTGAAGGCACTATTTGGGATGAATTCATGGAGGCTAATCATACCTGTCCAACAGCTGGTCATCCAGGGAAAAACAAAACAGTGGAACTTATACGCTGCCAGTTTTCCTGGAAAGGTTTGACTGTGCAGGTAGCCGCTTTTGTTTGAGATTACCTGGTATGTGTTCAATCCAAGGCCAGTTGGAATAAGACTACTGGTTTACTGGTCCCACTTCAGCCTGCTGCCAGTCCTTGGACGTCTGTGTCAGTGGATTTCATTGGCAAGCTTCCCAATTCTAATGGGTTTAACGCAATCATGGTAGTAGTTGATTGTTTCACAAAGATGGCACACTTTGTACCTTGCTCAACCACAATTACTTCAGTGGAAACCACTAGGTTATTTGTGAACAGAATCTTCTCTCTACATGGCATCCCAATGGAGATTGTAAGTGACCGTGGTCCTCAATTTATTGCTCAGTTCTGGGAAGCTTTTATTGGAATCCTTGGTATCAAATTGTGCCGCTCTACTGCTTTCCACCCCCAGTCCAATGGACAAACGGAGAGGGTAAACCAAAGTTTGGAGGTCTACCTATGTTGCTACACCAATGTGCGACAAGATGACTGGTGTGATAATCTACCCATGGCAGAGTTCACATATAATAACGCCCCACACACGTCAACTCAAGTATTGTCATTTTATGCCAATGTGGGTTACAATCCCTCTTCCAAAATGGGTCCTTGTTTGGTTAACAACATGGAAGCTACAACTTATCAAGCCGCTGAATTGAAGCAGGTCCATCAGGAGCTCCAAGTTACTCTCGCCGCCGCCATGACAACTTATAAGGAATACACCAATTGCAAGCGCCAGGAAGGTCCAACTTACAGGCCAGGTGATCTAGTCATGGTTGATGCTTGAAATATGAAACTTAAAGTTCCATGTCATAAATTGGGTCCCAAGTGAGTTGGTCCCTTCAAGGTGGAACGTCAGATTGGTCCCTCCGCCTATTGGCTGGATTTACCTCCTGCTTTCAAGATTTTCCACACCTTCCATGAATGTCTCCTTACTCCCTTCAAAGGAACAGAGATCCCCTCTTCCCAACCCATTCTTGTGGAAGGAGAACCTGAGTACGAGTTAAATTGTATTCTAGCTTCCCGCAAGAATTGTTGCCGTTTGGAATATTTGGTATCTTGGAAAGGTTATCCTGATTCTGAAAACTCCTGGGTTCCCCACTATGATTGTTCAAATTCCTCTGATCTGATCCATGAGTTCTACAAGCGCAATCTCACTGCTATTGGACACCCTGAACTTACCCTCACCGCAATGAAACTCCCATCTTCCAGATGGTGGTATTGTGCCCAGGGCTAAAGCGGAGGGTAATGTCATGGTAAGTTCCATAATGCTGGGTATTGTCCGTCCAAGTAAGAAGGCACGGAAGGCCGGAAAACCTGTATCAAAATTGACCAAGTTAATGGATTTAAACCAAACAGTTGATCAAAAATGGGTCACAGCTGCTCCAGTATGCCAGCTGAAACCAGCTCCCCCTTGTAAACTGACGTTGATAAATCAACGTAATATGAGGGTCACCCGATATAAGCTCATTAATCGGAATGGTTGTCAGAAACTGGTCACACAAGGGTTCTTCGCAACCTGGACTAGATACTTACTTGAAGATGCCAAAAAAATAGGAGATCAAGACTTAGGTGGTATTGCTTAGTCAATTTTTCTGATATATATTGAATAATTTTCCCTATTTCAACTCTAAGAGTTGAGTCCTCCTAAATTTACTCAATAAAAATCAATTATCCCAAGTTCTAATTTTAAATTTTAAAATGCATCCTGTGCTTGGGTTGTTGCAGTATATCCCGTACAATCTGATTCTGAACACAATCATTTCAGGAAGATGGGGCCCGGCATTGGGAACTTCTTCATTGGCGCCGCAAAATGTTAATTTCATGCCAGCTGATTTTGTAGCTCCTCCCTCTATTCCTGAAGATGAAAATTGGGTCACTTCTCAATGACCAGAATTCTACGCTGAAGATGCATTGATGCTTTCCCAGGTCATTTATCTTGGTTTACTCTGGTTAGGATTGATTATTCTACTTAATCCTGGAGTTACAATTGGAAAATTCACAAAAAAATATCTGAAGCTGCGTTGGTGGTTAATCATCAATTCTATGTGGATTTGGGTGGTTATTCCCCATCATTTAGAAACAGCATCATATTATCCAGTTATTTCCGTCACACCAACAGGCCTTCTCACTCCTGTCAGTTCACCCACAAAACCTGTGAACCCCAGCCCAAGCTATTTTGTCCTCATAGTGCTCTCTTTGAACTTGTACATTCTACTGAATATCCTTCTAATCTGGCTTAATCTGAGTTTGACTTAGAAAACATCCTCCTCACTGGCCTATTAGCCCAAACTAGAGTACCTGAACAAGTCAACTGTGAAGGTGTCTGGTACACAATAAAGCCTAGACTATTTAAGAATAAGTACAACTACCTGCCTGCATATCTAGTACCAATAACCCCTCCTCCCCTCCTGACCCAACCACTGGCAAGATTCTGTTGTTGCCAAAGAAACTATCTTTATCCAGCTTTTCAGAGAATTATATATTACTCTGACGGGGTTAGTAGATCCTATGGTTCCCACCTCTGGTCCTTGGTCCTTGCTGGGGCAATCTCTCTCTTATATTATAAAGTTGGCACCCATCTTGTGGTGGGCCTGTGGCCCAGCCTGTGTCTGCTACACTATCACTCAGTAACTGATATCCTGAAATTATACTTTTTCTGTAGAAGTAATTTGCATCCAGGTACTGTCTGAAATCTGGAATATCCATGTGCAGGTTTGATTTGTTCTGTATTTTGAGTGCTTAACAGCAACTTTGAGTGTGGCTGTTTTTTATTAGTGATTGATGTGTTTGATATGTCATGATAAAATTAATTAACAGCTGTCTGTCTCTTGATGATACTGATAAAACTCGACACAGGTATTTTTTGTTCTATGCACAACTTTGGTCCGTCTATCTCAACAGCTCTGGAAAGTACAGTATCTTATAGGAAAAAGAAAAATCCATTTCAAAAAAATTCAAAATTATGACACTAAGCTTGAGGAACTTGAACTTGCTGCTCTGATGTTTATACCTCTACCCGTTAGACTTAAGGGCGATTCTAGTAAAGTTGGCACACTCTCTTCAAAAAAGTTGCACAGCTCTCTCGCGCTTGCTTTTTCGAATTATTTGCAATACTGAGCTACCCAGATTTGAATACGGCATGTACTTGGTTGATCACTGTTTACATATAACTTCTATCTTAGTTAGCGATACAGAGTTAGTCGTATCATAAGGTTGATACTATATAACCCCAAACATTGAGCAGACAAAAAAGAGAAGGATGTCACTTTAACGGTAAAGAAGATGCCTTCTCTCCTTGCCCTGTGATCTGTTAGCTTAGCTGAGACTGGTGCTTAACTAGCTTAAATGCTACTGGTTTATACTTGTTTTTCTCCAGTCAGATAATTATTTATGGAATGGTTTGCCAGTCGAGGTTAAATGGCTAAAATACGCCTGCATTCTTTTTCGAATAAACTTGAATATTGTTTTTCCTGGTTGATGTTTGGTGGCTATTTATTACTGTTAGAACATTTATTCACTTTGTTTGAGGCGTTGAAGCATCTATTATGTGGTGCTTGAACGTCTGGTTCTAAGTACCACGAATCGATTCTATTGAAGAAGTTAGTTGATGATGGCCCGGGAATGGGTTGATTGTCGAGGGAATCTTTTGGCGGCCAGCTTTAGGAATCTTTCAACTTCAACTTCAGGCATGGGATAGCTGAATTCATGGGAAGGGAAACTTCTCTCTTTGATCTCGTCAGAATAGGAGCGAAGCGCTTCAACTGCTGGGGCATTGAGTTGTCCGAATTGTTTACAAAATTTAGGAACAAACTTGTCGTAGATGCCTAATGTATCCATCATAACGAGAACTTGGCCGGAGCAGCCAGATCCCGATCCTATTCCGATTGTAGGAATAGACAACTGATCTGTAATGTATTCCGCTATAGGTGCAGGTATGCATTCCAGAACCATCCCCATACATCCAGCTTCTTGGAGAGCAAAAGCATCTTCCATCAATTGAAGAGCCTAAAAACAATTTAATATAAACTTATCTGAAAAAACAAGCTTCTTTAGTAATACCTTGTCTGCTGTTTTCCCCTGTACACGAAATCCACCAAGCATCACGTGCTTTTGAGGCGTCAGCCCAATATGCCCCATCACGGGTATACCAGCTTGTGTAATTTCTTCGATAACACCTGCTTGCTCTATTCCTCCTTCCAATTTAACTGCCTAGTCCGATCAGCAAAAATTATTTCTTAAAGTTTACCTCGGCATTGGCTTCCTTCATAAGCCTGATCGCATTCTCCAGCCCTAGCTGTGGGCGTCGCTCATAGCTGCCAAAGGGCATATCTACGACCAAGAAAGGGGTTTTCGCAGCACGAGAAACTGCGGAAGCATGGTGAATCATAATGTCCATGGTCACTGGGATAGTCGAATCAAACCCTAGTGCTACCATGGCCAAGGAATCTCCAACCAGACAGATATCCAACTCTGACTTCTCAACCCAGTTACCAGTGGGGTAGTCGTGTGCTGTCATCATGGTGATTGGTTTTCCCTGCTCATATAGTTTTCTCAGAGTATTGATAGTGACTTTCTTCCTTCCAACTAACAACAATCAATCATTTTGAACGACATCAAAAGAACAAAAATCGTTTTATAGCCAATTTAAAGGTTTTTATAAAAAATACGACTAAAAATAAGGTTTATAGAACAGCATGAAATAAAACTTGCTCGGACTTCGAATTCTGCTTTGAAATGGCAGCAAAAGACCAAGACCAAGCAATTAAAATTAAATTCATACCTTTGCTTTGGGGAGATGGGTCTGGCTGCGAGGAGTAGAGACGTAATGGAATTCCACTTTGCAATAACGCCGTCTTTTGGGCTGATATATTATATTTGCTTTGAAATTTTACATTTAGCTTTGGACAATATTTCAAAGCCGCCCGAGATGCCTGACGGATGGAATGAGATAGTAACGACGTTAAAGCATTCACCATGAGGAGTTGTCAAGAATGAAAATATATCAAGATATACTTTTTATGAAGCCATAGTTAACCATTCCTTGTTTAAATATACTTTATCTAAAGGAGTTGCTGCTAATTTATGCCATGCACCATGAATTTGAATTTCGGCTTTACAGATATTTCCAAGCCGCCATAGTGCTCGTCACTAGGGATTGGGTGAAATTACTTGGATTATTTCAATTGCCTAGATAGAGCCAATCAAACTCTAGCAGCTCTCACGTTATTTATTCACTTGTTTTTCTTCAGTTTTACAAGCTCCCTTACTTACCCCCTTTTAATATTATCTGATAAGTACTTACTGAATGCTAATTATTTCTCAAGGGTTGCCAAGGCTCAGGAGTGAAAACAAACAAGTATAAATTCTAATTCAAATATCAATATACATCGACATCCAATAACTCAATCACATAGCCCAGAATCAATCATTTCATCCAAACTGAAGCATCAAAAAGGTGATATTTGATCGCTGTACTTGTGTGCAATATGTTTTAGCAAATAGAAGCGAACTGTACTAAAGGCCACTTCAGGTAAAGGCATGTTTATCCCAGCCGGAATGAAATTTAAAAAGTGGCTTGATTAATTCCGATGACGTCGATGGTGGGTAATCCCAACACCGCCCTAGCCACCGCTCGGCAGAGCTGTGTGTAGTTTAACCAAATCGTGTAGTGCTTAAACTCCTGAACTTGAGCTATGCATACCGGGCCGGTTTGATGCCTTGGCAGGGTTGCGGCGGATTTGACTCGGTGGCTGCTTTATAATCGTGCAGCCACTCGGATCAATTCCGGACCGACTCCGATAGAATCGAGCCCAGCAATTAGCTGCAAACAGAAATTCCGGCTTGGATTTGTACTTACCCATCCATGGGTAGGATCAGATCCTCTTAAAATTTATTCCAAAATGTTATAAAAGATGATATTTAAAAAAAGAAAATAAATAAATAAATTTATAAGTAAATAATATATTGTTTCTTTTTAACTATCAATTTTGCCACATCTCCTAGGTTTCAGTCTAAAAATTTCTACTATATATCACCTAGGTGGCGCTGCTTTCTGAAGGGATGTAGATGTAAGGGTGAAGTAGAGTAAAAGCTCATCATAGTAGATCAAACGGGGAATGTATACCCAAATTAGGATAGCATTACCAATAAGGAGCAGATGGTGCATATTTATTTGGAAATGGTAACCTTTGAAGAGGGAATATGGTGTCGTGAATGCCAATATTCACGCTTTATCAATTCCGCCTTTGTTGGGTTATTTCGAGGATGAATCTCTTGCTTTCACTTTCACTCCTCAAAATGAGTCTGTTTCCAAAGTGGGAAATTCAACTGTTCGCTTTCCTGATTCTGCACAACTCACTCGCCCCACTCGTGCTTGTGGCAAGTGATCCTACCATCCTAGTATTGTTTTGTAGTATCACTAAACAATATAAATTCCAATTCCTTATTCTCAATAAAATTTAAGTTCTATTCACAATTCTGTCTTTGTGTTTTCAAGTACTTTGGTGCCTCTCTCTAGCCATAACTAGTAGAGACTTATTATTCAGGGCCACAAGGTAATTGCATCATCTTTCCTGCCGACTAACCAAGACTTAGTATGAATCCAATCCTACAGTTAGGATTCCCAATGTGTGTGTGCCACACCTCAGACCATGGCATATGGAAATGTACAACAGAAGATAATGCACAGGTACAAGAGGAAGACTTTAATTTGGCTCAAGGTCAGAGAATCAGCTGCATAGATGGGTTCACACTTGATTTCACAGATTTCAGGAATCATTTCATCAGAAGGAGGAGGATTTTCAGGAGATCACAATGGTGAGAATGCAGAATCTAATAATCTGGTTATTACAAATCTGATTGGCAAATATTGAAATAAGTGGATAATGAGGCAAGATATTTTAATGTGTAGAAAATATCAAACTACTAGAGTAGTTTTGTTGAAAATAAATGTTACTTAAGGCTCTTGGGTGCATCTTGATGAGGTGACCTCCTTGTGATGGTCCACGTGGAAGCAGTTTTGCAGGTGAGGGTTGATTTGGCTTCAAATAAAGTCACTATGCTGAAGATGGACAGTGTGTTGTTGGTTTGTTGCAGATAGAGGCCTAGTAGGGAATAATGGCTACTAGGGAAGGTAAGGCCTGGCTAGTAGGTGGAAAAAGACTACTAGAGGCAAATGTTGTCTCCACCCGGTAGGAGATATAGGCTACTGTGAGCTAGAAGTCCTAACCCAGCAGGGAACTGTGGCTGCTAGGGGTGGGGAGTGGTCTATCCTGGTGGATATCATTTGCTATACTGACTGGATGTTGTTTAGACCCTGGCGGGTAACGTGGGCTTCCAGGTTAGGAAAGTTTTCTGGCATGTTAGGTAATTTGGCTACCAGGGCTGTAAGTTTTTGGACCCCTGGCGGGTAATGCAGGCTGTCAGGGAGGGGAGGAGCTCTGAGAGCTCTACGTACCCTGATACACTTACAGGAGTTCTGTGAGCAAGCACTATAACTAACAGATTGGTATGATGTTTTTGTCTATGTCCCTATGTGAGCTTTGAGAAGATCCTAAAGTAAGCATTGGAGGGCATAGATTTGCTCAGGGGTATCACCAAGGTGGTTGCACGGGGAAGCAGCTGCAGAACTTGGTGTGATCAGGCCTCTGGGAAGTAAGGCTGATTACTTTGCAACTGAAAGCTCAGACTTAATCACCTGTGTGAAAAAACAACTGCATAGACTTTATTGATCTATGACTGGATGGCTAAGTGGTTGCCACTTGCAAGGGCCCAGTCAAATGCCAATAACAATGTAGACTCATGCCTGGGTCTACAGGTTTTGGTAACAGGTACTAAGATATAGAACCAAGGTGGTTAATAGTGGGAGATTAGCAGTGAAGACTAGTAAGAAGGATTGTATGATCACAGTGAAGACTAGTTGAGGGACTGTTGGTTCATGTTGAAATTTGGAAACAAGTTGGTTCATGATGCAGGAATGGCCAAAGAACCAGAAAATCAGGATGAAGGACTAGCTGAGGAACTTGAAGATGGCTTGGAAGGACTAGCTGGACTAAATATAGAAGCTAAAATGCTAGTTTTGGTTTCTTAAGAGAGGGGATATTAAGAAAGAAGCAGTTAAATAATGATTTAATGCTGCCAAAAATAGGATAGAAAGAAATAATTAATTATCATATTAAAAGAGAAAAGGAAAGAAAATATTTTACAGTGTTTAAACTGTAAATTTATTAGGTTTTGATTGAGTGGAAATAAGCTGGAAAGAGGCTGGAAACAGAACGGGGAAACTGTGAAGACAAATGATCAAATTTCGCCGAGAACAACTAGGAGAGGCAAAAGGCAAGTGACAGGCAAGTTCAAAGCTGGGAAATGTCAAGGAAAATTCAGGAAAACTTGGAGAAACGTTGAAAAATCAAGGGTTTGAAATCCCCCTATGTAAAACATAGGCAAAAGCGCTTGAGATTTGCCAGAAAAGTGTGACGGGAATTACAGCAAAACTGTTTGAAATGTGAAGCAGTTGTTTATCCAGAGCAAGACAGCTTCATGTTTGAACCATAGTCAAGAGCAAGTCATTTGGGTAAATTTTTTGGCAAAACTGTTGAATTGAGGCGTTTGATTGGCTGTGAGTCAAAGTTTATTTGATCAGAGTTTTTAGGGCTTGAACTTAAGAGTTAAAGCCTAAAAAATGAGGTGCAGAAGCAGAAAAACCAGGACTTTTATTGGATGAAGTAAGTAATAAGGTTTGCTATATTATATAGAGAGAGAAACTTGATAGTTTAAGCTTTGGAAAACCAGAGTTCTGAGAAGGAATTTGTCTGAAACAAGGAGCTATAAAAGGAGGAGCTATCTGAGGCTTTTCAGGGACCTGATCAAGTGGATTACAAAGGCCACAAGGACTACAGAAGGATATGAAGACCAAGTTAAAGGTGCAGAAGCCCAGGGTAAAGAAAGCCAGAGCTGAGGATAAGGAACCAGAGCTGGAGCCAAGCACAGGAGCCCAATGTTAGAGTGCAGAATCCCAAGATCAAAGTTTAGGAGCCCAAGACAAAGGTGCAGGAGACTAAGACCAAGTACAAGGAGTCCAAGAGATTGTTGGAGGACTCCAAAAATTGGCAAAAGCATATTTTCCCATAACCAGACAATATATCAGAAGGTTTCTAAGGGAATCTTCCTTCTGGCTGTGAATAAAAGCCTATTACAACCCCTGCTCAAATTTTCCAGTAATCAAAATACAAACCCTATGAGTGAGCTACCCCATATCTTTTACCTTAGTCAAGTGGAGAAAGATATCTATTGTCAAAGTTGTAGAAGATTTGCCATCAGTAAGTCTTCCCAGGAGGAGTGAGAGAGATTAACTAGGTTTCTTGAGATGACAGATAGGAGAAATAAGTTTATAGGAAATGATTTTAATTAGTTGTTAAAGGACTGGTACAGGTCCACAGAGGGATTAGCGCCCGCTGAAGTACAGGTGCATGGTGGGGATGCCCACCTAGTAATTAGAAAAGTACTGGAAGAGTTTGCAGTCATGCAGGCTAAGTATAAACTTCTAGCAAGCCACCTACCACTGCTAGGAAATGACAACTCCTCCAAGCCAGTCCCTGGCTATGACCCAGGACACATTTTGGGGACTGGTGACCAGGAACCCCACACTCCTTGTATGTAATATTTGTTAAGCTTACAGATATCACCAATGGTGGTTCTGTAAGCTGTTACCTGACCTTCTTGGAGGTCAGGATCTGAAAACCAACAGGTAGTTTTAGAAAAAAATTGGGTGCAGGGCATTGGCGCCTCGCTCAGACTCAATTTTTTGTGTCACTACTCACTTGTAATTGATTATTAGATTTAAATCTACAATTGCCGCAGGCGGGCAGGGCTTTGGAGCAGGTTTCCCCGGATGATGGCACTTTGGCCTGGAAACACCCGGGAAAACTATGTCCATGACAGTAGAGGCATCCTCACCCAGGACTTTTGGCAGAAAAAGTTGGATTCTACAAAGCTCAAAATCCAAAAAAATCATATTGGATCCAATCTTGCCATCCAAAGGAAGACAAAAGTTGGAATCCAGCTCAAAATTGTCCACCTTAGCCCCAATTCCTTGGGCTTAAGGTCACTTCAGCCAAGCACTAGCTTCTGACTTGGCACTCTTTTAAAAAAGTTACTTTGAATATTGAAATATGATAAGTTCACCCCCTTGACTGTTCTAATCCAGAGCTTTAAACCAGCAAAGCAACCCTATTTGAGCTCTGCAATACATCAATTAATTCTATATCACATAGGTCATAGTACAAATCAGGTACAAAGGTAAATATCTGGGCCCAGAATAAACCAGAAAGTGCACTTTTTCTACTTGAATACAGTATATCCAAATGATTGAATGAGAAGCCAATTGGCCACTAAACCATGTGAGAATTATGAGATTAAACCTCCTATCTAAATCTACCAACTATCAAATTACTAGGTCCAATGAACCTAAAACATATCAAAAATATCACAGATAATGTCATTTTAACCGGAATTGCCTGCCCCCGGAAGAAAGCACCCAAGCATCTATCCCTAAAAAAACCCATGAAGAGTCTTGCTGATCTAAACCAAGACATTAACAATAAATGAGTTGTGACAAAGCATGCACAGAATTTGCCAATTTTGTCAAATGAGTCAAAAAAGGCTCTGAAACCTCAATAACAGGTAATTTGGTGTTTTTGGTCCCAAAATAAATTTATGACATCACAAAGTTTTCAGTAACTTATGGAGGCTTGGTGACAAATATTAAGGCCTGTCACATCATCACCAAATTCCAATTCCCATATTGACTTTTAATTCCTCAGAACTACTCTAGTATTCAATAAATACTATAATGTTAAAACCAATACAGTAGTTTTCAAACCTGTTGAGATAAAAAAATCTCAGTCTAAAGCCAAATACAACTAAGTCTAAAAGCAAAATAAAGCTGGATCCAAATCTATTGTAATTTAATATAAATTCTTTAATTTTTTATTCTGTTTTTGGACTGAGATTTTCTGTTTATCTCAACAGGCTTGAAAACTACTGTACCAAGCTTTAAATTTTGCAGATAATTTATCTCTCAAAGATGGATTTCCTTATTGCTTACAAGCCAGTGTGTTACCTCCTGGTTTGTGGCTTTGATTTTGCAGTTTCTGCGGCCTCCACTCTGACTCAGACACCCTCCCCAATTTTGAAATTGAAGAAATTGTGGAACCAATTTGTGAGATTGTGTATTTAAACAATCCTGTCATCATTTCTCAATCAATTTTTTCCTGTTATGCCCTAGTTTTTTTAGCTGTATTGCCCCCTGCCTCTGCTTGGAGATTTCTGTCTACAAATTTTAACTTTACTATTTTGTTAATTTTCAATTCTTTGATGATTTGGTATTTTATTCTCCATTTTATGAATTTTTCAGAGACTTAAGTGTGACAAAAATACAACAGACTTAATTAAAAAGGATTATAATTGGACAGAAATGTCTGAATTTAAGAAAAAGATGAACCAAATGATCTTAATGACCTACAACCCCAGAGCCAAATACCAGAGGGTTAAGATAACTAGTTGATCACATTAATTTTCTCAATCAGATCTTTCAGGTGCCCAACCAAGAAAAGATAACTGCAAGCCAATGTTTCAACTGAACCAATTAGAGTTCAGTATTTGGTTGGGGAAGACAATAGTCTAATAGAAAGGACAAGAATGAATAGAATAAGGTCTTGTTTATTGTAGAATATTGTGATTAATATACTATATGGGGAAAGCCACAAGGCCACAAGGGGGTGGCATAGTGGGGTGTTCCATGTAAGGTTCAAATCCAAGGAATAACTTGTGCAGGAATCAGCAGGTTGAATTGGTAGCGCTCCTAATTAGATGGAAATGCCCACAATTTGATATTACCATCAGATTGGTTCATGTTTTTAGATACGTCAAGGGGCAACTCATTGAGCGCCCCTGTGTATTGTAAGTTACGCTGGCAGGAGAGTCTGGAAACTTGATTGCAACACTCCCCTTGCCCCCTGTTTGTTGTCAGACACCAGGATCAGAGTCTGTGGAAGATATGGGAAGGTCTGCACAAACAACCTTTGTGTGGGGATGGTGTGGCAGGGGCGCAAGCAATTGTAGTGGAGCTTCTAGGTGTTTCCTTGGGCATCTTCAAGTTGATAGGTGTGATTGTCATATACCACAGCTATCTTGAAGGGCACTAGGTGGTTAGGTTCTAACTTGGCCAAATTGGGGTTGGGGTGTAGACAGGGTCACCTATAGTGTATCTGGCTTCAAGGTGCTTTGTCCCTCCCTCAATTTGTTTGTGTTCATTTCTTGGGCTTTGGCACACCATTGGTTTAGGGATGGAGTTGTCAAAAGGGGGGCTTTCCGGGAACTGTAGATCATAACTTCCCCTGTTAAACTCCTTTCAGACTGTCAGGCGTTCCAAAGGCCAAGGCGCAGGGACTGAACCTGGTGCCTCTGTTGATTATTGCTCGTAGAATAAGTAGAGCAGTGGGCAAGTGTTCAGTCCACAGTGTATTGGGTTGCTCCTGTGAGAGCTTGGCAATCAGTTGAACCAGTGAGCCATTTAATTGCTCTACACGTCCATTGGCTTGTGGATGATATGAGGTAGTAACTATTTGTTGGAGGGCATTCTTGGTACAGTACACCTTCATGACATGCCCAACAAGTTTGGGGCCAACATCTGTGATGAGACGTCTGGGCCGCCCAAAGCGGGCCACAATTTCCTTGCCAATTAAGCAGGTGATGGTGGTGGTAGTGTGGTTAGTTGTTACCCAGGCCACTGGCCAACAAGTGAAGTAGTTGATTGCAGTTATGATGTATTTCTTCCCCAGTCTGTCTTCAGGGAGGGGCCCAACAACATCACGGGCCCACTGTTCAAAGGGTTCCATGGCTTTGATGGGCAGGACAGACTTGGGGGGTGCAGGTTTGGATGTATTCTTTTCGCACAGCACACATTTTTTGAGGAGGTCCAAGATATTTTGGCGCATACGCGGCCACCAAGCCTTTTGTTTCATGATCTCAAAAAAGTTGCGTCCTCTGATGTGACCCAAGGTGCGGTGATAATGCAATATTGTGTCACCTTAATGTGTGGTGGGAATGTAAGGTGTCTTCTCACCTGTCTCCGCCTGGCAGAAGACATTGCCAGCATTGATGGTGAACTAAATTTTGTTGTCCTTCAGCTTGGAGATGGTTACTGAGTTAAGGCCTTTGTAATGAGTTGCTTCAGGAAAGAGGTACAACATTGGTCAATCTGGATCCAAGCCACCATTGCCGGTGATGGACGCTACATAGAGTTGTGGGAGGGCGCCAGCTGTGACAAGTTTTTTCCCAGGCTTGTACTCAATGTGCAACTGGTAGGGGGATAGACACTCAACCCAGCCTTCTTGATGGCGTTTTAAGTGGCACTGCGTGTTGAAGTACTGGAGTGAATTGTGATCTGTCAGGACGTGAGGTGGAAAGGTAGCCCCTTCCAGGTAACAGCACCATTTCTCAACGCAGTGCACAATTGCTGCCAACTCTTTATCATGTATAGGGTAACATTGTTCTGAGTCAGTAAACTTCCTGGACTCATATGCCACAGGGAGAAAGACACCTTTGTCAGTTTCTACCTGTAGCATGCCCCCTATGGCTCTTTCAGAGGCGTCAGTCTCAAGTTTGTACTGGCAGTTCTGATTGGGGAACTGCAATACAGGTGCAGTTTTAAGTCTTTGCTTCAACGTCTCAAAGGCTTGATCTCTGGCAGGGGTCCAATGGAAGCGCTGTTTAGTATTTAGGAGCTCTGTGAGAGGTGCAATTAGTTCCACGCAATTGGGAATGAACTTGCACACATAGGCAATCATGCCTAAGAATGTACACACCTGGCCCACATTGGTGGGGGGCAGCATGCTGGTGACTGCCTTGATTTTGGCAGGGTTGGGCTTTATCCCTTGGGCAGAGATAGTGTGCCCAAGGAATAGTAACTCCAACTTGAGGAACTCACATTTGGAGGGTTTAGCTTTTAGCTGATTTTTCTGAAGGGTGTTGAGGACAGCACAGAGGTGTTGGAGGTGCATGATTTGATCTTGACTGAAGAAAATAATGTTGTCAAGGTACACAACCACACATTTCCCAATCAACCACTCAAATGCTTTGTTCATCAACATGGCAAAGGTGGAAAGAGTGTTGGTCATTCCAAAGTTCATGGCACAACACTCAAACAACCTGTAGCGCGTGCAGAAGGTAGTTTTTGCCTCATCTCCTGGTGCAATGCGGACCTGGTTGTACACCGCAGTGAGATCAATCTTGATAAAGACCTTTGCACCCACAAGTGTGTCAAACAGGTTGTCAATCAACGGCAGGGGGTACTTATTCTTAACCGTAACCTCATTTAGGGCGCAGTAGTCTGGACCAGGCAAAGGTACCCGTCCTTCTTGGCTATGAAGAAGACCGCTTCCCCGTATTGAGAGAGCAAGGGGCAAATGAAGCCCTTATTGAGCGCGCCCACAAGGTGCTGACGTAGGGTTTTGTCTTCCTTTGGTGTGAGACAGTATAATGGTTGTGCTTTGGGTAAGGATCCTTGAAGTTGTACAGCGTGCTGGATCTCCCGGAAAGGAGGTAGTTGTTCAAGTGTCTCACTGAATACATCCTTGTACTTCTCAAGGAGTGCCGCAAGCGCTGGTGATGGTGAGGAGGTCAAAGGAGAGACCGCTGGTGGTTCAGCACAGATAACTTTGACTGAGCATTGATTGAAGTCTAGTTTTCCCCTCTTGAAATCATATGAGCCCGTCTCTGTTATTCTGACAAAAACAGTATCATGGAGTAACTTGC
Organism: Entomophthora muscae; assembly: GCA_014839935.2. Classification (NCBI taxonomy): domain Eukaryota; kingdom Fungi; phylum Entomophthoromycota; class Entomophthoromycetes; order Entomophthorales; family Entomophthoraceae; genus Entomophthora; species Entomophthora muscae. The sequence continues at coordinate 142,194 of QTSX02003601.1, forward strand.
TCATTTCCACAGGGTAAATCTGGAACCCCACCCCATTTCTATTGAGGGTGATAACAGATGTATCCCAGTTGATGTAGGGACAATTGTGACAAAGCCAGTCAAGGCCAGCAATTACATTATGGCTGAGCCCTGCCATTATTGGCCCAGAGAGCTTAACCTGAATTTTCCCCATTCTCACAGAGAAGGGTACTGTCTCATGGGTAATTGCCACTCTATGGGAGTCAGCTACTCATAATGCCTTGAATCTGCTTGGCACTTGGTCTAGTTGTTGAGAATCAGCAAACGCCTGGTCAACCATAGTGTGGTTGGCCCCGGTATCTACCAATAGTTTGTGGGTATTCCCACAAAAACAGAAGGGGTAAGCCAAGCGGGTTACTTTATTGGGAGCGTGGCTCACTTGAAGTACGGGGTTGTCACTATGAACCTGGAAGACATCAAGGGTTTCAACTTCATGTACACTGTAGTCACAGGAATTCTTTGCAAGGAGGGATTGAGAGTGAGTGTCAAGTGGGGTTGTAGAACCTCTCATACTACAACCCCCAGGCTTTTCCCTGGTCCTCAATTTGCACTAGCTGGAGTTCCCCCTTGTGGGGCGTTTAATCCCATTTTCCTGCTGATGAGGCTGGCGGCAGCCTACTTGGTTGTGGGCACTGCCAGGTGTTGCATGAGGTTGAGGTGGAGCATCATTTGTGCGGTGGAAGCCCATCAAAGCCTGATTGCTGGCCTCCACAATGGCCTTGTAACAGTCATTAATGGGGGTGCAACAACCTACGGGACCCACTTACAGATATGGGGCTTGAGCCCATTGACTATCAGGGTCAGAAGCATGGTGTTTCCGTCAGTCACAGCTTTGAAGGCAGAGGCAAGAGCTTGCTGCCAGGCAGCAAGGTATTTGGGGACAGACCCAGTATATTTAATTTCTAGAAGGGGAGTTCCCACTACAATAGGCGAGAAGGTTTTGCTGTAGCAGGACTTTGCGGAGTCCCTGAACAATTCCCAGGTGACCTCAATTTCTTGACTGGCCCAGTTGATAAACCACACAACAGCGGGCCCTGTGAGGCGCCCAGACGCAGTGGTAACCCACATGGGCTGAGGAACCTGACAGATACGGAGGCAGGTCTTGGTGGAGTGAAGCCAACTGAGGATGTTAGCCCCTTCAACCCCACCTTCAAAGGATTCCAGCTGAAGGTTGAGCATGCGCTGTGAAAGGTCCGGCTGGGGTGGAGTGACACTGGCGTCACACTGTCTAAGACAGAGTCAATTATACACACTTGTAAGAGCTATCTGGTCTTGGTAAATAACGTACCTGTTGCGGATGTCCCCCTTGGGGATTGGCAGGAAGGTCTCTTGATGGAGAGTAGCCATACAGCCCGTACTCTGTCCTTTCTTAGGGGGAATTTTTTTGGTAGGTTGTGAACCTACCGCTTCTACCACTGTTGCAACTGAACCAACTAGAGTTCAGTATTTGGTTGTGAAAGACAACAGTCCAATAGAAAGGACAAGAATGAATAGAATAAGGTATTTTTTATTGTAGAATATTGTGATTAATATACTATACAGGGAAAGCCACAAGGCCACAGGGGGTGGCATAGTGGTGTGTTCCATGTAAGGTTCAAATCCAAGGAATAACTTGTGCAGGGATCAGCAGGTCAAATTAGTAGCGCTCCTAATTAGGAGGAAGTGCCCGCAATTTAATATTGCCATCAGATTGGTTCATGTTGTTAGATACGTCAAGGGGAAACTCATTGAGCGCCTCCTGTGCATTGTAAAATACATTGACAGGCAAGTCTGGAAACCCGGTTGTAACACCAAGATCAAGTTTCCAGCAGAATGTAGTAGAGAAATCAACAACTTTTCTTCTTATTTACATTCCCAAATAAGCATAGTTTAGCTTATTTGGTTTGAACACTTTACCTTTGCAGGAGTTTGTTATATTTTACTTTCTTTATTTTGATACTGCTATCAAATAAAGATTATACACAATCTCAGTTAAAAGCTTAGAAAAATGAACAAAAGGTCTTCAAATCTACTGAAAACAAACCCCCTTTTCAATACCTAACAAGGAATCTAGACCAAGAATTTGATTCTTCTACCTCATCTAAAAAATTCAGAAAGTGTTGCAACTGAACCAATTAGAGTTCAGTATTTGATTGGGGAAGACAACAGTCCTATAGAAAGGACAGAAATTAATAGAATAAGGTATTGTTTATTGTAGAATATTGTGATTAATATACTATACAGGGAAAGCCACAAGTCCACAGGGGGTGGCATAGTGGTGTGTTCCATGTAAGGTTCAAATACAAGGAATAACTTGTGCAGGGATCAGCAGGTTGATTTGGTAGCGCTCCTAATTAGGAGAAAGTGCCCACAGTTTGATATTGTCATCATATTGGTTTATGCTGTTAGATATGTCAAGAGGCAACTCATTGAGCGCCCCCTGTGTATTATAAGATACATTGACTGGCAAGGAGGGAAACTTGGTTGCAACAAAAGCTTTTTTGTTTACCTCCAGATAGTGTATATGTTTTCCCCAACTATCTTTTTGACAGAGCACCACAGTTCTCTCTTCAAATTAAATATTAATATGGGGCCATTTATTAAAGAGAAACCTCTCCCCTTAGCTAACCACTATTATGACTACAGTAAGCTGAGTTTTGCCAATTTTATCATCCTTGAGCTTGCTAAGCAAGTGGTTTCTTGTTATGAACAATGTGACCCTGAAAACTGGCATTGGTTACTTGGTAAAAATAGCCACATTCACGTACTGAGCCTTTCAAATGTAACTTGTCACAGACCTCAAATAATTGCTGATACTGACCCAGGCTATGGCATCAATCTTTTTAAAGTGGTTTGTTTCAACTGAACTGATTATAGATCTGTATTTGAAATGGGAAAGACAATAGGTCAAAGGCAAAATACATAGATTTAAGATAAGTGTGATGGTCCACATTGAGAACTGTGTTTCAGGCAAGAGCTAGGATTGGCTAAATAAAAATGGTTGTCTAAGAGAAATAAATGGCTGTTATTTTGTTGGTTTGCTCAACCAAGGTGGTTAAGGTTTGGTTTTTTCCCTTAAAGTGTTAGTAATATGGCCTCTTGTTGGTACTTTGAAAGGATAGAGTGATGCCCTGAGATGGTTATATCAAGGGGTATAACCATCCTTAGACCAGCTGGAATAATAATACAGCTGGGGTTTCTTGGAATAAATATGATTAAACAGAATAGAAAATCTTGATACCAGCTGGGGTAAGAATACAGCTGGGTTACTTTTCCTAAGAAGAGGGTAAAGTTTCTCTGTCTATAACTTATGAATAGCTTTAAAAATTCTTACACTACTGTGCAAGCATGGATGGTCTAGAACTATCATTAGAGTGGCTTTCTAGAGAAACATCTGCTGAACTTAATTATTTGGAGGTATCTAGAAAGCAAAGTTGACTAATTTACACCTGAAAGCTCAAACTAATCACTTAAGTGAGTAAGAACAGAGATAACACATGAAAAATTCCTGCTTTTGATGCCCTAGGTGAAAGACAGTAATGAAAACATAGTCTAAGTATAGAGCACTGATAAAGACTCATAAATATACTTAATAGATATGCTAGATGCTAGGCTATTAGTATAAGTTTGGGATAGTTTGAAAAAATGTTGAGGAAAGTGCAAAAAAGTTACTCTGAAGCAAGTTTCTTGAGAAGAAGAAGGAAGAAAAATCCAGGGAAGAATTTTGCTTTGGTTTTGCTTCAGATGCAAAATTGAAAATAAACATTGAAAAAATGACACTGAAACAATTATTTTAGTGTTAAATCCCTGGCTTTTTGACTTGAAAATTCAGCCATCAATCTTATTGCTTGAAATCTGGAAAGTATACTCAGAATAAATTGATGTTTGGCTCAGACGCTGATGCCCCGGCAATATTTGGTGGCACTAAGGCCAAACCGCTTCAAGAATTAAGAATGATCTTTCCTGACCCAAAATCAATAGACCAATCTGCCCTTAATCTAATCTGAATCAATTATCCACCTTTGATCAATCCAGTGGTGCGGCGGCACAACCCTAAAATATCCAAGTGCTCCATAGAAGCTGAAAACTTGGCTGGTAATGCACTTTTAGGTGCTAACTCCAAATATCATAACCACAATAGTGATTAACTATAGTTTAACCCAGTTCTGTCTACATTGGCTGGGGTTGAACCCCAAAAACTCCTTTATATATTTTCATATGTTATTTTATTATACTCTGCAATGGAGTAGATTACACCCATATGATATGAGATGGATGGACTGGTTTTCAGGGTGGAAAAACCATGATAGCAGCTCAGGATTAGAGCTGGCATCACGCTTGCCTTGGGATAAGGGCAGGAGCAGAAAGGATGCAATGACAACAACTCCGCAATGGAGCATTGGGCGAGACACCTTTTGGGAAAAACTATTCAGTAAACCCCAACACTTAGGCTGGTATGGCCTCTAGGATTCTTGGGTCAATTGCCCATGGGATAACAATCCTATAAAAGGATATTTTTCTTACAATAATAAAGATTTAACTCTTGCTCTCTTCAATTATACTCTTCCTTAAGGTTTATCTGCATTTATAGATAGTAGGACTGTGTTTTGGTTTGCCTAGATAAGAAAAAGGTATTTTAAAATTAGTAATTGTGTATTGACATCCTTAGTCTTCAAACAAGGAACCAATACTCTCTTCCCTAAAGTAAACCAACCAAATCTCCTCTTCCCAAACTCAAGATCTAGTCATTTTCCATGAAAACTGGTTGAGTTTGAACACAGAAAAAAATTAAAAAAACAGGGGAATTGTTTGAGAAACAAGGAAAAAATTTCAGGATTCTTCTTGGTGAAAATTTTTTTTCTGCAGAGTTTTGGTGAAACAATGAAGCAAAGCTCTTTAGATGTTTGAGCATGATAGATGTTGATGGAATGTATTGATTTTGAAGCTTATTTTACTAATAACTTTTCATTGATAAATTAATCTAAAGCTTAATAAATATATCAAAAACCAGCAGAAGAAAATCATGAGATTGAATAAAGTAAGTTTAAAAGCTTATTTCTTCTAGAAAAGTGAGATAGAAAATAGTTAAGACTGTTACAAGACCAGCCTAAAAGGGATTTGGCCTAAAACAAGGGGGTTATATAAGAGCAGTTGACCAAACAAGTACTAGAAGCAAATTTTCATTAAGAGATATTAAGTTTGAACATGTCCTTGGGGTTTAACTTGAAGGTCTTGCCCCCTAATCAAGTGAATCTGGTTCTGGTGACTCTCCAAGTAGTAGATGGTCCTAAATTCTGCAAACAGTTTCAATTTCAGAAGGTTTCTAAGAGGGTCTTCTTTCTATAAACAAAGTATTTTATAAACCCATCTATTTCTAAGCAGTAGAATCATGGTATACTTCTCACATTTTTTAACCCAAACAATAGGCAAGAACAGCAGTATATGGGTCATTATTTGTTAGATTAATCTGTTTCCTATTAACTGTGCTACTTAACACTTTAAAATTTTGTTTTAATTTTCTTATCAATAAATTTAAATAATTATAACAATTTTATCAAAATAAATCTTATTTAATCCTTATAATATAAAAACCTATATTAAATTAATCATTTTCTACTTACAGCTAAATTAAACTGTATTAAAAGCTAGTAACAATCTTATTTCATGTACCATTTTTCTTGAAAGCTGATTAGTAAAAAATGACTTCATTCTAAAAAGAGAAACATAAAAATACAATAAAACTGATATGATGCTTTTTGTTGGAAATTAAATTGTTGCCTAAAATCTTAGCTTTTTTAAAAATATTTAATTTAAAATATAATAATTTTTGAATCCCTCTTTTTAAAAAGAGGGCATACAGCTTTTTGCATATTTAATAAATAAATATTAAATAATTTTGGATTTGTTTTATAAAAAATCTAGTAAAAAGTTAAAAAAACTAAAACTAAAATTAAAACTAAACTTTTATTGAAATTTCAGTGATCTCATTTAGCATAAGTAATTTATTCTTAAGTTAGATTTTATAGAAAATATATAATAAGAACTTATAAGAGAGTAAAAGTTTTTCTTTTCAAATTCTTAAGTATTTAATATTAATAAAATGGCTTTATACAACTATTTAATAAAATTATATTTTTATACTGTATGCTAGAGATAATATGTATAAAAAATTCAAACATAAAAAAGAATGTATCAAAATCTTGCTTTATTTAATTAAATTTTATAAAGGTTGAAATTTATTTAAACTAAATAAAAAATGATCTTAGTCATTGTATCTATAAAAATAAGATACAACTTTAATTATATAAGCAAATATTTATATGTGATTAAAAATAACATTTTTGTTTTGATAGATTTAAGATATATAAAGTTCATTTTTTATGAACTGTTAAAAGTTACAATAAACTTAAGTTTATTTAAACAAAAGGTTTTTGAGTTGGTTACTAGAAGTAAGCTAAATAATAATTTATACTTTAAATTTAGTTTACTGATTAAAATATCATACTTTAAGAGTTAATTAGCATATTTTATTTCAAATAATAATTTTATAAGCTTACATTCAAAGCCGCTTCAAGATACTAAATTGGTATTGAAATATAACATTGCAGCACAATTCCAAAAGCTGAGATTAAGGGCTTTCTAATGATACTAGTTTGAGCGAGATTGAAGTACTATTTGCCGAGATATCAACAGTTAACCAGAATATAAAAAGGGGTAAATAAACAATGATATCAGACTCCAGGGGTGATATTGATAAATTAAGGAGATAAGTTGGGGGTCAGTTGGGGATTTATGCCTGTAGTGCGAAAGCTCAGCTAACATGGTATTTAAAAAGCTCAACTTTACAGAAATTTACTTTACAATCCACACCTTTACTCCTCTCTGATAACTGCACATCTATTTCCAAGCAAGAACTGCCTGAACCAAGCCAAGGAACCCAACCACTGTCATTATGGAACCCATCAAGTTTGCACCTCAGATGACACCCTTCTTCTCACTGGGGGCTTCTACTAAGAGAGAAAGAATCTCTATGCTTAAACAAGCATTCCTTTTTACTTCTGGTAGTGATCTTAACAGCTTTGTTGAGCATTTCTTATTAAAAACAGAGTTTGGAAAAAGTACCTTCTTACCTGTCATACAAAATTCTAAGACAGATGATTTCCTTAACAACCTAAAGGAATTGATGTCAGAGTCCCCTGCCAAGCACCTTCCTTCCCTAAGAGCATTGGTTACATCAAGCTACAGTCTGAAAGAGCTTTGGGATTGTGGATTTAAAATGACAAAAAATGAGTATTCATATTCTAAAAAAATAAAAAATGCTAAAAAAGCATCATTAAATTCAAAAAATAAAAAAGGAAAAAATGATTCAGTAAAGAAAGAAAACATAAAAAATATTTTAAAACACATATTAAAAAATTCATTCCCAACCAGCCAATTCACTAAAAAATCCCCTGGATTGATTTATGAAGAATTACAAAAAGAATTGAGTGAATACTCAACTAAAATAAAATACTCCTTATTGAAAACAAAAAAAGAAATTTATGAAGATATGAAAATAAAAAACAATATTTCTATTTCACTTTCCACTTTCTATAAGCTTATTCCTAATAATATAATTAAAAGCAAAAAGCAAACTGATATGTGTAACATTTGCAACTTAAAAAAATCATTAGAAATGAAGAAAAAGGATTTGAGTATAAAGAAGTTGCCATTGCCTAAATCTATTAAAGAAAATTTGGAATCTATTGACCTACATGAAAAGTTTTATAAGCATCAAAATAAAGAATATATTAGTGATATAAATAATCTTGATAATAATTCATGTGTTATAGTAATAGACTATAAAGAAAACTTTAAAATAGGTGGGGGTCCTATAGAGACAAATAATTGTTTTTATGAGAAAATACCTATTTCTTTATTAGGATTTGCAATTGCTTTTAAAGAAAATGAGAAAATTAAATATGAGTATCATGACTTTTTATCTGAAATTTTATCTCATGACTCTTTGTTTTCAGGTCAGTGTTTGATAAGTCTGCTTAAAAATAATAAATTTAAGAATATTAAAAATATTAAAGTTTGGACTGATAATGGTAATCATTTTAGATCTTATGAATTCTTATATTATCTTTTTAAAGAGGTACCTAAAATTATAAAAGGAACAATTAAGTTTAATAGATTTGTTGAGTGTCATGGCAAAAGTATTGTTGATGGTCATTTTGGTGTATTATCTAAAATATTTAAACAAAAGGAAAATGAGATGTATATAAAAAATATAAATGATCTCAAAATGGTTTTTGAGAGAGAGGAAGAAAGAAAGGGTTTATATGAGTCACTTGTAAATAATTCAGATGTTTCCCAAAAAACCTTTTTTTACATCTATGATAGAAAATCTAGGCCTAAAAAAAGCTGGCTTGAAGTCAAAGCATTTTATGTTAATCTTTCATATTTAATGAAAGATGGTGAGCTGTATGTTTCACCTTTGACATTTGAGGATGTTAAGGAGTACTCCAAAATAAATTATTGTGCAAAGTTCTGCACAGATGACAGAGAAACAAAGAGAGCTGATACTACTAAAGGATTAGTAGGACATGTTCATGAAGTTGGACACATAACAAAAACTTATATTTCACATAGGGTAAATAGTCTTTTAAATACAACAACTTTTTTTTCTAAAAATAACTAAGAAATTAATTATATGAGCCAAAGATAGGGTAATAGCAATTATGGCTTTGGGGCTGCTATTACTCTCCCATGCAACTCATATATTTGATTCTTGGCTTATTAAAATAGAAAAAAGGGTTTTTAGCAAAAATACAGTTAATAGAAATAAGATTTATTTTTATTATTTGTATATTTTACACACTTAAACTTTTATTCAGTAAACTAAGCATTATATTAATGTTCAAAAAACATAAGTTTACGGCTTAAATGATACCAAAGAAGTTAAAAGTCTTTAAAATGCTTAAGCTGGCGCCTTGGCTTAATCTAACAAATAATGACCCATATGTTGCTCCTGGTGTCAAAATTGTCATTTTTACCCTGGTTTTCACTTTGCTGCTGATCTGGTCTACTTTCCTAGACCTCTGGGGGCATGTTTCTTCCTCTGCTCATTTTTTGAGCAAGAATAATACACAAATCCTGTACTTGTTTGATGATCTTCCTGATAGATCCAATGAACTTCTCTTCACTGAAGAAAATCTTTTCAGAAGTCTCACTTGCAATGCCTTGGAATTTTATCTACCTGGTCCCATCCCCAAAGGCCATCTTGGTGAGGAGGTTTCCCTGCCACTCCTCCCTGAGAGTGGAAAGTTGTCTCTTCCCCAGAACCTGCCAGAATTTCCAGTGTACATCACAAGTGTATCCCCTGGTTGCTTACTGGTATGGTGCTGATGGAACTGAATGCCTACTTCCCCTAGCTGTTCCCTGCCTTACCTCTCTGGACACCCTTTTGAGTGACCATCCAATTCCTGCACTGGATGGAATTCTGGTGGGTCTCTCCCCCCAGGATGAGAGCCAAGATTAATTAGTTTAGTTCTCCTCTCTCACAGTAAGGATAGGTTAGCCAATGTGGTGGCTAAGTGAATAGCCACCTAATAATTATTGGGAATACCCATCTATTCTAATTATCTAACCCCCAGTGAGACCTGCTAGTTCCTCTGTAGGGTATAGGTGTAAAAACCTCACAACCTGATCTTTCTTTACTGAGAGAGTAGTATTGATCAGGTTGGCCAGAAGGACATGGATTTCCTGATGGCTAAGTATCACTATCCCAGGAGCAATGTATGGTTTAAAGCAGGAATTACCCCAAAGTTCAACAATCTTCTCATAGAGTCCTTCAGAGATAGTGTAAGGGATTCCATCCCTTTCATAAAAAAGAAAATCAAAACTCTCAAATTTTGAGTCTCTGAGCACGCACAAAGAATTGGAAATTGCATTTTAAACGCAAAAACAAAAACCAACAACATTAATCAATCAGTTAATTTAATTGGTTCAAAAAAGCATTTGAAATTGATTAACAAATGTGTTTTTAAAAGCAAAAACCACAATATAAATCCTAGTATAAATTTTATTTCAAATAATTCAAAAGATGGTTACAACTATGGCAACAACAATACAGCATTTAAAATTGGCTCCAAAAAAGACAATGCAGCCAATAAATCCAAAATTAAATGCAGAAACCACTCCAATCAATTAATAAGGGATCCACAAAGCCAATCAAATGAAGCACACCAACTAAGCCAAAGAACTAACTCACATCCAACCACAGGAATAAACTCAAATCATAGTGCAGTACAATACTGCAGTCCAAATGTAAGAACACATCTCACTTTTTCTTGCATTTCAGGCTACAGTCTGCTGCAGTCCTGAAAGGAAATACTTCTCCAATTACTATTGCATGATCACCTGGTAATTACTATGCCCCTCTCTCCATTTGATTTCAGTATATAAGCTGAACAACTCCTTCTGAGCAAATTTCTTAAACAATTTTATTTCTATCTACACTCCATTAAATCTATATTTTCAAACTTCTAAATCTTGATTAGTAGATAAATTAGGTTCCCTCTACAACAGCATGAAGCTCATTCTTATAATATGGGCTTTCTGTGTGTTGATTGGTTACAGCCAGGCAAACATGAACTTTGAAAGTCCTGAACCAACTCCCACTGATAAAACTGAAGAATCTATTTGGTATTGTTTTGGTCCACGCCGCCATCATGCCCCCTATGTTAAAACTGCTTGATTCTCTTCTATCATAAATCCCAAGCCCCCCTGGTTGGTCTTGGAATACACCAGTGTCTACTACTTGTTAAACCACTTCAATCCCTTTCTGGGAAGATTTTGCTTATTTTGTCACCTTTTACATATGTCAATGATAGGAATCCCAGTAGGATCCACTCTGGTTAAGTTTATGTTAGGAGCCCTCCTCCATTCTATTGGAGAAAGACTCCCCAATGAATGGATCCCTGACAGATAATGAGTATCATACCGGTATTCACAATCTTTTGATTTCTTGGTTCTATGGTGAAGGTGGATTTGACACTTAGTGATACACCCATGTGCTCAAGTATTTGCATAAGGGGTTTCTTGCAATGCTTCCTTGTCAGCTTTTATTTGACTGAGATTATTCCATACACATACATTAAGCTGACAAAGTTATATTCCTTGGGTATAACACCATTCTCATGGCAACAAAAGACTACAGGAAGTTTTTGGCACAGAATTTTGAATGTAGGTAGACCCCAGTGGATCATTGTACCATACTGGACTAGAAATGCTGCCCCTATTAATGTGTGGTAGGTGTCTTTAGGTAACACTACAGCAGGTGATGAAACTGCAATAGAACCAAAAAAATGACAGAGCACTGTATTCACCATAGATTATGTAGGCTCCTTTCCAGGGGTGCCAAAAGGAACTCAATAGTTCACATTGGGTGTGATACCCAGACTTGTTACCATTTTGATAGAAACAATATTGAAGGGCCCACTGTTGTCCATAATGGCTCTTATGCAATGTTTGTTAACTAAAATATCAATGTAGGTACAATTGGTATAAGAATCTTTGAGGCCTTTTAATGCGGGTACTCTGTTCTCCTTGTTGCTTTCAATGATTTGTAGAAGGTTTTTGCAGATGTCAGGATAGAAGGTTCTGAGTTCTTCCAACGGGAATTCCACCTGTATTGACTTCATGCTAGGCATATCATTGGATCATGGTGATCTTTGGTTGGCAAGCATATCTTGTAGCTGGGCAGTGTAAGGCTTGGAGACTTCTCCAAGGGAAGCTTTGTCCTGGACTGCCTTGTCCTGATATCTGGTAGTGATAGCATAGGGATTGTTTTCCACTACCATGTGAATGGCGTCCTCTTTTACTGCTCTTGGTGTCAGATCCCCAGGGTCTGGTTTATATGGAATATTGGGCTCTTGGGGGAGATATAATATTCCATTTCTAATACAACCTGGATTTTCTCCCAGTAGAGGGTTGGGAGGTGGCCTGGAACATGTGTACCTTCTTGGGTCTTGTTGGGCACTAAGATTTTCAGTGCCCTGGTTGGTTGCAGTTGAAGCAGTATGGGCCTTTTACGTTGCTGAGATGATTGGAGGCCCTCAGGGGTTCTTCCCACTGTGGATGTGGCTTCTTGAAGGTGGTTTTCATAACCTTGGGCTTGTTTTAAAGTGGAGGGCCAAAGGTTTCAGCATGGCTAAAAAGGAAGTCCACAATTTCTGATGCATCCTTCCCTTTTGTGTAGGCTAGAGTCATAGCTTGTTAGAGGTCTTTTTATGAGAATGTGGCCTTTTTCATGGCTTCCCTTATGCCAAAGGTAGAGACTGTTCCTGAGCCCAGGAGTACTAGCACATCATGGTAGAATCTCTCTGCAAATTTGAGGAGCGTCTTGTTAGGTTCAAATTTGATTGCTCTAAATTCATACACCCTAGTGAATATAACGTCCTCTTCACTAAATTCTTTGAGGGCTCCATTCTTTGCCTCCTGATAGCTCCAGCAAGAGTTGGAGAGATTAGGCATCCAAAGGTTAACACTGGCTTTGTCTAAGGTGATGATGAGAGTGGTTGTCTTTTGGTGGTTGTTAGCCCTACACTTTGACATCTTCAAGAGCCATAGAAATGTATGGACGTTACCTTTCCTGTCAAACTTTGGCAGGTTCAAGTGTTTAAATCACTCATTTGTCACTACAAGTTTGATTTTTTGACAAGGGGTAGTGATTGACTGTCTGTCTGTGGTATAGGCGGAGCATGCTATCAGAGTGGTGTGGGGGGTATAAGGCTCTCTAGTTGGCAGCACTGCAAAGACATCTAGGATTCCCCACAGATTACAGGTGTGGTTGTCTTTGATTTCTTCACTTTTGGATGAGCCTTCTGTATTCTCATAGCCCTTGATTGTCTTTGAGGAGAAAGTTATGGTTGCTAATTTTGACCCATTGGTCCTGCAATTACACCCTTGCTCCTGAAGGCGGCAGAGCTGAGCCTCCAAGTCAGCTATCTGAATGGGGGTGTCAGAGTTAATTATCTGCAATGAGCCCTGGCAGAGGTCTGCTTCTAAGCTAGATATTTGCTTAAAAAGCTGCACCAAGACACCTCTCATCAAGGAGTTATCCTTCTGGAAGGCCATTATATTCTCATGAAACTGTGCCAGCTAAGTGGTTTATCCTTCCAGTGTTGACTCTAGTGAGACAGCCTTAGCTTCAAGACTGTTCACCCTGGCTCTGTCAGGAAAAAGAAGGTGTCTGTGGACTTCTGCGCGTACTTGCTCATCCAAGGCTTTCATCCCCTCCTTGAGCTTCTTGTGCAGTTCCAGGGCATGCTTCTCAAGAAAGTAGATTCTTTCTCCTGGTTCCTCAAACTCTGTGCCCAAGCGCTTCATTTGGCTGTTGACAGAGATGAAATCCTTGAAGGTGTTGTCCAGGAATTTCTCAGAGCCAACACAGAACTTATGAACATTGTAGAACCAAAAAATCAAGCTCCACTAGTGGCCATAGCATTGTATACACCCTTCAAACATAGTGTTGAGCGTCTCAGCTGGTTTATTAATGCAGGCATGAGCATCCCCCATGGACTGGTTTAAAAAGACAACCAATCTAAGCTTAGAGAAGGAGATATTGTTGATAGCCTGCTGGTTATCCCAGTCACAAAAGCAAGAAAGAGGGAATCACCCAAGTTGAAAGGATCAACATTGTGGCAAGCTTGAACTGACTGAATTTGCTTAGTTGAGGGCTGTACAGATCCAGAGAGAAGCTCTACAATGTTGGCTTCACCCATGAGGTGCTCCTGCCGGATCTGAAACAAAGCATTCTAATACAGCCAGTGCAGCTGCCAACAAAGATCTTGGCCACAATAAAAAAAGACACCAAGGGAATGATCAGAGCAGCTCTCAGGGCAAGGATGGTATCCCAGAAGGAGGCTCTCTGCTATTTCAAGGATCTGTATGTGGTTGTAAGGATTGGTAACAATTTCATCCCAGAAACTAAATGGAGCAGGACTGCAACAGAAAGGACAGAGCCAGGAGAGTGAGAGACCACTGGCTTGCTGAAAGAGAAGACATGAGCAGACTTCCTATTAGGGCTGTGTTGGCCCCAAAAAAGGACAATTACGGCAAATGCTGTAATCTTCCCTTTCCCATCTACTTCTTTTGGATTCCCCCAGCGTAGAGGAATCCAAAATTTGTAAAAAAGAGAAGGTATTGGAAGGCTTTTTGCTTTCTGGAATCAAGAGGACTTTTAATAAATAATTAAAATAAAAATTATTTTTGAGAAAAGTAAAGTTTCAAATTCAAATTTTTTTAATTTTTTAAGTTAGAAAAACAAAAAAGATATAAATTTTATTTAAAAAAGTCCAGAAATTTAAATTACAGAATGTGCTCTTTTATGAAAAAACTTTTGAAAGAATCTTTTTTAAGAAGATTCTCTCAAAATTGCTTCTGGATTTTGGAAGGGTGGCTCCTTTTTAGGAAAGAAGCCACCCATATGAAATCCAACACAGCCCTACTCCCTATTGCTTGTATCTACCCCACTTTCATGTGTGGCAAGGAAGCTGAAAGGAGGAGACACCAGGGGAGTGCCCTGGCAGGCTTGGGGTTCAGTTTCAAAAGGCATCAGTGAAGGCTCAATCTCAAGTGAGAACCAATGTGAAGCAGACATGGTTACTTCTTCCAAGCTCAAAGCTACAGTATGCCCAAGTGACTTGGCTAGCCTTGGCCAATGTTTATCCTCTACTCACCCTATGCTACAAGACACTGCAGACAATACAGCAGAAGAGATCTTACAAACAGTTATATTTATTTATACTGAGGTCCAATAAAGCTCAACCTGGCAATCTGCTCAGGTGATAACTAAGAGCTTTCCCCTGGGCTTTATTGCATCAGAATCTTTTTATAATTTAGTATCTGCTACCCTGACCTTTCAGAAAGTCTGGGTGGCTACCTGGGCCAGTCCCTGCTGGCTACACCTCACCTGATCAGCTGCCCAAAGTTTCTTGCTGCCACTTGTCTCCCCAAGACATGCATGGCATCCCAGCCACAGCCAGCTCTTCTCTTGGCCTAGCCTACTGGAGGCTGCTAACTAGCTTTCCCCTTGCGTGCCCCATATGACCCAGGGGAGTTGCACCGCTTCTTGGAGGATGCTGGAAAAACATTTCAACCCTGTTCTTCCATTACAGCAGATAAAAGATGGCACATTTGCTTCTGCAAAGGGTCCCAATAAAGGCTCCATATTTGGCCAATCATCTTTCAGCCCAGTAATTGCTGGTATGGGTTGGGGATCATAGGGTGTATAATAGCTTATCTGATCCAACCTTGAGCCAGGATTGCACAGGGTGTAACTATGATGCAGATAAGTACTCTGAGGTGGCTTTGCTTCACACAAGTGCAAGCAATTACCCATACCCCCTTGGGTGATATTGGGGCAGATGTCAGGGAGCCAGCCTGAAGCAGGTTCAGGGGAACTTGCAAGCGGGCGGCCCAGATAGAAGGGCCCACCACAGGATGGGAGCTAACTTTACAATATAGGAGAACAGTTTCTGAGAAAGTCCCAAGGTCCATTAGTGGGCACCATAGAATCAACTAACACCGTGAGCGTTATGTAGTGGATACCAAATAGTTGGGTGGAGGTTGACCTATTGACAACCACAGTTTCTTGCGGGCAGTTGGGCCACAGGGAAAGTCATGGGCACTAAATAGACAGACAGGTAGTTATATTTGCCCTGGAGCAGTAATGGTTACTTAATATACCAGGTGCCTTCACGTTCAATGAGTTCAGGCTCTCTGGTTCTAGCTTCAGGGTTGTAGATAGAAATTTCTTCTAAAGTGAACTCTGAATAGGCAGGATTGGGAGGATATTCTGTGACATGTACCAGGCTGTAAGGTGCTCCCAGGGGCAGTGTAACTTGGGCGGCTTGTCCAGGGGTTCTTGGGGTTGGCTGGTAGAAGAGACAGAGCCAGAGAAATTGATCTGTAAATAAAAAAGTGCTAAAATTAGGTATGCAATGACCTAGGTGAATCAGAAGTTCATGACACATTATTGCAAGAATGGCAATGGGCAACTTTCTGGAATCCCAGAGTATAATTATGCCTATCTACTATAGAAAGGCTTTTGCAGAATACTTTGGGCTGGGTGGTAGTGTTTACCAGGGGTTGGAAATCTTTGGTGGCATCTGGAATTGTCGGCTCATCATTGGCTGGGTTCAGGTGGAGAATCTCGGTTCCCCTTTTTGAGGCATGGGATTTTTCATTATCTGACAGCCCTTGTTTTTGGGGTAATTTATGCCATGCTCTATTTGTGGGGGCCCAGTTGGTCACAGAAATTCTATCCAGGCTGGCGCTCCCATTGGCTAGGCTAGAGGGGTTCATAAGCAAGCGTGGTTTGCGTCTTATTGATTGGTTTTGGAGGTTTCCCAAAAATCCAATATGTTCCTGGTTCATGTCACAGTAGGTTTCATAATGCCGGGTATTGTCTGTCCAAGCAAGAAGGCATGGAAGGCCGGAAAACCTGTATCAAAATTGACCAAGTTAACGGATTTAAACCAAACAATCAATTGAAAATGGGTCACGGCTGCTCCAGTATGCCAGCTGAAACCAGCTCCCCCTTGTAAACTGATGTTGATAAATTGATGTAATATGAGGGTCACCCAATATAAGCTCATTAATCAGCATGGTTGTCAGAAACTGGTCACGCAAGGGTTCTTTGCAACCTGGACCAGATACTTACTTGAAGATGCCAAAGGAATAGGAGATCAAGACTCAGGTGGTATTGCTTAGTTGATTTTTCTGATATATATTGAATAAATTTCCCTGTTTCAACTCTAAGAGTTGAGTCCTTCTAAATTTACTCAATAAAAATCAATTATCCCAAGTTCTAATTTTAAATTTTAAAAATGCATCCTGTGCTTGGGTTGTTGTGGTATATCCCGTACAATCTGATTCTGAACAGAATCATTTCAGGAAGATGGGGCCCAGCATCTGGAACTTTGTTGTTGGCGCCGCAAAATTTTAATTTCATGCCAACCAATTTTGTAATTCCTCCCCCCATTCTGGAAAATGAAAATTGTGTCACTTCTCAATGCCCAGAATTCTACGCTGAAGATGCATTGATGCTTTCTCAGGTCATTTATCTTGGTTTACTCTGGTTAGGATTGATTGTTCTACTTAATCCTGGAGTTTCAATTGGAAATTTCACAAAAAGATATTTAAAGCCGTGTTGGTGGTTAATCATCAATTCTATGTGGATTTGGGTGGTAATTCCCCATCATTTAGAAACGGCTTCATATTATCCAGTGATTTCTGTCACATTACTCAACTCTTCTACGTCTGAGTTTTTGGAAGCAGTTTGTCATGAATTTGTGTTTCTTTTCTCCTGCTCCGTTGAGATATCTGTGTTTACCATGTTTATTTGCATCAGTTCATTTCTGAGTTCTCAGTTTGGACTTTTCTTTAATTTTTGTTTCCATCTCCGGTTGCAGTTGTAGAGACTGGATCCTCTGTTTCCTATTTCTGTCGCGTCATGTCATTTTGGCGCCCGGATTATTTTCCTGCCCCACCCACTGATGAAATTTCACGTGAAATTTTGTCAGCATTATCATTTTATTCCGGCTCTAGCCTTAGTCACAAATCCCAAGTTTATCATGTGATGACAAAGGTTTCCAAAGATGCTTGAGAATGGTTGTTGTCTGTGGTGGAGCGCAATACACATGTTTTAACTGAGAGTGCATCTCTATACCCTTTGTTAAAAAAATTGTGTGTATCTATTGAGGAGCTCAAAGTATATTGTAAGCTGTACGCCTTCCGTCAGGGTACAGCTCCGCTTTTGGTATTCCTTCCTCAGTTTCTTACCTACTGCTGTACAATCAATGTTCCCGAGGTGAAAAAACTCTCAGCGTTGTGGTTAGCAGTTGACCAGACTGCTCAGGATTTGGCAGTTTGGGATTCCCCGTTAGCCACAACTGAGGCCCTGGTAAGCCAAATTATTTCTCTAGTCTCAAATCTGTCTACTTCCAAACAAGGTACATTGGTAATTGAGGATAAACCTGCTGCGCGCTCTTGGCTTTCTGGTCCTTGCTCCTTGGTAGTTCCTTCCAACCAAAGCCAAGATTGTTCTCTCCCTAGCTTGTCTCAGCTACAATTGGCGGTGGTGAACAAACCCGGTGATGTAAAGGAGGCCCCTGTAGTGTCCGTTCCTGATAGTTCCTTGGCAATGCTTCAGCACGTTGTACCTGTAAAATCTTCCGTTATTACGTCCGAAGAGTTGCCCCTCATTCCCATTGATTGTGATAACCCCGTTCTTCCAGCTGCCGTCCAAGAAATGATTGAGCGTTACTTCCAGGAGCATCCTGCTTCCTTAGCTGCTTTCCCTACTGCCAATGAAAAACAAGACCCTGCCAAGAATGCTACCTTTGCTGCAAATAAATCCACTTCTGGTTACTTCTTGTTTCATGGTAGCATCAATAATGGTCAGACTATCTATCAGCCAGCCATCTTGTTAGATACTGGTGCTTCTGAAAATTTCATGAGTGTGGAGACTGCTGACTTGCTACAACTCAAGTACCATCCAGGAATGCTTATTAGGGGTGAAAATTGTCAAATGTTTCCTTCTTTCCAGCTGAAAAAGCCAGTTACTTTTGTAGTAGCAGGCAAGTCTTTTACCACAAGGTTTTCTGTTTGCCCTACCCTTATGTATCCTATCATTTTGGGAGTGAGTTGGTGGAGAGATCATAATGTATTGACCTTACTGGAGAAAAATGAGCTACAGGTGGAACACTCCTCAGGTATAACTATCCGTATTCCGCTGTTGGATATGTCTGAATCTGAGCAATCATCACAGACCATACAATTGTTTCTTGTCCCTGTCCCTGTAAGTTCGGATTTACCGGCATGTTTGCAACCCTGGTCCGCAGCATTTGACGTTACCAGAGGCGAGGTCATTCCCAAGCACACTCAGTTTGACTTTGACTTTAAGGTCACTGTTGATCTGATCATAATTGCATCTCCTATTTACCCTTTAACCTTGAAGGAAGATGTATGTTTGGAAGAGTGGACTCATGACATGTTGGCAAAAGGCTACATTTTTAAGAAGGCTCCGTCAATCTGCTCTCTGTTATTGTTTGTTCAGAAGTCTGATGGGTCCCTTCGTCCTTGTGTTGACTACGGGAATTTGAATAACATTACAATTCTGGATCCTTATCCTTTACCTCTCAAAGCACAGATCTCTAGATGTGTTGAGAAGGCCAAGTAATTCTTGAAACTTGATCTGTTGAATGCTTTCAATCAAATCAGGATTGCAGAAGGAATGGAATGGTTAACAGCATTCAGAACCAAGAAGGGTATCTTCCAGTTCCACGTAATGCCTTTTGGATTGAAGAATGCCTCGGCTTGCTTTCAGTGGTTGATTGATTCAGTCCTGGGAGATCTCCTAGGTGTTTGTGCCATTGCATATATGGATGACATCTTGGTGTTTTCTCTGGATGAGGAGTCCCATAAGGCCCACTTGTTGGCAGTTATAGAGTGCATTCTCCAAGCAAACTTGATCATCAAAAGGAGTAAGTGTGAATTCTTTAAACGTAAGGTTACCTTTCTGGGTAATATTATCTTTGAGGATGGCCACACCATTGCCTCTGACAAGGAAGCTGCGGTTTGAGAGTATGCTACGCCTGTGACGGTATCCCAACTTTGTAGTTTCCTGGGTACATGTACATTCTTGAAGAAATTCACTCCCCACTTGTCTGAGGTGATTGCCCCTTTATATTCGGCTAGTGGAAGAACAACTTTAGTCTGGACGCCTGAGTGTACAAGTGCCTTCTCAGCAGTCAAGGCTCTTTTGTTGTCCTCCCCAGTGTTAAGACATGTGGATCCTGAGCTTCCTTTTGTTGTTTCCACTGATGCATCTAAATACGCTGTGGCTGGTGTGCTATTGCAGACAGCTAGTGACGGGATTGAGAGACCTGTAGGGTATTTCTCCCGGAAGATGGAGGCTTGAGAACGCACCTATATGATTTACGACAAGGAATTGTTGGCTGTAGTGGAATTGTTAAAGCATTGGCACCACCATCTCATGTTGGCACGTCATCCTTTTGTAGTAAGAACTGATCACAAAGCTCTTCTATATTATTGACAACCCAGGGTTTTGTTGGGTCGCCAATCCAGATGGCATGGTGATCTGACAAGATACAAGTTCTGCTACAAGTTTATTAAGGGATCTGATAATCACTTGGCTGATGCTCTAAGCAGGAATCCCTCCCATCTCCCAGATGCTAGTATGGATGCCAAGTTTAACACACATACTATGATTCCAGACAAGGATGTGGTGCCTTTTTTATTGCCTCCACTGGCTACGTTAGCCACCATGTCATTAGCTGAGGGCGCAGACCTGGACTTGTATTCCAAGGTTAAGTTTCTGCAACCTTTGTCCAAAGGTTATGATAGGCTATTGGAGCTAGCATGTGCAAACCCAGTAGGTCAGCCTCAGGGTTATCATAAGATTGGTCCAATCCTATATCATCAAGGTCGCTTGTGGGTCCCTGAAGGCACTATTTAGGATGAAATCATGGAGGCTAATCATACCTGTCCAACAGCTGGTCATCCAGGGAAAAACAAAACAGTGGAACTTATCTGCCGCCAGTTTTCCTGGAAAGGTTTGACTGTGCAGGTAGCTGCTTTTGTTTGAGATTGCCTGATATGTGTTTGATCCAAGGCCAGTTGGAATAAGACTACTGGTTTACTGGTCCCACTTCAGCCTGTTGCAGGCCCTTGGACGTCTGTGTTGGTGGATTTCATTGGCAAGCTTCCCAATTCCAATGGGTTTAACGCAATCATGGTAGTAGTTGATTGTTTCACAAAGATGGCACACTTTGTACCTTTCTCAACCACAATTACTTCAGTGGAAACCGCTAGGTTATTTGTGAACAGAATCTTCTCTCTACATGGCATCCCAATGGAGATTGTAAGTGACCGTGGTCCTCAATTTATTGCTCAGTTCTGGGAAGCTTTTACTGGAATCCTTAGTATCAAATTGTGCCGCTCTACTGCTTTCCACCCCCAATCTGATGGACAAACAAAGAGGGTAAACCAAAGTTTGGAGGTCTATCTACGCTGCTACACCAATGTGCAACAAGATGACTGGTGTGATAATCTACCCATGGCAGAGTTCACATATAATAACACCCCACACACGTCAACTCAAGTATTGCCATTTTATGCCAATGTGGGTTACAATCCTTCTTCCAACATGGGTCCTTGTTTGGTTAACAACATGGAAGCTGCAACTTATCAAGCCGCTGAATTGAAGCGGGTCCATCAGGAGCTCCAAGTTACTCTTGCTGCCGCCATGACAACTTATAAGAAATACACCAATTGCAAGCGCCAGGAAGGTCCAACTTACAGGCCAGGTGATCTAGTCATGGTTGATGCTTGCAATATGAAGCTTAAGGTTCCCTGTCATAAATTGGGTCTCAAGCAAGTTGGTCCCTTCAAGGTAGAACATCAGATTGGTCCCTCCGCCTATCAGCTGGATTTACCTCCTGCTTTCAAGATTTTTCACACCTTCCATGAATGTCTCCTTACTCCCTTCAAAGGAACAGAGACCCCCTCTTCCCAACCCATTATTGTGGAAGGAGAACCTGAGTACGAGTTAAATTGTATTCTAGCTTCCCGCAAGAATTGTTGCCGTTTGGAATATTTGGTATCTTGGAAAGGTTATCCTGATTCTGTAAACTCCTGGGTTCCCCACTACAATTGTTCAAATTCCTCTGATCTGATCCACAAGTTCTACAAGCGCAATCTCACTGCTATTGGTCACCCTGAACTTACCCTTGCCGCAATGAAACTCCCACCTACCCATAAGAATTTCTCTTTATCCCATCTCCCAGATGGTGGTATTGTGCCCAGGGCTAAAGCAGAGGGTAATGTCACAGTAGGTTCCATAATGCTGGGTATTGTCCGTCCAAGTAAGAAGGCATGGAAGGCCGGAAAACCTGTATCAAAATTGACCAAGTTAACAGATTTAAACCAAACGGTCAATTGAAAATGGGTCATGGCTGCTCCAGTATGCCAGCTGAAACCAGCTCCCCCTTGTAAACTGACGTTAATAAATCAACATAATATGAGGGTCACCCAATATAAGCTCATTAATAAGCATGGTTGTCAGAAACTGGTCACGCAAGGGTTCTTTGCAACCTGGACCAGATACTTACTTGAAGATGCCAAAGGAATAGGAGATCAAGACTCAGGTGGTATTGCTTAGTTGATTTTTCTGATATATATTGAATAAATTTCCCTGTTTCAACTCTAAGAGTTGAGTCCTTCTAAATTTACTCAATAAAAATCAATTATCCCAAGTTCTAATTTTAAATTTTAAAAATGCATCCTGTGCTTGGGTTGTTGCATTATATCCCGTACAATCTGATTCTGAACACAATCATTTCAGGAAGATGAGGCCCAGCATCTGGAACTTCATCGTCGGCGCCGCAAAATGTTAATTTCATGCCAGCCAATTTTGTAGCTCCTCCCCCATTCTGGAAAATGAAAATTGTGTCACTTCTCAATGCCCAGAATTCTACGCTGAAGATGTATTGAAGCTTTCCCAGGCCATTCATCTTGGTTTACTCTGGTTAGGATTGATTGTTCTACTTAATCCTGGAGTTACAATTGGAAATTTCACAAAAAGATATTTAAAGCCGCATTGGTGGTTAATCATCAATTCTATGTGGATCTGGGTGGTAATTTCCCATCATTTAGAAACAGCTTCATATTATCCAGTGATTTCCGTCACAGTTCAAGCCCAAAAAAACATGGGCAGTTGGAAAGCAGGGCCTGCGGCCCGTGAGGGTTCAGGGTTCAGATCCCGGGAATGGGGTTCTGCCTTGTTAATTAAATGCAGATGATTATCACTCGTGAAGTGGAGGTAAACTCTAATCCAGGGGGTGTGTGAGCTGCATTCGGGGTGATCAGCTGCCGGGTGCACGGCATGTGATCAACAGGGTTATATCAATACACTACCAATTTTACGGTGTGGAATTGGTACATCCATCAATATTAGACTGTCATTTATATGGGGTGGAATTGATACATCTATTGATTGATTAGCTAGCAACTATATGTGTATAATCAGGAGGGTTTAGATGTGATGATTAGCCAGATATTTTATGGTCAATCAGCCCAATCTCACAGTGGGGGAACAAGCTAAAGATAAAGGGATATAAGAGGTTCTAATCCACTGGTTATTAAAAAATTAAGCTTTATATGCTCAGAAAACTTGAGGCAAGAGCCTAGTACAGCTCTGGCATCAAGTTAAGGAAGGTGATGGACCCTTAAGGGGAGAGTTAATCAGTGCAAGGATCTGTCAGTGGGATCAACAATGCCCATACTTCTATCTAGGAAAGTTTATCCAGATTTCAATGGCAAAGCCCAAAAATTTAGTGGGCTAAGCTAAAGTTGGTCCATCAGCTCACTGCACAGCACAGCTCTTACACCTGATACTCAGCCAAAGATCTACTGGGTGGGTTAGATGATGGTAAAGTTGAAAAACTTTGATTAGTTGATAGATACAGTATTGGGTGGGGGTTCAGTTGTTCTTTGGTGGGTTATCCTGGTACCCCTTTATAAAGATTTCTGAGCACTTTATGAAGGTTGGATAGAGGCCCAAGGCAGGACAGGAACTGTACACCTGGGGAGATGCTGCAACCTTGTCAATTACTCTTCTGTAAGGATACTCTTGTGAGGATTAATAAAAAGGACCCATAAAATGATGGCTTTGAGACTTGATCCAGATATACTACCAGGGTGAAGCCTTGGCTTTTGGAGGAACCTTCCCAGTACCACTAAAACTACATGGACAGAGATGTAGCCCATGGGTTAGCTGAAAGGCCTACTTTATTTTTTAATAAAAAGGTATTCCCTTCTGGGATTCTTCCTATTTAATAGAATCTATCTATGGGCATATTTACTATCCTGGTCAACAGGGGAAGTTGCATGGGCCTGCAAATAGTTGATTGCTGAAGTGTGTTGGGCCGCTTGCTCCATTTTCAACCCTTGGTTCATCGGCAGCAGTAGTGCATCTAGAGATACAGACAGTTTAATAAATTCTAGGCTAAAATGTATTCTGTGATGGGTTTCTTGAGGAGTTATTTGGATCCTATTTATTGTAGGGCGGGGGGTGGTCAGGATTGATCCACGGGGTGTGCCTGTACCTCGGTGGGGGATCGACTTGAAGATGGAAGCTTGCAGGGGCTTGGGGGTAGATGAAGTCGGCCTGGCCAAAGTTGTATTGGATGCGGCAGCCTGGGGTGGCGGAGATGGATGGGTAGGTTGTCAGGGTGGAGTTGGTTTGGGCAAGAAGGATGCCGTTGTGGAAGAATTGGGCTCTTGCCATGGGATGGGTGGAGGATTCAATTCCAATAATGTCCCCCTCGCGTATGCAAGAGGGGAGGGGTACAAGAGTTCCGTTATGCAGTAGGGAGCCTGAAGGTGCTTCTACAGCTGCGTGTTGGGGACCTACAAATCAATTATTGGGAGTGACGAGGGGTTACCTATGTCGCTTGCGCGTGGCCCCAGGCCAACAAGTAAGCTTGAGTTTGGTGGGAGATTCAGGATATGTACTTCAAAGTAGGACGCCGAGGCTTTGATTGGCTGGTGGGTCTGCAGCAGGGTAGTCCTGGTAAATTGGATTATACGGCGGCGGTGGATGCGGGCACAGTCTGGTGGGGCGTGCAGTATAGAGTGCAGCTGGTTGGATCCATGAATGTCAGACTTCTGCTTGAGCACGGCTTTGACGACGGCTGCCAAAAAGGCAATGGCTGAAGTGCCAACTACTACCATGGCAAGGCGAGGTAAAAGTCCGTCAACTTGCATAACTTAGAGTTTCTTTCTGTCTGCAGATTTAACATGTATTTTAGCGAAGCTGTTTTTCAAATAAAACCCTTTATTTATCAAAACCTTTCTTTGGAAAATCCCAAATAAATGTTTCCTAAAATCAAAGTCATTTTTCGAATTTTCTTACGTCATTAAACCTTTCATCCTTGCCAACCAACTCATTTCTACTAGCTGACATCAACTATTTGCGTCAGCCAAGACGCCACAGCGAGATATCTGAATATCAAACATGAAACATCAATGTAGTATAACTGGTAAATGCCTGAACTTCAGTCTGAACCGCTTGTTCTAAATTCATCATTTGCAGTATCCACTCAAACTGAACCCATCCCACTCAAACCCTCAAATATTCACAGTTCGCACATATTTTAAGTATATAACTTTTCATTATTTTCAATTTTCAGCCCAAGTATCATAATAAATCTTTGATTTTGGCTTCTTTAAAGTTTACTGTAAATCCTTGTTTTTACTCCTGGTATTCGCTTCAGAGCCGTCAACGTCTGGAAGGCTAATACCTGTCTTGGAACTTACAAGACTGTAAGGACCAGCTTCCCCCGCTATATCTTATCAAAATAAATAAACTCATCATTCTATAATCATTTTAAAAAAAACTTTAAAAGCGAATATATATTAAGCATAACCAAATAGTTCCATCCAATCCAACCATCATAAACAACAACCAAACATGCACTCCTTTCAATTAACCAGCATCCGATAAATACCAGTGCAAATTTATATCCATTCATCCCAGAATATTAATACTTGATGGCTTAATCAAACAACACACTTTAACATATTACCTAAAATAAGTGTATCAGCCTTCCAATGCACAGTTTGTTTCATTAACCTCCAGATCTTGGTCTTATAAACAAACCGTATGGCACTTTAAGAAAAGATAAGCATCTACCCCAAAGACCGAAAGCAAAGGTAGCCAAAGCAGATATCGACTTTAAGTTCCAAAACCCAACTCTATTGGCAGTATGTCACTTGAACTGTTATCATGACCACAGGATTGAATCCTTTCACCATGAACCCCAAAGGAAGATAAACCATCTCCAATTGCAAGGGGTTCCCCACAACTATGTACCAACCAAACATAAAGTTAAATTGTCCCAAAAACTAGCATTTTCTAGATATACTAACAAGAGGGAAAAATCAAAAGAGAAATTAAAGCATGTGTATGTTTCTTAATTGGTCTGCTATAAGACTTAGTTTACTAGTCAAGAGGTAGCTTGGGAGATGGAAACAAAGAGGTATAACACTTACCCTAACCACTTGGCAACAAGTGGCCCATATCTCCACAAGGAAAAGAGTCCAATTTTATCTGCGCTCTATAAACATCAGAGTTCAAATTTGACAAGTGAGGGTTAGAGACAAGATTTCCTTCAACCATGCATAGCTCCCTAAAAAAGCCTTGTGGTATGGAATTATGAATCCCAAAATAAAAATGAAATAAGCAATGGGTGTGTCGAGATTATACTTCTGGGAAGTATAATAAATGAGATAAAGGGGAATATTAAGAGAAGAATGATACTTTATTTGATATGAATATAGGATATTATATAGTATCATGGAAAGCCACATACTGTCCATGTATGTCATGGAGGTCATGAGGCTTACCTGAGTAATGTTCCTCTTAAGTCATGAGGCTTATTCAAGTTGTGTTCCGCTTAGGATCTGGGTTGTGTAATCCCTGTAATAGATGGTCAAACAATAGGAGTGCCACCAACTTATTGGTTAGTCGGTGAGTCATTTGGTGACTCATTCGGTGAACTACTCAGGGTGTTGATTCCCCGAGAGAGAGAGTAATCAAAGATGTTGCAACATCTCCCCCTGGGGTGCTGGAAGGCGGAGCCTTGGGAATTTTCTTCAGAGAGTCAGGGATGCATGCTTGATATTGATCCAGTTTGGCGTTGGGGATGGGGAGTCTGGAGTTGCGCTGAGCTATTCTTGCTTTGCATAGGCAGAGTTGGTTATGATGCATACATTTCAGCTCGGTTTGTGCCCCAATTCCCTTGATGAGGTAGGTATTATTGGGGTTGACTTCCATAACAATGCCTGGCCCACACAACCCTGGGTCTAGCTTATGCTGGTCATGGTTGACAACCCAGATTTTGTCTCCAGTTTGGAATCTTTCCTGTTGTGGTGGCACCGCTTCTCTCTCAACTATTTTGCGTTCCATGTCATCTTGGTCCTTTCTAGCTTGCTGTACATTGGGGTCACTGGAGTCTGGCACCTTCTTAGGTAGAGGTAATTGGGGTCCTGCAGTTGTACTAACAAGAGCGGGCTTTTGTCCATAGACAAGTTCATATGGGCTTTTGCCCGTGTTACGGTTGACCCGTGTTCTACAAACCATGAGTGCTGTTGGGAGCATGTCAACCCAGGCCTTTGGATTGTTAGCAGATAACTTACTGAGGGCTTCCACTAGTGAGCTGCTTAGTTGTTCTACTCGTCCATTTTCTTGTGGGTGGTACGGGCTGGCGGTGATGTGTCTTATTCCGTTTTTGGCAAGGTAGATATTGGTGTCAATGGCTTTGAGTTCGGTGCCTCCATCTGTGATCAGGAGGTCAGGTTTTCCAAATTTGCCTATGATTTCTTTTCCAATAAATTGTCTCGCATCACTGCCTTTGTGTTCTTTTGTGGCTTGTGCCATAGGCCATCTGGTTGCATAGTTGATAGCTGTTATGATGTACTTTTTGCCCTTGTTTTCACCAGGCATTGGTCCCACAATATCCAACAACCATACCTTGAAGGATTGTGTGATGGATATGGGTACTACTGACTTGGGTTGTGCTTTGGTTTGGGTGTACTTCTCACAGACTTCACATTGTTCCAGTACCTCCTTGATGTCATCCAGCATATTGGGCCACCAGTAGCGTGTTTTAAGGTACTCATGTAAGTTCCTGCTACAGGTGTGTCCAAGGTCTCTGTGATATCTGAGGATGGTGTCAATATTTTGAGTTGACAGAACGTAGGGTACAGTATCACCACTTGGAAGTATTTGGTGTAGGGTACCATATACATTTTTGAACAGGTGTTTGTTCTTAAGGACCTTTTCTTGTACGTCCATAGGGGTGCCCGATGGGAAGCCTTCCAGGAGATTCTCCATGATGAGCATGGGCCAGTTGGGATCCCCATCAGCACATAGGGCATGTTTGCTATATAGCCTTGAAAGTGCGTCGGCGGTAAGCATTTCTTTGCCCGGTTTTTACTTGATTTGCATGGGATATCTCTGTATGAGACTCATCTATTTGGCTTGTCTCCTTGATAGGTGTTGCTGTGTCTTGAAGAACACTAGGGACTTGTAGTCGGTAAGCACCTTGAATGTCTGAGCACCTTCCAGATAGCATTGTCAGTTTAGAAGGCAGTGTACAATAGCCACCAATTTCTTGTCATGAATGGGAAACCTTTTTTCACCGTCAGATAGCTTTCTTGATTTGTACGCCACGGGGGGAGTTTTTCTCTGCTGTTTGGATGCAGAGTACTCCTCCTATGGCGCAGTCAGAGGCGTCAGTTTCTAATTTGTATATCCCTTCACAATTTGGGGATTGGAGGATGGGGGCGGTAATCATTTGTTCTTTTAACTGGCAGAAATGTTGATCTCATAGCAGTGTCCACACAAACTTAGTTGTTTTGCCTGTAATGGCTGACAAGGGGGCTGTCAGAGCGCCCCAGTCAGGGATGAACCTTCTAACATAGGCCACCATGCCTAGAAAGGTGCAGAGTTTGCTCTTGTTTATGGGGGCTGGCATTTTGGTTATGGCACATATTTTCTCTGGGTCTTGTTTGATCCCGTCCTTGCTGACAATGTGGCCAAGAAAGGGGAGTTCAGATGAGAAGAAGTCACACTTTGATGGTTTGGCAATGAGTTGGTTTTCTTTGAGGGTACAGAGAACCAGGCGGACGTCTTCCCAGTGTTGCTTTAAGTTTGGGCTGTAAATGATTATGTCATCCAGGTAGATGATTGCTTATTTCCCAATGTGTTCTTTGAAAACCTTGTCCATGAAGGTCACAAAGGTACTAGAGGCATTTTTCATGCCAAAGTTAAGGACAACACATTCAAAGGATCTGTATTTGGTTCTGAATGCAGTCTTTGGGATGTCTTCATGTTTCACGCAAATTTGATGGTACCCTGCTGTCAGATTGATTTTTGTGAAGATTTGGGACCCCCCAGGACGTCAAAAAGGTCGTCAATCAGGGGCAGGGGATACATGTTCTTAATTGTGACCTCATTGAGCGCCCTGTAGTCTGTGACCAGGCGGAGTCCTCCGTCTTTCTTTGCCACAAAGAAGACAGCAGCACCAAAGGGTGATTTTGAGGGTCTAATGAGGCCTTTGTCAAGGGATTTGTCAAGATAGGCCTTTAGAGCGTTGTCTTCTTAGGGTGTTAGGCAATAGATATGACGTGCCTTGGGTATACTTCCTTTAAGGTCAATCTCATTTTGTATGCCACAGTCAGGTGGTAACCCAGGTAGTGTTTCCTGGAAAACAGAAGGCAACTCTTTGACGAGCTGATCACAAATATAGTCCTGTTCACGTCTAGATTATGTATTCTTAAAGTGAATGATTTCATATCTACAGGTATTTCAATTGATCTTGCTGGGGTCTGTCTCCTCTTCTGTTTCCATAATCTTTACAAATACATGGTTGCACATGAGAGTGTCAAGGTGAGTCAGGTAGATGTGATGGTGTACTTTGCCGCGCTAGATAGTGAGAGTGGCACTGTCCCAATCAATGTGGGGTTTGGTTTTCTGCATCCAATCTAGACCTAGTATTACGTTGTATTTGGGGATTGGTATGATAGGGCCACTAATTGTTGTTTGATATCTCCAATTTGGGTGCGGAAAGGTTTTGCTTCTTTGCTACCTGGTATGCTTCTGTTGTCTGCCATGATGACTCTCTTGACGCTGCTTTGAGATGTTGGTAATTTAATAGGGTTGGCAAATTTTTTGCTAACAAGGGATTGATCTGCTCCAGTGTTGAATAGTGCTGTGCCCTGGTATCTATAAAAGCGGAAATGATAAGTAAGGTGTTTATTTCCAGTTTGGGCAGCAAATAGTAGAGGATTTCTGGAGGGTACTTGGATCATGGTAATTGAGTCCACATCCTGGTCCCTGTACAAGTCTTGTGAGTTGGGAGAGGGTGGCTTGCCTAAGCACTCCCCTAAGCTTCTCCCTCCTTGTTGGTGTCTTTGGTGCTTACCTGGTTGGCTTGGGTTGTAAGATTCCAAGTTTGAGGGTGGGTGTTGTTAGCTTGGTTGTTTTTCTTATTGGGTTGAGGATCCTTCTTGGCTGAAGGGCTCTCTTTGCGCTTGTTAGTTGCGTGTAGGTTATCAGATTTTTGTGCCGCATGTTTCCCTTCCAAGAATACGTCTTCAAGGTTCTTGCAGCGGATCATGTCAAACTGACGTCTAATATGTGTGGGAAGGCCATTGTAGAAGTCCAAGTGTGGTCCAGGTTCATCAAAATTGATGGTGTTGGGTGCGCAGTCACATAGGTCTTTGTATGCAGCAATGTACTCCTCAATTGATCCTGTCATCTTGAAGGTTCAAAGTTCTGTTATGATTACTACATTGGAATCCTTCATGGAGAAATTTTTGAGGAATGTGCTCTTGAATAGCTCCCAGTTTTCCTTATGGTCAGGGTGTTGGGCTATCCATCTGCTTACAAAAAATGATGCAGTTCCTGTGACATGAAGGGTAATCTCACTGACCCAGAGTCTGCGGGGGTATTCTACTTGTTCAAACTTGCTTTTGGTACTGTTGATCCAAAGAGAGGCGTTTTCCCAATGTAGTCCTGCAAAGGCGCCAATTTCAGATGTACGTAGGCGCTGGAACACAAGATTGGGTATCTCAGGCTGCTGTGGTGCTATCACAGTCAGTGCTGTGGGTAACAATCTGTGGGATTTGAGAGTATTGTATTGTTCAACAGGTACAAGGATGTTGTTGTAGATAACAAAGCCTGTGTGGATGTCTTGTCCTTCTTCATAGTCTCTCCAGACGTTAGGGAGTACCATTTTCTGGTTCTTTTTCTTGGGAGGAAATTTTCCTTATAGTTGTGTAGGTATGGATAACCTACCTGTGCTACCACTGTCAAGTTTATACTTCTGGGAAGTATAATAAACAGAATAAGGGGAAGATTTAAGAAGAGAATGATACTTTATTTGATATGAATATAGAATATTATATAGTATCATGAAAAGCCACATACTGTCCATGTACGTCATGGAGATCATGATGCTTATCTGAGTAATGTTTCTCTTAAGTCACAAGGCTTGTTAAAGTTGTGTTTCTTTTAGGATATGGATGTTTGATCCCTGTAATAGATGGTTGACTGATAGGAGTGCCACTGACTTACTGACTAGTTGGTGAACTGTTTGGTGGGCCATTTGGTGATTTGCTTGGGGCGTTAATTCCCCGAGAGGGAGTAATTGAAGATGTTGTAACACTTAACCTAACCAATTGGCAACAAGTGGCCCATATCTCCACAAGGCAAAGAGTCCAATTTTATCTGCGCTCTATAAACATCAGAGTTCAAATTTGACAAGTGAGGGTTAGAGACAAGATTTCCTTCAACCATGCACAGCTCCCTAAAAAATCATTGTATATAGAATTATAAATCCCAAAATAAAAATGAGATAAGCAATGGGTGTAAACTTTACCAACATAAAAATCTTCAGGAAGGATTGGACTAGGACCTATATACACCTCAAAAATTTGAAAAATAGGGAGGGCATAAGTTAAATCAAGTGGCCCCAACAGCATAAGAATGGCGTGAGATTCAGCACCAGATCAATTTTTGAAAGCAAACACCACAAAAGTTTAGGGCCACACCCACATAATCCTGGTTGAGCCAACTGGCTAGAGATCAATAGCCTCTCCCCTGAAGCTGGAAGCGCTAGGGAGATGGTAAGATACACAACCTATGACACCCCCACCAGCAACATTCATTCCCTGGCATGAAAAATTCTGCACAAACAAGAATCTAAAATTGACCCCAAGCCAGGCTCCTGATGGGAAGCATGTGTTTCCTGTAGAAAACACAAACCTGCTCAAATCCCTCAAATTCCCAATACTTATGAACCACCTGGGAAGGTCAACTGTCAGTTGGTCAGTTAATGAAAATAAGTGCAGCATACCATTCTCCAAATGTACCTTTTAATTCTTTTAGAGATAGTATGAGGCTTAGAACAACAAGCCTTTATCCAAGGATAAACCCAATAAAAACTGGGGTCAACTTATCCTTGCCCCCAGCCTGAACTGATTAAAGATACAAGTGTTTGAAGATTAATTTATACCAGGCTGGGAAGCAGGGTATCCCTAACAGAACCAAGAAGCTGTCTTTATAAAACTGGGAAAATCTCCCTGCCAATAATAACAGTGAAACTCCACTAATGAGGAGAGTTTGAACCAGAGGCCTTGAAGGGGATATAAAATTGACCAACCTTGTGGTATCCAGGTGAAAGAGCATATCATCTCTCCCAAAGGGGTCTTTAAAGACCAATGCCAATAAAGATATTTTAAAAGATAAAAAATTTAGGTAGCAATAACAAAGAGGGCTGTATCCGTACAATAAAATTAGGAGGAGCAGCTATCCCATTAATAAGGAGGTATAGCATGGGCAGATTCTCCCAGGGAATCTTGATATGTAGTATTATTTTAAGGGCGTATAAACTCCAACAATCTAAGACATCTCATCATTCAAGGAGATAAAAGATAAGCAGAAGGACCTGAGGGGAAGATTCAAGAAAAAGGTCAATTGAAAACCCAAGAGGATACATATACAAGTAGCCAAGTGATTTAGTCCTTTAATGGTTAGATATCTAAAGGTAAGAGGGAGCAACAGCAATCTATACCCATATAATTTTCTATTAGGAAAAAGTGAAAGACCTATTGATCAATAAACCAAGGCTGAGGAGATAGATGAATAAGAATCCCCTAACAAGGAGGGTATAACTCAACCAACATACCCCTTTTTCTAATTTCCCAATTGATTAATATCCTGATTAGATAATCAGTGTTAAAAGTGATAGTAATTTATTACTGATCCTCAAGTTGGAACCTCATTCCCAGGATTTGAACCCCAAACCCCTACAGGCCACCAGCCTGCAAGTCCCACCGCCTGGCTGCCACATCTTTCTGGGCTAGAGTCAAGAACAGATTCCACCTTGGAGAAACCTCCAAAACCTACCTATGAGGCGCATTCCATGATCAAACTTTGCCCTCTGAGAAATCCTCTTAGCCTAGCCAATAGAAGCACTGACCTAAGCAATACCCCTGTAATAACCCAGGTCATCTTTAGTAGAGTATTGCAGGAGTTTCCCCAAGAACAAGGGACATCAAATGATGACAAATCTCATGTCTCAAAGAAGGAAATTAAGCTTTCCCTCTCTGGCCCAGCTAATGATGAATCATCTACTTTGGATGCCACCCAGGATTGCAGAACCCTGGTAAACGCCACCAGCCTGCCCAAAGGATTGTGCAAAAGGGTTCCCATGGCTGATGGACATACTTATACTTTGGGGCTGCCAGAAAGTTGTCCATTGCTATTCTTGCAATAAATTTTTATGAACCATTAGTTCACTCAGATCATTCCATACCTAATTTTAGACCTTTTTCATTTACAGACTGATTTTTGTGCTCTGTCTCCTTTACCAGCCAACCCCAAGAAACAGCGGATGAGCCACCTGAGTTATACCTTCCACCAGGAGCGCCCTTTGGCGGGGTAAATTTTAAAGAGTATCCCACCAAATCCTGCCTACTCTGAGTTTACCTTGGAAGAAATTCTGATTTACCTCCCCAAAGCCCGTACTAGAGAGCCAGAATTTTTTGGAGGTGAAGGCACCTGGCACACCAAGCAGCCACTTTTATCCCACAACAAATACAGCTAACTTCCCCATAATTAGTGACCATGACTCCCCCTATGACCCCTGGCCCAACCGCCCACAAGAAACAGGGGCCACCGGTAAATCAACCTCCACCCAACTGGTTGGTGTTCTTTATATAGCACTCACAGGCTTGGTTGATTCCATGGTGCCTTCCAATGGTCCCTGGGCCTTGCTCAGAAAGTTGTTCTCCTATATTGTAAAGTTAGCTCCCATCCTGTGGTGGGCCCTTCTCTTTGGGCCTGTGGGCCAGCTGCCTGCAAGTTCTCCTGAACCTGCTGCAGTTTGGCTCCCTGACACAAGCCAAAAATTTACATGTCTATGGAAGAAATCCGGTGGTTCTGGAACGTACCAAGGTACACTCTTCTAGATTGAGAATGTGAAGACCGTTTTGATAAAGATATTGGGTAGATGATTTTGCAACCAGGATCAACCCCTGCCTTTAACACATCTTGAAATAAACTGGGGGACTAATAGAGGTGCCCCATGGCATTTCAAACAGCATTGGCTATTCTACTACCAGTGCTGGAATACAGGCAATACCACCTAAATAGGAGCACTGCCAATTCTAAGCGCTGATCCCTCAACTAAGATATTTGCCACTCACATTATACTTGGACCCTGCCACAGTGCCACTCTCTGGTAGACTAGTGGCTTCCCCTTTTAGTATATTAATTATGATACACCAAATAAAGCTACATATTATTCCTAATATTTTCCCTTTCTATTGGATTTTTCTCTTCCCCAATCTCCACAATGAACTATAATTGGTTCAGTTGTAGCAGTGATAGCAGCAGTAGGCTCAATTAACAGCCTATCTCTAAGAAAATTCCCCCAAGAAAGGACAGAGTGCTGGCAGTATGGCTGCATCTCACCAAGAAACCTTCTTACCCATATATGTTTGGGACATCCCATACAGTTATATTGTATATCAAGACCAAATAGTTCTAATCAGTGTCTACAACTGACTCCTCCTAAGACAACATGACACTAGTTTTACACTGCCTCAGTCTAATCTATCACAACACATGCTGAACTTACAGTTAGAATCCTTCACAGATGGTGTGTAAGGTGCCAACATCATAAGTTGGCTACACTCCACAGAAGTTCACCTTTGTATCTGTTAAGTACATGAACTCATGTGGATTGCCACAGTGTCAGGGTGCCTCACTGGACCTGCTGCTGTATGATTCACCACCTGGGCCAGCCAAGAGCTTGAAGTCATCTGGGTGGCATTCAGAGACACTGCCAAGTCCCGCTAAAGTGAACCCTTTTCACCCATTGCTGTGAAAACACCCCTGCTTGCAATTAAACATTCAGAAAGCATCCCATACTATCTCACTGCCTGGCAGCAAGCCCTGACCGCCGCCCCAGAAGCCATCAATAACAGAAATGCAATGCTCCTCATCCTCATCATCAATAGTTTAAAACCCCAAATATGCAAATGGGTGCCTGTGGGGCATTGTACTTCCATTGGCAATTATTATCAGGCTATTGTAGAAGCAAAAAATCAAGCTATGATGAGATTTCAAAGATCCAATAACACCCCCTTAACCTTGCCTCATGCCTGGCAGCACTCACAGTTAAGTAGGATGTTGCCAGCCCCACCAAAAAGATAATGACAACAAGCGCCTTTGAGAGGGGGAGTTACAGTTGGAACAGACTGGGTGTTCATAAAAAACTTGGGGGTTGTAGACATGAGAGGCTCTAAAGCCCCACTTAATTTAAAAACCTAATCTCTCCTTGACAATAACACCTGTAACTACAAAGTGAATGAGGTCAAAACTCTAGATTTATTCCAAGTACACAGGGATGACCCTGTCCTCCAAGCCAGTCATTCATCAAATAAAATCACTCACTTGACTGACCTCTTTTGCTTCCATGGGAATACCCACAAGCTCCTGGTAGACACCCAGGCTGATAAAAAATGATCAAACAAGAAATTTATGATTCCCAACTATTAGACTGGGTGAATATTTGATTCAAATCAGTGTGTGTAAAAGACTCCTGCAGAGTAGCCATCACCCACAAAACGGTGCCCTTCTCAGTAAGAATGGGTAATGTTCAGGCTAGGCTTTCTGGACTTATCATGAGCGGCCTCAGTCACAATGTGATTGCAAGTCTGGACTATCTAAGTCACAACTGCCCTTACATTGACTGGGACACCTCTGCCATCACTCTCAGAAGAAATGGTGTTGGCTTCCAAATATATACCATTGAAATGAACAAGCTATTACATGGCACTGTCTTTGTACATATCACAGAAGAGGGTACCTAAAAATTTGAAGGGGGAAAGTTGGACTTTAACCAGTGTTCAGTTGAGGTTATCAGGTCTGAACCTCCCTCAACTTCCCCTCTTAAGGATCCATCACCAGCATTACAGAAACTACTCAACAAGTTTAAGGATGTATTTAGCAAAATACTATACCAGGTAACTCCACCCCAAGAGGTCCAGCACACTGTTCAATTGCAAGGGTCCTTATCAAAGACCCACCCATTATATTTTCTAACACCAAAATAAGACAAAACTCTACCAACACCTTTTAGACACCCTAGATAAAGAATTTATCCACCCCCTCTTTTCCCGTACGGAGCTGCAGTCTTTTTTGTGGCCTAAAAGGACGGGTCTCTCCACCTGGTCACAGACTACTACTCCCTAAAAAAGTAAAAGTAAAGAATAATTAGCCCATACCACTAATCAATGACCTGTTTGATATACTTGCAGGTGCTAAAGTCTTTAGCAAGATTGAACTCACTGCAGAGTACAACCAAGTCAAAATTACCCCTGGGGATGAGGCAAAAAACTGCCTTCCAAGCACGTTATGGGTTGTATGAGTGTTGGGTCATAAATTTTTGGCATGAACAGGGCTTGCTGTATCAACCAGAAATGTCTGTGCAGCTTGTATAAATGAATCTTGGCATTACTAATGCATTATCCACCTTTTCAATGCTCATGATTAAGGCTTTTGAGTATATTGTAGGGAAGTATGTTGCTGTGTACCTGGGTGGCCTTATTGTATTCAGCCAGGACCAAGCAACACACCTTCACCATCTCTGCATTGCACTCAACACCCTTTGAAAACATCAGCTGAAATCTAAGCCCTCCAAGTGTGAGTTCCTATGGCTGTGTTACAAAATTAACAGAATCAAATTCCCGGGCAGGAATCAAACCCGCACCCAGCCACCAGGCGGGAAGAGCAAGTGGCAGGAATTTTCCTGCACCTGGATTCACTCTTAAAAGCAAATATCCAGGTGCAGGAATTATTCCTGCCCTTCCAGCAGCTGTGGGGCCCATATGGGCCCCAAAAGCCACACCCAAGCCTTGATGGGTTTGGCTGGGTCTGGGAAGGCTAAATTTAGCTTCCCAGGGCTCCCAGTCCAAGCCAATCCTCCATTTAGTAATTTGGGGTTCCCAAGTGGGAACCTCTTTTTTAGTCAAGCTCCCCAGCCTCAGGAATGCTTGTCAGGCCAGCCCAAACCAAGTAATCAAATTAGAGATGACCCCATAACACCTGCAACCAGTTCTGCCACAACCAATAATCAGCCCAGCAAAGATAGGCCACTAGCAGGACAAACAGCTGTCTCTGAAGACATTAAAAATAATAATAAGCCAGCCAACCAGATAACAGAATAAGATTCCAAACCATGCCACCAAGATAGCACACAAAGAATGCCCAGATGCACCTACAGGTGAGTGACTATATAAGTCAAGAGCACCTGTGAGGTACTGTATTGTCATTTTTACCAAATAAAGTTTGTTATGAACATTTGGTTCACCAACTTATTTAATTACAAATTTCTGATACTCTTCCACCTTCAATTGCCCAGATACTAGAGCTAGACCTCAGGAGTTGAGCATCAAGCCCCAGCTAGAGACCTAGAAGCACCTGATTATTACTGTCTCCCTGACAATCTGTTTGGTCCTGTAAATTTCACAGAGAATCCCCACAACCCCAACCACAAACCCTGGAATTTGGAAGACTTACAGTGGTATACTGCCCAGACACTCCCAAAGATCCCTACCAAATTTCCTGTGACAGCAAGGAAGTTATGATATACCCTTTGATATTCAACAGGAAATACAACAATCCTTCTGCCTACCTGGTCCCAATGAAACCGCCCTTGACACCCAAACCAACCATCTCAACCTCTACCACTTCTGATGCCACTGGCCAGAGTAGTCAATTACTGGGAGTGCTATACCTGGAACTCACTGGATTGATTGATTCTGCCTTGCCAGTGGCTGGACCAAGAGCTGTGGCTTGGAAGGCCCTCTCCTACCTGCTAAGTTAGATATCATCATCTGATGGGCCATGCCCATACCTGCTTCTACCCCCCTCACTTGAAGGGGCAGCACAGTACTCTTGGTATACTGGCAGGCTGGAGATATTATTTGTGGGACACACTATCTCTGCCCAAGATATAAAACCCAAACCTTCCAAAATTAAAGCAATCACTAGTATGCTACCTCACACCAATGTGAGTCAGGTACACACTTTCCTGGAAACAGTTGCATATATATGCAAATTCATTTCCAACTGTGAGAAGTTAATTGCTCCTCTCACCAAGTTGTTGAATACTAAACAACACTTTCAATAGACTACTGTGCAGAATCATCCCTTTGAGACGCTCAAGCAGAAGCTCACTAAAGCACCAATTCTCCAATTCCTCAACAGAAACCAACAGTACAAACTTAAAACTGACACTTCTGATTGGGCCATAGGAGGGTGCTGCGGGTGAAAACCAATGAAGATGGCTTCCTTTCAGTAGTCTATAAGTCTATAAAACTCATTGAAACACAACAACACTATCTCATCCACAATAAGGAGCTAGCTGCAGTTGTTCATTGTGTAAAGAAGTGACGTTGCTACCTGGAAGGAGCTACCTTCCTGCCCCAAGTTCTCAAGACCATAAGTATCTTAAGTACTTCAATACACAGTCAAATCTGACTTAAAGTCAAGAAGAATAAGCTGAACACCTGTCCACCTACCAAATTCACATAGAGTATAATCCTGGAAAGAAGCTGGTTACAGCTGACACTCTCTCCAGACTGCATGTAGTATCTATCATGGGGGACAACAGGCTAGACCCTGACTGTCCCATGCTATACCTCTGTCCCGAGACTACTTGATACAAGGGACTTAACCTAGAAACTATCTCAAAATTGAAGGAAAATGAGAGCCAGTTCACCACTGACACTGGTAACATCTGCCGCTGGGCAGAGACGGCAACTGCCAGAATTAACTCATTCCGCAAGTTGACTTACTGAATGTTGACAAATTGTCGACATTCAGTAAGTCAGCAGTATTTTGGTATTTATCCGCCAGAATTGGGCATTTCCAAAACTAAGCTAATTTTTCATAGTGAATTATTAAGTCAGAATTGCAAAATTAAAAAGGAACAGACATAATGTTGACACCATTTAAACAAGGGCTTAATTTTAAGCCAAAAAACTAATATAATTTACTATGAAAATGTAAGTTTCTTTGTACTTTTACATTAAGGTTGACTACAGTAAGTAATATCTGGATGTCAACCCCAAATAAGAATCCATAAATTTCTTAATAAAATACACAATACTCTAAAAATAACTACTTTTTATATTTTATACTACTGTTTTTATTAAATATATATTAAGATAAGCATTGAACAAAGACATATTCCAACTTTCAGAGCATTCTTTGTATTATTTAGATATTTACTGTTATTTTAAACTCACTGGATAAACTATAGCTTATTTCCAGAAGTCCACTTAAGCCAACACACATATGTTAAAACTAGAATTTATATATGTAATTATAATGTTGACTTTGTTTCAAATTGACGCGTCGCCTAAATTGCAACAAAGGGGTTTGGCTAAGCAAACAAAGTGACATAATTTAAGCAAGATTTAATAGGAGAGTTGCTATAAAAGAACACTGACTGCCTGAATGTCAACACCTTCACTTATTTATTAGTAAAACACTGCCGCTTAACAAAAAGCACACATACAATGGTATGGTAATTCAGGCCATAGTACCCAGGGCTGTACTTCAGACTTTCCTCTACAATTCCTATCATTTAGTTTTCATAAGTTACATATGCAACTCTTTAATTTTTTTAAATTTAAAAATAATCAATTTTGGCCTTAAAAAGCCAACTCTGGAAAATATTAACCAAGCTTTATAAGTGATTTATATAGTGTTTTTCCACTTTAATGCTGACTGTCAGCATGTCAACATCAAAATTAAAGCGTTTTTTTATGCTGACAAACTAAATTAAATATTTTTGACTACTGTGACTACCAGAATGTCAACTTTTTATTTAAACATGGGTTTTTTCTATTCTTTAATAATAAACTAGCTCTAAAATTACTTTCTATACTTCTATAAACTATTTACTTAATAATAAAATTTAAAACAAGTGATTATTATTTACTTTTATTCATGTCTCACATGATTATTCTTACTTTATGAACTCTACTCTAATTATTGTAGGACAAATCTTCCAAGAAGCCACAAAATAACCCCAAGTCAACCAAGAAAGTACCCAAAGCCTCTGGAAAGGCCCAAAGTCCCTACCCCAACAAAAAACCAGCCAAAGAGCCCTCAACAAAAAAGAAGACAAAGGAGAAGACCCCAGACCCTGAAAGCAAAGAGCCCTCCCCTGCCCCCTCCTCTTCTCCAAGCTAGTACCAATCAGAAGGAGATGAGGTTCCACTAAATAAGCAAGGAAGAAATAAGATACCCAATAGTCCAGAACCCCATCCAAGCCCAGATGAATCAAGCTCATCCCAGTCCAGAAAGCGCAAGAATCCAACTCCAGATAATTTCCCTCCACTGCCCAACAAATCTGCACCTCCATCCTCCTCATCAAGTATCAATAAGTCAATCCTGATGATTACCTGTATGACTATCATCAAGCACCAATTGGCCCATGGGATCCCCTAAAGGTTCACAATATATGTAACGCCAAAGGAGAGTTTAAGCTCCCAAAGAAGTTCTCTTGGGTTTTCCCTCTAATGTCTGTCAAAGGAGGTGCAAGTTTAGTCTGGGATGGCTATGTTTTCAATTGCAAAAATAAGAAGAGAGCAGTAAGAAGCAAGAATTATGTATGTGAAGATAGAAGCTGTGCTTCCAGAATCAATACAGAAGGATGGGATAAATTCACTAGTGAAAAAGGAGAGCACACATGCAATGCTCCAATAAATCTTATTGAAAAGCTTCTAAAGTGGTACCTCTACCAAATGGTCCCAGTATTCAAAGATGTCAAGGCTTCTGATCTGGCAGTTAAGGCCACCACACACCTAAGTAATGAGAACCTGAAGCTCATCCCTGACCGCAACCAGTTAGTGAAGTACATATGTGACAAACACCGTGACCTAGTCCCCCTAAAGAAATCAGCCATGGTTCAAGGAGAGTTAGTCTTGACAGAGGAGTTAAAGATGTTCAATGGTGATGAGGTATTCCTTTTACATGATTATGGTCCTACAGCAGAGGCAAGAATTATATGCTATGCTACACAACAGAACCTGGAGCAGTTGAGGGATTTAGAGACCTGGTTATGTGATGGTACCTTTGCAGTATGCTCCCAACTTTTTTACCAACTATGGGTTGTACATTCCCTTATTGAAGGCAAGGTGCTCCCTTTTGCCTACTTTCTGCTTCCTGGGGCAACAGAAGAGATCTATACAAGGGCCTTTAAAATCCTTCAGGAGGGCATCAAAGCCCTACCCAGTAATAGAAAGAGTCCCCCTGGCCATAACACTAGAGCCAACCCAGATGATGATGAAAAGGATGAAGCCACCCTTGCTGCAGAAAAAGAAGCTCAAGATAAAGCACTTGGCCCCTCAACTATAATCATGGACTATGAAGCTGCCCAGTATGACGCTTTTGTAAATACCTTTGATGGAGAGGTACAGGGGTGTTTTTTCCATTATTGACAGGCTGTCAACAGGCAACTAAAGGGTCTACCTGAGCTCAGCAAGATCCACTGTCTAGATACATCAGGAAAGTGCAAGTTCTTAATTCAGCAGTTTGTAGCACTAGCCTTTGTAAAGCCAGAGCATGCTGGACAAGCCTTTGATCTCCTATGCCAGGATCCATATGCCAAGAAACATGATGGTGCCTTCTACCCTTTCATTGAATATTATGAACCACAGTGGATTGGACGTAAGGTCACGTAGCGCCAGAGCAAGCCCAGAGCCAAAGACAACTGGAACTGCTATCAGGCAGTTCTTAAGGATGAGATGAAAACTACTTCATCTTTGGAGGGCTGGCATAAGCATATCAAGTCCTCCTTTGGAATCAAGCCCAGATACAACACCTTCTACGAGCATCTCAAAGTCCAACAGGGGAAGACTGCTGCATCCATCAGAGATATTGAGAACTGCCCATCTAAGAAGAAGAGAACCACTAAAGAGAAACAGTATCAAGAGAAGATCAAGGATGTTGTCAAGGCCAAATATAAGCTTTCAGAAATTGGATAATACATCAAGAAGATTGCCACAGTTCTTAATGGCAACCAGGTTATTACAGTCTAGCTTTTCATTAAATTTATTGAATATTGCCTAATTTTTTATATAGTTCTTATATATTAAGTATAATATTTTTAAATAAATAGTTATTATAAATAAATCATTAATCTTTTATAATACTGCTTTTATAAAATCATTGGTTTTTATTGATAGTTTGATGCTTTAGACTGTATTGCATGGCCTATATTGGTATTTCACTAGTAAAATAAATGTTTTTTGTAGTTTTCAATATAGAAAAAACTTTATATTCCTGTTTCTGATTGTTATATTTTGCTATAATACGTGAAATTTTATGTAGTACCTTTTTGTATATTAGATTTATTTTGTTTGTATAAGTGGGAAAAAATTTATTATAGTAAAGATAGCTAATTTTATAGTAAAATAAAATAAAAGTGTATTTTTATGAATTTTTTTTAATATTCATGTATAATTTTTTATGGAAATTTTAAAAGCTATGTTGTCACATTACCCTAAAAAGTTTCTTGAAGTTTAATTTTTATTAAGTAAAATGTTCAGGAAACAGGTTTCTGCTTATTAAAAAAGTGTCAACATTTAGTAGTCTGCATGAGTTAAAACTTAATTCTGACTTTTCAATGCTGTCAACATTAAAGTATTTTTAATTCTGATTATTGACATATAGTAAGTTGACTTGCGGAATGAGTTAATTCTGGCAGTTGCTGCAGAGACAGGGGAGAAGACGTCTTATATTCCCATCACACAGCAAGGAGATACCATACTACACTACCACAACACCTTGGGTCACATCAGAGGATGTAACCTCTTCAAGATCATGAAGCGTAAGGTTTGGTGGCCTTGTATGTGCCAAGTTATCTTGGACCTCCTCAAGTCATGTGTGTTGTGCAAAAAGAACACGTCCAAACGGCAACAGTGCCCATGTTGACACTTTGTCAACATGGTCACTGTTGACTCAAAACTCTAAATCTCCTATGTTTTTTGCTAGTTGTGCTAGCTTAATTATTTTTTTAAAGCGTTCAGGGGTGCAAACCCAGAAAACACGGCAAAATTGTGGCCATCTCAACACAATTTAATATTAAGCTTAATTAAAAACTCAATTTAACCAGATTTTCCCTTTACTTTTACTAATAAAAATTAGTTTATTTTTTATTTGTTTTCACGACGTAAAAGTGTCAATGTTGACACTTTTTAAGCCAAACTTATTTTAATACTAAAACTGAAACATCTACAGTAAAAAAATTAAGTGCACATTTAAAAATATTTTTTATTAAATTAATATATAGAAAAAGACAGTGCACATACAGTTGATTATTGAAAGGTTCATCTTATAAATATATATGTGGCACTTATTCCGGCTTTAATATATTAAGTGAATTGGTGGCTAACAGCAATCAAATAATTTAAGTGTGAATTACTATGTAAGTTACTATAGAATTTATTATTAAAAATAAGTTAGACACTTGGAAATGTCATTTATTTGCTTATGATCATTGCTAGGGTGGAGTTAAGCAAATTAGAGTGGCGCAATTAAGCTTAAATTAATATGCCACCTCTTATAAAGAATGTTGTAAGTGATGTTGTCAACACTTTACCCTTTTCAATATCTACCAACAACTTATTAACAGCTTCTTATATATGCAATGTTAAAATATCATATTACCACTACCAAAATATTATTTATAATAAAAGAATAAAAAACCTTGATACTTTTTTAATTTATTTCCTATGTTTTTTATTTTTATATGTGAACAAAAACACACAGAAAACAGTTAATTTGTGCTAGCCTGCATAAATTTAATTAAGTGTACTATGTTTTTTCATAGTAAATTTTCAAAATAATGTCAACAGTGAGAATGTCGTAAAAAAATGTCTACAATTTTTCTAATTGACAGTGAGAATTCAGCTTTTTTACTAATTGTCACTCATAATGTCAACACTTTTCAGTTCTCACATATAAAACTTTATGTTTTACATAAATAAACTTCTGATTTTTTGATATGTTGTATTTTTAACTTTTCTCTTTCATATT
The DNA here is from genome assembly GCA_014839935.2 of Entomophthora muscae. Classification (NCBI taxonomy): domain Eukaryota; kingdom Fungi; phylum Entomophthoromycota; class Entomophthoromycetes; order Entomophthorales; family Entomophthoraceae; genus Entomophthora; species Entomophthora muscae. The sequence goes on from QTSX02003601.1 coordinate 186,454, forward strand.
TTTATAAACTTTAAAATAAAATCCATATATAATAATAGTACTTTTACATAAATCTCTTAACTTTTAGCTTGTTATTTAAAATTATAATAAAATAAAAACTATACAGGTATTTTTTAACTTTGAAATGCCAATAAAAACCATCTACAATTTAATTTTTATATATTATGCCTTTTAAGTTGTTTTGTTTTTTTACATACATTACTTTATTTTAAACCCTTTTACTTATTATTTTAGGACAAAAACACCTCTAAGCAGCCCAAAGGAACCAAGCGTCCTTCAAAGCCAACCAAACCCATCAAGAAGAAGCTTGTCTCATCAAAGAAGGCCACTCCCAAACCATCCCCAAATCCCTCCCCTGAGCCCTCTCCTGAGAAGATTCCTGCTCACTCCACTGGGGGAGAGGAATCTGATGGTTTCCTTACAGACCATAGTTTCTACAACTTGGCTTCTGACAAGGAGCCCAATAAGAAGCGGCAACAAGCCAAAAAGACCCCACCCAAGGATAAGTCTCCTGCACATGAAGAGCACCACAATAAGCCCCCTTCTGCTTCCCCCTGCCACCAAACTCCCCCCTTCAAGCTCATCTGGAGATGATACCAAGCCTTGCCCCAATTACTTCCCTGGCTTCTGCCATGCTCCTGCTGGCCCCTGGGACCCTCTGTTGGTCCACAAAATCTGCAATGTTAACGAGAAGTTTAAGGTTCCTTCCACCCTACCCAAGTTTTTCCCCATCATGAGCATTAAAGGTGGGCCTGCCATGGTGGCCAACAGGTATATCTTCAGCTGCAATAATGCCAACCGGGGCTTCAAGAGCCGGCACTATACCTGCAAGGACTGCTCCCGCCCAGTGTAGCTCAACACTGAGCGCTGGGACCTGGTCCAAACCATAAAGGGCGAGCATACCTGCATCATGTCCAACACTACCATCTCCTGCCTCCTGAAGTGGTATCTGGTGCAGATTATGCCCACATCAAAAGACCTTTCCCCAACCCAGCTGGCTGTGCTTGCATGTAAGCACCTGTCCCCTACCAACCTCAAGAGGGTCCCTACCCATACCCAGTTGGTCAAGTTTGTGAGTGATAGGAGTCAAGCCTTAAACCTCCTGGCCAATAGTACCACAACTATTGAAGACCTGGTCCTTTCCAATGCCCTCAAGAAAACTGAGGACAGAGAGATGTTTCTGCTGCATGACAATGGGCAGGAAGCGGAGGATAGGATTATAGCCTACGCCACAACCAAAAACTGGAGCAGATGAACACTGCTACCACCTGTCTGTGCAATGGCACCTTTGCAACCTGCCCAACCATCTTCAAGCAGCTTTGGGTCCTGCATGGGCAGTTCAATGAACAGATTATCCCCCTTGTCTTCTTTCTCCTTCCTGGTGCCAAGACTGAAGTCTACACCAGAGCCTTCAAGATTTTCTGGGATGCTTTGCAATCCCCTCCCACCAACCAGCTCCCCCTCCCACTCACGCCACAAGGGCAAATCCCTCCTCCGCTGAGAAGGATGAGTTGACCTAAGCCGCAGAGCAGCTAGCTCATGTGCGCTCACTTAGGACAAAGGTTATCATTATTGACTTTGAGCAAGCTAAGTTCAGAGCCTTCAAGGCCACCTTCAATGGAGAAGTGCAGAGCTGCTTCTTCCATTTTAGGCAGGCCCTCATCAAGAATCTCAAGAGCAAGAAGGACCTTTTTGAGAAGTATCTTAATGATGGTAAGAGGAAGTGCCGCTTTGCTGTCACCAAGTTTGCTGCCTTGGCTTTTGTGCACCCAGATCATACTGGGATTGGGTTTGAGGCCCTCCTGGAGGACGCTTACATCAAGAAGCACTCCATAATCTTCAAAAGTTACTTGGATTAATTTGAGCGCCAATGGGTGGGCAAGAAGGTGACTGCCCAGAGAGGAAAGAGCAGGGCCACTGTCCCTTGGAATTGCCAGGGCGCCTGCCTCAAGGGGGAGATGAAGACCACCTCCAGCCTGGAAGTGTGGCACAAGCACCTGAAGGTGAAGTTTGGGTCCAACCCCAAATACAACAAGTTCTTTGCCAAGCTGCAAGAGGAGCAGGTCAGAAATGTCTCTAAGTTTTGCGACCTGGCCAACCGGGTGGCCCCCAAGAAGCAAAAGTCCAAGGAGAAGGACTACCAGGAGGACGTTTAGAAGGTGGTGAAGAAGAATTACAAGGTGGCAGAGATCAAGAAGTACCTTGAGGATGTTGCCACTGCTCTTTCTGGTGGCTTTAATTAGCCTAATAAACCTTGCTTTGCTTTGCCTGTATACTTTTTACTTTTAAACTTTTACTTTTTTAATTTATTTATATAGTAATAATCCTTTTAGGTATAAATGGTAAGTTTAAGATACAGTTTTAAGGTGGTTTAGTAAGAAATGTCTTATATTTTGTTAATTTATCTTTAAGGTATGAGATATTTTCAGTTATGCTTATATATAGTATAATAAATTAAAATTAGAATTTTCTTATATTTTTTAGTTATTATTATATATAAAATGTCTTTATTTTTGGTTCATTGTAATTTTTTTATGGGAATAAAAAATATTTTATAATAAAGAGTGTAATTTACATAGTAAATTGAAAAATACTTGCTTATATCTCCTATTTCTTATTAATTATAGTAATTTTTATTGCATTTTTTGAGCTCTCTGGGGTCATTTTAGTATAAAAAAGTAGTTAAAATATTTTTTGTATTAAAAATGTTCAGGGTAAAGTGTTTTGTTAATTAAAAAAGTGTTGACATCCAGAAAATGACATTAAGTAAACCCGGGTTGTCACTTTACTATAGTGTCAACATTAAAAGTGTCAATATGGCCACTTTCAATATTTTTAGTGTTGAAATGGGCGCTGTTGCTGTCCTCAGGGCTGGCAGCCTGCAGGGAGTCAGGGTCTGGGTTCTAATCCTGCCCTTGGGCCCAGGTTTTAAGGGAAAGAAAATTGTCAATCCTGACAATACTGATGACTCTGTTCTATAAGCTAGTCATACCAAAAATAAAAAAATCACTCACTTGGCCCACCACTTTTGTGTCAGGGCCCAGAATGGGCCAGACAAAACCCTATGTTGCATAGGTTCAACGCCTGCAATTGAGCAATCACGCAACTGAACAATCACATTGTTGATTATGCAGATTAACCCAACGTAAACTTTAATTCCAAGTGGAGAATTGAACCCTGGTCAAGGGCAAGCCTGGGGCAATTGAAAACCGTCCTAAAGCCAAGCAAAAAAGATTTTAATTGGCCCACACCCTCTGAAACCCAGAATTGGGGACTTGGGTTGCCAAATGGCCCAAAATTCCCCTGTCAGCTTCCCCAGGGCAAAAAGAATGAAAATATCCATCTAACTGACAAGTCAGGAGTCACCAATGGAATCCAGCTTGAGAATAATCCATTGACAACCAATAAGAAGTTACCAGTAAGTCCAATTGCAGTTTCCCAGCAGGATATAACTGGGAACACTGGCATCCCCTTTCTTTGTTGACATCTTCATCTAATAAACTTTTGTTGGTTAATGCACACTGAGCATTTCTAATTTGCAGGGGTTTATTAAATTATCACAAATTTTATACTTTTGGTGCTTTCAAACAGAGAGTACCTCCAGTACCAACGCCAGTGCTGGGAAACAGAGCAACTTCTAGCTGCCCACAAACAACTACCACCAGCCTTTACCCCATCTCCTAGAGTGCTGGACCAAGAAATAATTCCTTCTCCTGCACCGCGCCCCTCCTTTCCTGGTGTTCCTCTGCTCCAACAACTTTCCCATCCAAGCCTGACCATGAGCGCCACCACAGGAGAACTTCCTCTTGTTCCTTCTGCTTCATCATATGACTACAGTAAGCTTGGGTTCGCCTATTTGATCATGCTGGGGCTCACTGAGCAAGTGATACCCCACATGGGAGTGTGGCGTCCTTGGGCTACTGCTGCCAACTATATGATGCAGATGGCTCCCATCATCTACTGGGCCTTCCAGTATCAACCCTTCCCCTTGATCAAAGGTTCCCCTGGGAGTCACCCAGGCCATGACATTTTGCCTCTGTAAAAATACTCACAGACTTTTTTTAGACAAAAAAAGACCATATCATGATTATCTAGAAGTTTGTGGGCTTTCACAAGTAAGAACATATGTTTAGTTGTTTTAAGGCTGTACATTTATCAGATTTTAGAAGAGCAGCAATCACTCACAAAACTTTACCCTTCTCAATAAGGATGAGAAATTCTCAAGTTAGACTCTCTGGTCTCATTATGAGTGGCCTTGGTCACAACATAATTGAAGGTCTAGACTGGCTATGCCACAATAATTTCTATATTAATTGGTATATATTGGTCATCAGCCTCAGAAAAAATGATGTGAATTTCAAGTTTACACATAGAAATAATCAAACTTCTCCACAACACTGTCTTTTTGTGTATTACTGAAGAGAGAGCTTATAAGTTTAGGGGATATACTTGAATTTAACTAGTGTTTAGTTAGAGTTATCTTCCCCAAGACCAACAGAACCCATTTTATTCCCAATATGCATCTGAATTATAGAGCTTAATCAATGAATTTAAGGGCATATTTGGTAAAGCACTGTAACAACTCACATCAAACCAAGAGATTCAACAGGCCATACAGCTACAAGAAACCATTATAAAAGTGCAATTTATGAGTTTTTGAACACCTAAGAAGGATGAATCTCTCTGCCATCACCTTGCAAATGCTCCAGACAAGATATTTATTTATTACTCACTATTTTTTATGGGGTTGAAGTATATTTTTAGCCAATAAGGATAGTTCTTTATGTCTTTATAATAATTATCACATTCCTAATAAGATTATCCTAAAAAATAAATATAATTTGCTCTTAATTGATGATATTTTTCATACAATTCCAATGTCAAGTTCTTTAGAACAATTGACCTCACTGTGGAGTATAATAGGATATGAATTTCTCCCAGATATGAGTCAAAGGCTGCTTTCAGAACTTGCTATGGGTTTTTTTAAATGTAGCTAATGAATTTTTGGATGACAGATGCATCATTAATCTCTGCCATCTTAATGAATAAATTATTTGAGAGAAATTTTGAGAAGTGTGTATTTTTCTACTTAAAACATCATTGTATTCAGTCAAGATCAAGAGATACACCTAAAACATCTTTGAGCTGTCCTCACAATAATATGAAAAACCCAACTGAAGGCCAAAATCCTAAAATACAAATATTTTAGTTATAGCTACTTTTTCTAGGACACATTATCTTGGCCAATGGGATAAACCCTGATTGCACCAAGTTAAGTGCCACCATTAATATGCTGCTCCCAGAAATGTGAGCCATATATAAATATTCTTATGTATGATGATGTATGTACACAAGCTTATTGCCTCACTCATAGAGCTTTTAAGCATCAATAAGAAGTTTAAATGGATTCTGGCAAGAGACCAAGCATTCAAAAAACTCTAAAAAAAGGTCTGGCAACCACCCTAGCCCTAAAGTTTTCTAATTGTAATTGTCAATAAAAGCTGAAATCCAACACGTCTAATTTGGCCATAGAGGATGTGTTGTGAGTGAAAATAGACAATATAGTCTTTTTCATGTGGTGTATGAATTCCAAAACCTCACATATACAGAACAATGCTACTTTATTTTGATGCTCTTGCTTCTGAGAGATGACTATTGGGTGTTCTGGATTAAATCCAGGGACTAACTGGGTTGAGGTGAAGTTCTTCAAGTTAATTAGTTCTAATCCCAGCGCATTGTACCATTCTTGTAGTCCTAAAAACTTCCCTGAAACTTTTTCTAACATCATTATAGCATATGCCTCATGTATCATGACATCTGCTTGAGTTTGTTTCTTCTTTGATGTTTGCAGCTCCTGAAAGATCCCTTCAAATTCACTGCTTAGGAGCTCTCTTTTTCTTTCTGTGAGTAAAAGCCCTATTGACAGTCTTGCTCATCTCTCCCCAGGGGTTTGGTTTATTAAGAACTTCCTGCACTGCTTCATATGGATCATTATTTGTTAGATTAAGCCAAGGCGCCAGCTTAAGCATTTTAAAGACTTTTAACTTCTTTGGTATCATTTAAGCCGTAAACTTATGTTTTTTGAACATTAATATAATGCTTAGTTTACTGAATAAAAGTTTAAGTGTGTAAAATATACAAATAATAAAAATAAATCTTATTTCTATTAACTGTATTTTTGCTAAAAACCCTTTTTTCTATTTTAATAAGCCAAGAATCAAATATATGAGTTGCATGGGAGAGTAATAGCAGCCCCAAAGCCATAATTGCTATTACCCTATCTTTGGCTCATATAATTAATTTCTTAGTTATTTTTAGAAAAAAAAGTTGTTGTATTTAAAAGACTATTTACCCTATGTGAAATATAAGTTTTTGTTATGTGTCCAACTTCATGAACATGTCCTACTAATCCTTTAGTAGTATCAGCTCTCTTTGTTTCTCTGTCATCTGTGCAGAACTTTGCACAATAATTTATTTTGGAGTACTCCTTAACATCCTCAAATGTCAAAGGTGAAACATACAGCTCACCATCTTTCATTAAATATGAAAGATTAACATAAAATGCTTTGACTTCAAGCCAGCTTTTTTAGGCCTAGATTTTCTATCATAGATGTAAAAAAAGGTTTTTTGGGAAACATCTGAATTATTTACAAGTGACTCATATAAACCCTTTCTTTCTTCCTCTCTCTCAAAAACCATTTTGAGATCATTTATATTTTTTATATACATCTCATTTTCCTTTTGTTTAAATATTTTAGATAATACACCAAAATGACCATCAACAATACTTTTGCCATGACACTCAACAAATCTATTAAACTTAATTGTTCCTTTTATAATTTTAGGTACCTCTTTAAAAAGATAATATAAGAATTCATAAGATCTAAAATGATTACCATTATCAGTCCAAACTTTAATATTTTTAATATTCTTAAATTTATTATTTTTAAGCAGACTTATCAAACACTGACCTGAAAACAAAGAGTCATGAGATAAAATTTCAGATAAAAAGTCATGATACTCATACTTAATTTTCTCATTTTCTTTAAAAGCAATTGCAAATCCTAATAAAGAAATAGGTATTTTCTCATAAAAACAATTATTTGTCTCTATAGGACCCCCACCTATTTTAAAGTTTTCTTTATAGTCTATTACTATAACACATGAATTATTATCAAGATTATTTGTATCACTAATATATTCTTTATTTTGATGCTTATAAAACTTTTCATGTAGGTCAATAGATTCCAAATTTTCTTTAATAGATTTAGGCAATGGCAACTTCTTTATACTCAAATCCTTTTTCTTCATTTCTAATGATTTTTTTAAGTTGCAAATGTTACACATATCAGTTTGCTTTTTGCTTTTAATTATATTATTAGGAATAAGCTTATAGAAAGTGGAAAGTGAAATAGAAATATTGTTTTTTATTTTCATATCTTCATAAATTTCTTTTTTGTTTTCAATAAGGAGTATTTTATTTTAGTTGAGTATTCACTCAATTCTTTTTGTAATTCTTCATAAATCAATCCAGGGGATTTTTTAGTGAATTGGCTGGTTGGGAATGAATTTTTTAATATGTGTTTTAAAATATTTTTTATGTTTTCTTTCTTTACTGAATCATTTTTTCCTTTTTTATTTTTTGAATTTAATGATGCTTTTTTAGCATTTTTTATTTTTTTAGAATATGAATACTCATTTTTTGTCATTTTAAATCCACAATCCCAAAGCTCTTTCAGACTGTAGCTTGATGTAACCAATGCTCTTAGGGAAGGAAGGTGCTTGGCAGGGGACTCTGACATCAATTCCTTTAGGTTGTTAAGGAAATCATCTGTCTTAGAATTTTGTATGACAGGTAAGAAGGTACTTTTTCCAAACTCTGTTTTTAATAAGAAATGCTCAACAAAGCTGTTAAGATCATTGACAGCAGTAAAAAGGAATGCTTGTTTAAGCATAGAGATTCTTTCTCTCTTAGTAGAAGCCCCCAGTGAGAAGAAGGGTGTCATCTGAGGTGCAAACTTGATGGGTTCCATAATGACAGTGGTTGGGTTCCTTGGCTTGGTTCAGGCAGTTCTTGCTTGGAACTAGATGTGCAGTTATCAGAGAGGAGTAAAGGTGTGGATTGTAAAGTAAATTTCTGTAAAGTTGAGCTGTTTAAATACCATGTTAGCTGAGCTTTTGCACTACAGGCATAAATCCCCAACTGACCCCCAACTGATCTCCTTAATTTATCAATATCACCCCTGGAGTCTGATATCATTGTTTATTTACCCCTTTTTATATTCTGGTTAACTGTTGATATCTCGGCAAATAGTACTTCAATCTCACTCAAACTAGTATCATTAGAAAGCCCTTAATCTCAGCTTTCATAATTGTGCTGCAATGTTATATTTCAATACCAATTTAGTATCTTGAAGCGGCTTTGAATGTAAGCTTATAAAATTATTATTTGAAATAAAATATGCTAATTAACTCTTAAAGTATGATATTTTAATCAGTAAACTAAATTTAAAGTATAAATTATTATTTAGCTTACTTCTAGTAACCAACTCAAAAACCTTTTGTTTAAATAAACTTAAGTTTATTGTAACTTTTAACAGTTCATAAAAAATGAACTTTATATATCTTAAATCTATCAAAACAAAAATGTTATTTTTAATCACATATAAATATTTGCTTATATAATTAAAGTTGTATCTTATTTTTATAGATACAATGACTAAGATCATTTTTTATTTAGTTTAAATAAATTTCAACCTTTATAAAATTTAATTAAATAAAGCAAGATTTTGATACATTCTTTTTTATGTTTGAATTTTTTATACATATTATCTCTAGCATACAGTATAAAAATATAATTTTATTAAATATTTGTATAAAGCCATTTTATTAATATTAAATACTTAAGAATTTGAAAAGAAAAACTTTTACTCTCTTATAAGTTCTTATTATATATTTTCTATAAAATCTAACTTAAGAATAAATTACTTATGCTAAATGAGATCACTGAAATTTTAATAAAAGTTTAGTTTTAATTTTAGTTTAAGTTTTTTTAACTTTTTACTAGATTTTTTATAAAAAAATCCAAAATTATTTAATATTTATTTATTAAATATGCAAAAAAGCTGTATGCCCTCTTTTTAAAAAGAGGGATTCAAAAATTATTATATTTTAAATTAAATATTTTTAAAAAGCTAAGATTTTAGGCAACAATTTAATTTCCAACAAAAAGCATCGTATCAGTTTTATTGTATTTTTATGCTTCTCTTTTTAGAATGAAGTCATTTTTTACTAATCAGCTTTCAAGAAAAATGGTACATGAAATAAGATTGTTACTAGCTTTTAATACAGTTTAATTTAGCTGTAAGTAGAAAATGATTAATTTAATATAGGTTTTTATATTATAAGGATTAAATAAGATTTATTTTGATAAAATTGTTATAATTATTTAAATTTATTGATAAGAAAATTAAAACAAAATTTTAAAGTGTTAAGTAGCACAGCTAATAGGAAACAGATTAATCTAACAAATAATGACCCATATTTGAGAGCTCCAGCAAATTTAAGAACCTGTGACACAGGTAAAGGAGATCAAACAGGAGAAACCTGGGAACCAGGGGTTTACACAGAAATGTTTTGGGCCTTGGGGGCCTTGAGAGGGGCTTGGGAGGCTGCCTGATGTGGGGGAAGGCTTTGGCGTCAAGATATTTGACTTTGGGTGCAGAAGTAAGCAAAAAAACACTGACATTTTGAATTTAAACTAGAAAATTATATAGGTTTTCTATCTAAAATCAAGTTCAAGTTTGATTTTTAAAAATCAAAAGCAGGTGATACTATTTATTAATTCTAATGTTAAACTTAGGAGAACCAAAGAAGATGCCGCTAGCAAAGGGGAAGAGCAAAGGTAAGGAAATTCAAGGTTTTTACTAATGATTTGTAGATGAAGAACTCAAAATCAAGAGCCTCAAACAAGAAAAGCTATTTGAAAGCTTTTAAACTTTATTGATAAGAATAGACAAGCAGGGACCCAAATTGGGCCTTCTTGTCTTTTAAGGGACATGATTCTAGTCAACAGGGCCACCAGGAGCAGGGGGGGCCTCCTGGTTGGCTGGGGATAAAATTTGCATCCCTTGGCCAGGGGGTTGAAAGGTTTTTGGTTAATTTCCAAATTTTCATCTGATTGGAAGATGCCTATAGGATAGTCCTGTGGGGATTTCCAACTGAAATTTTTGAAATTGTAGGAGACAACATGGCAATTTTTGATTGGTTATCTCTGATAGTTTTCAAAAGCAGTTGACACCAAGACATTAAGTAACCCAAATTGACCAGTGTTTTGTTCCATGACAGAGCAAAAAAATCTGGGCAATCTGTGAGGTATTCTAGAACAAATTGCTTTTCAACAGTGTGGGTCAAATCTGCCAGAGAACTTAATGGTTTGGCAGGACTTTGATTGGATTTCTTTGATTTTTGAGGAAAAATGATTCTTTCTAAAGCCAAAGGGGGGAGTAACTTTACACTTACTCTCTTCTGAGGAGCAAACACAGGTGTTGTAGATCTTTGAGAAGTATCACTCAATCTTTGAAAAACAAAATCATGAACTTGGATGTGCTGAAGGAGTGGTCCACCATGTTGACACTGACATGTCCCCACCAATATGAATGTAACTCATACAAAGGTCAAAAGCTAACAAAGAAGTTGTCACTGTGTGGTACAGGATTTCTCTTGTAACAATTACCCTATTGGGGTTATTACTATAATAGGTAGGCTCTAGGAGAACTTCTGCCCTTTTTAAAAAATTTAGCCTGAGAGTCTCTCATCAAAATAAGGGGTCAACTTCTGATTAATGACTAATTGAAACATCTGCAGCTAGCAACAGATGCACCATAGAATGACTCATTAAAAGTACAAAATGGGTTGGCAATTAGTGAACTATTAAAAGCACCAAAAAGGTCAATAATTAATGATCCATTGAATTTCAAGCATAGCAAATTTGGTGTTTGACCTTTTGTCAAGTACATTGCACTTTTTTCTCCTAAGACTATCTGGTCTAGACCCTAGTCTAGACCTCTATTCCCAGAAAGCAGCCTTACTATTGCTAGACGTCACCTGTTCCCTATCATGTGCCTAGTTGTTCCCACCCTGCTCAATTCTTCTCATTTCCTTACACTAATCTCAAGTAATGTTTCACTACCCCAGGGCCCCAAAAGCTGTGCCAGATCCAGACCCAGAAAGCCAGTCTTTCACACACTTTTTCTCACTCCAAGATGAGTATAAAAATCTTCAATAATCCTTAATAAAATATATTGAATAACATGGCACTTGACTTATACATCTTAGACTACTTGAAAATCTCATAAAGAGAAGCTCTATTGATTAAGAAGATAGAAGCCATGTTGTGTTTACTTGATTGCTACCTTGTCTTGCCACCTTTCATTGTAGAGCCCTTAAGCAATACACACTGAAGAAGTGAAAAAACTTCTAAAGCAAGTTATACTAGTACTTTTCAAAAGCCCATGAGCTTTCCCTATTCTTATTTTGAAGAAGAATGTGTATATTTCTTTGGTCATTGACTACAGACACCTTAATAAGGTTACCAAGAAAGATTCATATCCCCTATCACACATTGATGATGCCCTTGGCTTTCAAGAAAGAGTAAATACTTCTCTGTCATGAATCTTATCTCAGGCTACTGTCAGATAGAAAAACCACCAGAAGGACAGGAGAAATATGCAATAATAACCTCCCAAGGACTCTTCTAGCCCAAATGTCATGAATCAAATTTCAATAATTGTATTGAAAACCCAGGAATCAAACCCCAGCCCTCAGGAAATGCCTTGCGTTGACCAGGATAGACAGGAGCCCAATAGATTGCCAGTTGGGCCAAACCCTGGGCTGCCAGAGATGCCTTGCTCCAACCAGGAGGAACAGGAACCAGCCAGCCTGTCAAGTATCAAAACTGGAAGTTTAATATCAACATTGTAAACCCTGGAATCAAACCCTGGCCCTCTAAAGGCAAATTGAGTCACCCAGGAGAGACGGGGATCTGCCAACTCATCAAGTCGCAAACCTGAGTTGTTGAATTACTCTGAGACCCACCAGATTCTTAAGGATTATTCCCCAAATGGTCACCAGATTGCTGTTAACCTTGTGTCACCAAAGACCCTGAACTACGCAAAAGTTTTAGCTTGCCTAAAGAAGGTTAAAACAAGACCTACTGCTAGCCCCACCAATGATCACCAACTATTGCCAGTCTCTAGTCCAGAATGGGTAATGCAATTTGACTGCTCAGGTGATATGGTGAACAGCAGCGGCGGAAAAAAGCATTGTCACTTCTGTTCACCAGAGCAAGCACAACCAGGATCTGCTGTCCTCAAAACCAGAAGCAGAGATTCATGTCCTGCCAGCAAATTGTCCACAGGCCTGAAGTCCACAAAAAGCAAAGAAGAAAAATCAACTGGTATAAGAGCCCTGGCAGTATGGGGATGACCCCATAATTATTTTTGATAATAGAGTTTTATGAAACTTTGGTTCAAACAAACCCTACCTTATCTAGTTTTAGTGATTTTTCATCTCAACTCTGGCCAAGTAGACAACCAGGCAACCTCCCTCTCTAGAGACCAACCTGCCAACTCACCTCAGGCACTATACCGTCCCCCTGGAGCCCCCTTTAGACCAGTACATTTCACCAAATATTCTCTGAACTCTGCCTACTCTGATCTCAACTTGGAGAACATCCTCATTACCAACCCCTTAGCAAGGACTAGAGAGACCAAATACATAGGACGCAAAGTAAAGTGATACAAGATGCCACCAAGATTGTTCAAAGACAAGTACAATTATCTGCCTGCCTACTTTATCCCCATGACTCCGCCTTTAACCCCAAGACCAGACTTCCTAATAGAAACTACAGCTGCAGCAGAGACCATGTCTACCCAACTGTTTGGAGTACTCTATATCACTCTGACAGGATTGGTGGATTACATGGTTCCTAACTCCGGACCCTGATCCTTAATCAGGCAATTAGTATCTTATATTATCAAGTTAGCACCCATTCTATGGTGGGCATTACCCACTAGCCCAGTGGCACCCCGTCCTGAGCCACCTAATGCCTCTCCCTATGCCTGTCTTTCTGACACCACTTGTTTCAAGTTGCACTTTGTTACTTGACATAACATAGAACTCAAGCAAAAGTCTTAAATATGTAAGGCTTGAGTTTCTAGCTTTAAGCCTTTTTGATTGTATATAATAATAGAATCTTCTTGGAAAATAAAATATGAGCACTGAAGATTTGATTTCAAAATTAATGAGCAAAAATGAACTTAGTTTTATTAGAAAATGGACCTTCAATTTTATGCCCAAAAGTTTGATCCTAGTAGCCTTGGTAGAGATATCTGTCACGGTAAGTTCCATAATGCCAGGTATTGTCTGTCCAAGTAAGAAGGCACGGAAGGCCAGAAAACCTGTACCAAAATTGACCAAGTTAACATATTTAAACCAAACAGTCAATTGAAAATGGGTCACAGCTGCTCCAGTATGCCAGCTGAAACCAGCTCCCCCTTGTAAACTGATGTTGATAAATCAACGTAATATGAGAGTCACCCAATATAAGCTCATTAATTGGCATGGTTGTCAGAAACTGGTCACACAAGGGTTCTTCACAACCTGGACTAGATACTTACTTGAAGATGCCAAAGAAATAGGAGATCAAGACTCAGGTGGTATTGCTTAGTCAATTTTTCTGATATATATCAAATAATTTTCCCTGTTTCAACTCTAAGAGTTGAGTCCTTCTAAATTTACTCAATAAAAATCAATTATCCCAAGTTATAATTTTAAATTTTAAAAATGCATCCTGTTCTTGGGTTGTTGCAGTATATCCTGTACAATCTGATTCTGAACAGAATCATTTCAGGAAGATGGGGCCCAGCATCTGGAACTTTGTTGTTGGTGCCACAAAATGTTAATTTCATGCCAGCCAATTTTGTAGCTCCTCCCCCCATTCTGGAAAATGAAAATTGTGTCACTTCTCAATGCCCAGGATTCTACGCTGAAGATGCATTGATGCTTTCCCAGGCCATTTATCTTAGTTTACTCTGGTTAGGATTGATTGTTCTACTTAATCCTGGAGTTTCAATTGGAAATTTCACAAAAAGATATTTAAAGTTGTGTTGGTGGTTAATCATCAATTCTATGTGGATTTGGGTGGTAATTCCTCATCATTTAGGAACGGCTTCATATTATCCAGTGATTTCTGTCACATTACTCAACTCTTCTACGTCTGAGTTTTTGGAAGCAGTTTGTCATGAATTTGTGTTTCTTTTCTCCCACTCTGTCAAGATATCTGAGTTTACCATGCTTATTTGCATCAGTTTATTTCTGAGTTTTCAGTTTGGACTTTTCTTTAATTTTTGGTTTCCATCTCTGGTTGCAGTTGTAGAGACTGGATCCTCTGTTTCCTATTTCCGTTGCATCATGTCATTTTGGTGTCTGGATTATTTTCCTACTCCACCCACTGATGAAATTTCGCGTGAAGTTTTGTCAGCTTTATCATTTTATTCCAGCTCTAGCCTTAGTCACAAATCCCAAGTTTACCATGTGATGACAAAGGTTTCTGAAGATGCCCGTGAATGGTTGTTGTCCGCGGTGGAGCGCAATCCACGTGTTTTAACTGAGAGTGCATCTCTATACCCTTTGTTAAAAAATTTGTGTGTATCTATTCAGGAGCTCAAAGTATATTGTAAGCTGTACGCCTTCCATCAGGGTACAACTCTGCTTTTGGTATTCCTTCCTCAGTTTCTTACCTACTGCCGTACAATTGATGTCCCTGAGGTGAATAAACTCTCAGTGTTGTGGTTAGCAGTTGACCAGACTGCCCAGGATTTGGCGTTTTGGGATTCCCTGTTAACCACAACTGAGGCCCTGGTAAGCCAAATTTTTTCTCTGGTCTCAAATCTGTCCACTTCCAAACAAGGTACGTTGGTAATTGAGGACAAATCCGCGGCGCGCCCTTGGTTTTCTGGTCCTAGCTCTGTGGCAGCTCCTTCCAGCCAAAGTCAGGGTCATTCTTCTCATAGCTCTTCTCAGCTTCAATTGGCGGTGGTGAAAAAACCTGTCCATGTGACTGAAGCCCCCATGGTGTCTGGTCCCAATAGCTCTTTGGCAATGCTTCAGCATGTCATACCTACCAAGCCTTCCGAGGTTGTGTCTGAAGAGTTGCCTCTTGTGCCCATTAATTGTAACTATCCCGTTCTTCCCGCCGCTGTTCAAGAAATGATCAAGCAATACTTCCAGGAGCATCCTGTCTCCTTAGCTGCTGTCTGTGCTACCCAGGAGAAGCAAAATCCTGCTGAGATTGCAACCTTTGCTGCCAATAAATCTACTTCTGGTTACCTCTTGTTTTATGGTAACATAGGTAATGGTCAAACTATCTATCAGCCAGCTATTTTATTGGATACAGGTGCCTCTGAGAACTTCATGAGTGTTGAGACTGCAGACTTGCTACAGCTCAAGTACCACACTGGAATGCTTGTTAGGGGTGGAAACTGTCAAACGTTCCCCTCCTTCCAGCTGAAGAAGCCAGTTACTTTTGTAGTTGCAGATCAGTCCTTTACTGTAAGGTTTTCTGTTTGCTCTACACTGATGTATCCTATCATTTTGGGAGTGAGTTGGTGGAGAGATCATAATGTATCAACCTTACTGGAGAAAAATGAGCTTCAGGTGGAACACTCTTTGGGTATAACCATTTGTATTCCGCTGTTGGATATGTCTGAATTAGACTAATCATCACAGACAATACAGTTGGTGCCTATCCCTGTCCCCGCAAGTTTGGATTTACTGGCATGCTTGCAACCCTGGTCTGCAGCATTTGAAGCCACCAGAGGCAAGGTCCTTCCCAAGCACACTCAGTTTGACTTTGACTTTAAGGTCACTGTTGATCTGATTTGCATTGCATCTCCTATTTACCCTTTAATCTTGAAGGAAGATGCATGTTTGAAAGAATGGACTTGTGACATGTTGGCAAAAGGCTACATTTTCAAGAAGGCTTTGTTGATCTTCTCTCTGTTATTGTTTGTTCAGAAGTCTGATGGGCCCCTTTGTCCTTGTGTCAATTACAGAAATTTGAATAACATTACAATTCCAGATCCTTATCCTTTACCTCTTGGAGCACAGATCTCTAGATGTGTTGAGAAGGCCAAGGTATTCTCAAAAAATTGATCTGTTGAATGCTTTCAATCAAAGCAGAATTGCAGAAGGAATGGAATGTTTAACAGCATTCAGAACCAAGAAGGGTATCTTCCAGTTCCGTGTAATGCCTTTTGGATTGAAGAATGCCCCGTCTTGCTTTCAGCGGTTGATTGATTCAGTCCTGGGAGATCTCCTAGGTGTTTGTGCCATCGCATATATGGATGACATCTTGGTGTTTTCTCTGGATGAGGAGTCCTATAAGGCCCACTTGTTGGCAGTTGTAGAGCACATTCTCTAAGCAAACTTGATCATCAAAAGGAGTAAGTGTGAATTCTTTAAACGTAAGGTTACCTTTCTGGGTAATATTATCTTTGAGGATAACCACACCATTGCCTCTGACAAGGAAGCTGCGGTTTGAGAGTATGCTACGCCTGTGATGGTATCCCAACTTTGTAGTTTCCTGGGTACATGTACGTTCTTGAAGAAATTTACTCCCCACTTGTCTGAGGTGGCCGCCCCTTTATATTTGGCTAGTGGAAAGACAACTTTAGTCTGGACACCTGAGTGTGCAAGTGCCTTCTCAGCAGTCAAGGCTCTTTTGTTGTCCTCCCCAGTGTTAAGACATGTGGATCCTGAGCTTCCTTTTGTTGTTTTCACTGATGCATCTAAATACGCTGTGGCTGGTGTGCTGTTGCAAACAGCTAGTGATGGGATTGAGAGACCTGTAGGGTATTTCTCCCGGAAGATGGAGGCTTGAGAACACAACTACATGATTTATGACAAGGAATTTTTGGCTGTAGTGGAATTGTTAAAGCATTGGCACCAGCATCTCATGTCAGTACGCCATCCATTTGTAGTAAGAACTGACCACAAAGCTCTTCTATATTATTGACAACCCAGGGTTTTGTTGGGTTGCCAATCCAGATAGCATGGTGATCTGACAAGATACAAGTTCTGCTACAAGTTTATTAAGGGATCTGATAATCACTTGGCTGATGCTCTAAGCAGGAATCCCTCTCATCTCCCAGATGCTAGTATGGATGCCAAGTTTAACACACATACTATGATTCCAGACAAGGCTATGGTGCCTTTTGTATTGCCTCCACCAGCTATGTTAGCTACCATGTCTTTAGCTGAGGGCGCAGACCTGGACTTGTATTCCAAGGTTAAGTTTCTTCAACCTTTGTCCAAAGGTTATGATAGGCTATTGGAGCTAGTATGTGCAAACCCAGTAGGTCAGCCTCAGGGTTATCATAATATTGGTCCAATCCTATATCATCAAGATTGCTTGTGGGTCCCTGAAGGCACTATTTTGGATGAAATCATGGAGGCTAATCATACCTGTTAAACAGCTAGTCATCTAGGGAAAAACAAAACAGTGGAACTTATCCGCCGCCAGTTTTCCTGAAAAGGTTTGACTGTGCAGGTAGCCGCTTTTATTTGAAATTGCCTGGTATGTGTTTGATCCAAGGCCAGTCAGAATAAGACTACTGGTTTACTGGTCCCACTTCAGCCTGTTGCAGGCCCTTGGACGTCTGTGTTGGTGGATTTCATTGGTGAGCTTCCCAATTCCAATGGGTTTAACGCAATCATGGTAGTAGTTGATTGTTTCACAAAGATGGCACACTTTGTACCTTTCTCAATCACAATTACTTCAGTGATAACCGCTAGGTTATTTGTGAACAGAATCTTCTCTCTACATGGCATCCCAATGGAGATTGTAAGTGACCGTGGTCCTCAATTTATTGCTCAGTTCTGGGAAGCTTTTACTGGAATCCTTAGTATCAAATTGTGCCGCTCTACTGCTTTCCACCCCCAATCCAATGGACAAACGGAGAGGGTAAACCAAAGTTTGGAGGTCTACCTACGCTGCTACACCAATGCACAACAAGATGACTGGTGTGATAATCTACCTATGGCAGAGTTCACATATAATAACGCCCCGCACACGTCAACCCAAATATTGCCATTTTATGCCAATGTGGGCTACAATCCTTCTTCCAACATAGGCCCTTGTTTGGTTAGCAACGTGGAAGCTGCAACTGATCAAGCCGCTGAATTGAAGCAGGTCCATCAGGAGCTCCAGGTTACTCTTGCTGCCGCTGTGACAACTTACAAGGAATACGCAGATTGCAAGCGCCAGGAAGGTCCAACTTACAGGCCAGGTGATCTAGTCATGGTCAATGCTTGCAATATGAAACTTAAAGTTCCATGTTGTAAATTGGGTCCCAAGCAAGTTGGTCCCATCAAGGTGGAACGTCAGATTGGTCCCTCCGTCTATCAGCTGGATTTACCTCCTGCTTTCAAGATTTTCCACACCTTCCATGAATGTCTCCTTACTCCCTTCAAAGGAACAGAGACCCCCTCTTCCCAACCCATTCTTGTGGAAGGAGAACCTGAGTATGAGTTAAATTGTATTCTAGCTTCCCGCAAAAATTGTTGCTGTTTGGAATATTTGGTATCTTGAAAAGGTTATCCTGATTCTGAAAACTCCTGGGTTCCCCACTACAATTGTTCAAATTCCTCTGATCTGATCCACGAGTTCTACAAGCGCAATCCCACTGTTATTGGTCACCCTGAACTTACCCTTGCCGCAATGAAACTCCCACCTGCCCATAAGAATTTCTCTTTATCCCATCTCCCAGATGGTGGTATTGTTCCCAGGGCTAAAGCAGAGGGTAATGTCACGGTAAGTTACATAATGCTGGGTATTGTCTGTCCAAGTAAGAAGGCACGGAAGGCCAGAAAACCTGTACCAAAATTGACCAAGTTAACAGATTTAAACCAAACAGTCAATTGAAAATGGGTCACAGCTGCTCCAGTATGCCAGCTGAAACCAGCTCCCCCTTGTAAACTGATGTTGATAAATCAACGTAATATGAGGGTCACCCAATATAAGCTCATTAATTGGCATGGTTGTCAGAAACTGGTCACACAAGGGTTCTTCGCAACCTGGAATAGATACTTACTTGAAGATGCCAAAGAAATAGGAGATCAAGACTCAGGTGGTATTGCTTAGTCAATTTTTCTGATATATATTGAATAATTTTCCCTGTTTCAACTCTAAGAGTTGAGTCCTTCTAAATTTACTCAATAAAAATCAATTATCCCAAGTTCTAATTTTAAATTTTAAAAATGCATCCTGTGCTCAGGTTGTTGCGGTATATCCCATAAAATCTGATTCTGAACAGAATCATTTCAGGAAGATGGGGCCCAGCATCTGGAACTTTGTTGTTGGCGCCGCAAAATGTTAATTTCATGCCAGCCAATTTTGTAGCTCCTCCCCCCATTCTGGAAAATGAAAATTCTGTCACTTCTCAATGCCCAGAATTCTACGCTGAAGATGCATTGATGCTTTCTCAGGTCATTTATCTTGGTTTACTCTGGTTAGGATTGATTGTTCTACTTAATCCTGGAGTTTCAATTGGAAATTTCACAAAAAGATATTTAAAGTCGTGTTGGTGGGTAATCATCAATTCTATGTGGATTTGGGTGGTAATTCCCCATTATTTAGGAATGGCTTCATATTATCCAGTGATTTCTGTCACAATATCCAAGTGGAGAGAGGCTAGTAAGGATATATAAGTCTCAGGTATTGCATTGACCCATATTTGGGTAAGGAGAACACCTCAGCACAAAAGCAAAATAAGTTTATTTTTCATAAGCCGAATTACAAATTATCATTCACAAGGCCAATCAAAACCCCTAAAGAGTTCAAATTCACAACATTCCTGCTCTCTTAACTAGGTGGGATGCTACTCAGCTTGAGTACTGGTCTTGTGTGACATCTTATTGGTTTCAGCAGAAGCGTATGGCAAAACTATATTGGTTTCAAATACTCAAGTCAAGTAGTCCACACACTTGATCCCAAAAGATGTGAATGCAGGCAGCAGGCCCTTTGGGCTATTAGGCTGTGGATTGGCTGACCCAGGAATTGAATTAGAGTCTTCAATTTGACTTATGACAAGGATAAAATTTTCATTTATGATATCTATTATAATTTAATCTTCTTGTAATGGTATAATCAAGTGTTTTTAAGAAACTATAATTAAAAGGGACCAACCAATCAGAATTGGTACCAAATTTTCTTTGTCTTTGACAATTAGCTCATAAAAGACATGCACTCTGTTATTCTCCCAGCTTAACTTAGTAAATTGAGCCTATTACCTAAAAAGCTTTCTGTGTTGACTCATCAGCATGCCAACCTGTGGTCAATCTAGCACCCAAGAAGACAGTGATCAAGTGCTTGATTGATCACAGGTTAGCATGCCAATGGGACAACACAGACAGTTTTTTAGTCAACAGGCTCAACTTACTAAGTTAAACTGGGAAGAATAATAAAGGAAATGTCTTGTCTGAGCCAATTGTCAAAGACAAAGAAAAATTGATACCAGATCTGATTGGCTGATTCTTTTCACTTATATTTTCTTTTTTTATTGCATCACTGTGCAAATATTTGATTATTATATAAATATTAAATCAGTTGTATTGAACTTGGGTCATTATTAACATCAATCAGCACAATAAATAAATGTCTTTAATATAAACCCACATTAGAAAGTCTCAAAAATTAAAGTAATTTATATTGTATAATTAAATAAAGATGCTTGGTGGGATAGGATTTATTTTTCAAAATATGGGAGCCAAGGAGGCAAAGTAGTTGGTGGGCAGAAGGGGCTGGGAGAGTTGACTGGGGACTGAGGAAGTGAGAGGTACTTAGGTGTGTAAATGCATTGGCTTGATTAAAAAAAATTGGTGATGAATGACATCCTAATTCTGCTAATAATCACTGTGATTGATTTATATACCAGTAACTTATTTGAGGCAGCTTTGGATCATTTGATGATTGGCTACTGCTGTGGGCATTCAGGGCCATCTTGGTGAACATGTCAGCAACTTTCTGATGAGGGAAGCCCAGTGTGGCTGTGGGCTGAAAGAAGGACATGGTTGAATACCTTAGGGTTGTACTCTCAGATCTTGTCTGTAATGTTGTAGAACAATATATCTCCCAATTGTACATTGGCATGTCATCAGGGAATATTGACATGTTGTGGCCGCCATATCAAATATTCTCCTGTGCCTCTTCACTGTGTTTTATTCAGTGGCTCAGGAAAATTTGGAATCTTGAATTGGCTGAGCTCCAGGTGGAAAGAAGATTGGAGAGAAATTTCTGTACCAGTACTCATTGGTGTAATTGTAAGTGGTTTGTAGTTTACAGTACCTTTTGGGGAAGCTGCCTGGAATGCATCAATGACAGTGCCCTTATTTTCCTTCTTTTTACGCTTGGGAGTGTTCCTTTTTCCCAAAGTCTCATAATCTTGGACATGTAATACCAATTTATAATAGGATATAAAAATGACATCATACAATATACTAGACAAGCAGTGGGTAATTGTGGCACTGATTTCTGGATTAACAGTCAAATCATTGTCAGTATTGTATTTATCACCTGGGCAATTGATAATAACCAAGGTACCAACAACAAACTGATGCATCCAGAGCTGTTCAGTGTGGCAGGCAACAAAGATGTCATGAAGCCCAAATATACATCTCACCTTAGTCATTTAGAGGCATGGATCACATTGTAGAAGGCCAAGTATGATAGGATAGGCATTCTTGAGCTGAAAATCTGGCTGCTTTTTTGCTTCTTGGTGATCTTTTCATTGTCTTTCTTCATGAGAGCCTGGAATTCTTGGCTTACCACTGCATCAGTGAGTTTAGGCAGGTGATGTTTCTGCAAAGGTCATGTCACTTTGATTGAATCCCATTATTCTCTCAACAATTGCATTGGCTATCATTTGTTGCTTGGGAGATGCTTGTCATAATGACACCAAAATTAGGTTTGGCTTATTTGATTGGCTAAATTTTATAAATGATGGTTGAATTGAGGCAGAGATGAGTATAGTTGCCTGGTTTCTACATGTAACACATGCTAAGGCTGGGCCTGGTCTTGGGGTACCTCATATTGGCTATCAAAAATTAACTCATTGCTGTGCCTGGAAAAATATATAGCTCATTCTTCTTACAAATTAAGTTGAGTTAGGTATACATGAGGTTTATAGTGGCTGCACTCCCTTGTTCAATACCCTGAGCTTTAAGTTGCTTCTTTTACTGCACCTTCACAATATCAAGATACTCGATTCTAGTATAAATCATTCCAGACCAAAAAGCAATAAAATTATATTAGAAACAGAAAAGTGAAATATTGTCAAAGTATTAACTTTATATAAAATATGTACTTCTATACGAGACACTCTCATTATCTAAAATAGCCAGGTCTAGAGTCACAAAAATTGAAAATAATACTGTAGTTTGCTGGATAGTTTTTCTTGGATTCACTCTTTAAAGACATGATTTTCATTTTGAGTCACAAAATAATCCAGATTTTCAGAAAAGTGTTGTTTTTTGTTTGAAAATATCACTCTTTTGGCTTAGCCGATTTTGCTTTCTGAATGTATTGTTTTCATCATATGATCAATATCACAGTTGATATAGATTGGTTTTAAATGTAACACATTCATTTTTGTTTGGATTTGGGTACTTTTGTTTGCTGGCTCAGTTTTGCATTGTGTGCTTGGCTATTTTCATAATCTGGACTTAGATAATATAACTTTTATTGAGTAAATTGACCTTCAAGGTGAACCGGTTGGCTTTTGTTTCTGATCTGAACTACTTTCATTTATCCCAACAGATTGTTAAACTAATATATATATCATATATAGTTTTGAAATCCTGATTATCTGAAAACACCAGCAACCAAATAAGATTGTTATGTTGAAGGGTTAATGACATGTTACAGGTATTGTAGTTCAAACCAGATATAGAGAAGTCACAACAGAAGTTCCAATAAAAGAGTTATCATAAAAATAATGTTATATTTCCAGTTAAAACTAATAAAAAAACACAAAATATTTATGTTCTAAATCGTCAGCTACAGGATTTGAACCTGTGCGGGCAAAGCCCATTGGATTTCAAGTCCAACTCCTTAACCGCTCGGACAAACTGACTTTTTGAGTTATTAAGTCTATTTGTTACATTTTATAAAATATATAATTAAAACTTTACTTAAATCAAAATATTTTAATTTTTAATTTGATATTTTTTTTGTTTCTGGGGCTGCTGGTCACATTAAATGTAATTGTACTCTTCTTTAAAAGTGTGGATTCTAAAATTTATCCAAAGATATTAAGAATTCTTTTTTAATCATGATTTTTGTAGTATCATCATTTCTTATGGTAGGGTAGATTTTAATCATATTTTTAATCAAGTTTATGGGTTTAAGTTTACACATTATAGGTTTTAATATTTTTATTTTATTTTATATCACGTTCCAAAATTAACTTTTTTCTTTTTCGCCACCTTTAGTAAGCTTGCAAACTGGTCACATACACTTCCTGGGTTTAAAATGCTATTTTTATAGTTCAAGCTTAAAAATAGCGATTTAAACCTACTTTGATAGGCTCTTGCAACGTCATTCTTTTCGCAGCGAAGCATATTGGACTTTATCAAAGTAACTTCCCTTTAATCTTCACCATGCTTTCTAAAATTTCACGTCAAAGTATCCAACAATTTTGGTCTTTCAACTCTGTCCGCTTTATCAGCGGGACTGCTCGTGTCAATAGCGACTCTTTCAAAAAAAGAGAAAAGGCCGCTGAAGATCAGTATATGCATGAACAGGAAAAGGAGAAAATTAATATTCTCCGTGCAAAGATCCAAAAGGCTGCCAAAGATGTCGAAGAGCTTGAAAAGCAACTCAAGGAATCCAAATCTAAGAAATAGTTTCCTTCTTATTGCCTAACCTTATTGTTTTTAGCTAAATAAAAACCTCTGGTATATAAGCTAGAAGTATGTTTCCAAAAATATTCCCAGCATCTCTTTTTTGAGTATTGTACTAGTATTTTATTGTTTATGCGGATAATGTTAACCCTTTGACCATTTTATAATACTTTTAAGGTTACATTAGTATTGCCATATTTTTAAGTCAGCTTGCTACCACCCATGTGTTCTGAATATCCTAAATGCAATTACCCAAAATAAATATCATGTCTAAAATTCTAAATCAAACCTACCAGAGGAACTCACATGATAGCTAGTCTAGTATCCTTTTACTAATAAAGTTTTCTTTGCTACTTTGCAAATTATATACATTTACCGACTACTTTGCTATTATCAGCTCTAAAACAAACATCCTACAAATAACTACTATTATTAGCTCTATTTTTATAGCTTTCCGCAATGATCCAATTTTTATCTAGGTAAGGTCATATACGACTGCTATTTCTATAAGCACTTGATTTTAACTCATTTTGCTAAGGTCTCGAACAATATGTTCTGAGTAAAGTAATATTAACCTCTCACTTCTTTTTTAGCCCTGCTTTATTTTTGTTCGTATTAATATTTATGTGACCTTTTAATAATGTGTTACACTGTCCTTTATTTTTGCGATTCAAATTTGACACCCAAATCCAAACCCAACTATATTATTAGTGGTTCTGTTCATTCAAAGTTGAAACAATAACTCAACTCGATATTCCATTACTCTCACTCCAGAAAGCACATGCACCAACGTTTTAACTTTTTTCTGAAAAAGGAAACATCGCTCTTGAAAATTTTTCTTGTCTAGTCTCTAATATGAAAATTAATAACGCGAAGAAGCAAAAATTCAAAGAATATTTTTTATGCTTGAATCAAACTTCATATTTATTTTTACAAATCACGGGCCCATCCTTGAGCAAGTGTAAGTAATTCTGCCCAAAGATACAAGTACTTTATGAAATATACATTTTATGGCTAATATATTCAATTCACACCTCATAATGAAACTATCTCTAAATGATTTAACCTATATATTACTCAAAGTTTCTTCAATCTATGTCCAGCAATATAAGAATCCATTATGAGAATGTAACCAGACACACTGCCAAATTGATATAAAACTATACATGTACAATTGTTGCAACTGAACCAATGAGGATTCAGTATTTGGAATTGGGGAAGACAACAGTCCAATAGGAAAGGACAGAATAATAAGAATAAGGTATTGTTTATTGTAGGATATTGTGATTAAAATACTAAATGGGGAAGCCACAAGGCCACAAGGGGGTGGCATAGTGGGGAGTTCCATGTAAGGTTTGGAGCCAAGGAATAACTTGTGTGGGGATCAGCAGGTCAAATTGGCAATGCTCCTAATTAGGATGAAGTGCCCGCCATTTGACATTGCCATCAGATTCATTCATAATGTTAGATACGTCAAGGGGCGACTCATTGAGCGCCCCCTGTGTATCGTAAGATGCGTTAGCAGGCGAGGTTTGAACCTCAGTTGCAACACAATATTTTCACCTGGATTGAAAATTAGCAAATAATATATTATTAAAATTTTAACTCAATTTCAAAAATTCTTGCAAATTACCAGAGTTGGATGGTGAATTAGGATCTATAAAGTTAATTGATATTGTGTGAAGAGGTACATATTTAAATATCACTTTCTTTCATTATTAGAAAAACTCAAATATACTCTGGTTTCATTCAATAAAAATTATGAATAAACTGTCACAACAACAAACAAAAAAACAAATAGATCAGATCCAAATCTTGACTTGATATACTACACTTAATTCAGTTGATTTGAACTAGTCATCACATCAAATAGTGTCAATATTTGATTACTTATAGGTTTATATAAAAATTAAATTTCATTTAAATACATGCACAATAGTTGTTGATTAGTTGTTATGATTGTCACACCCCCTTGGTTTCAGTTTGATTTTTCACAGGATGCTAAGTGGGTGGTACTAAATCAAGAAATTAAAAAACCTTATCCACATTTTCTGAAGGCTACAATTTGGATGCCTTAAATCAGACAAACATTATATCCAGAGTGTATTTTTTCTGCCACAACCCTAAATAAAATATATATATCTTTTCAATAAACTTATACCTTACCATTAAATTATCTCTGTAACTTATTCTATTTTAAAGAATATTTTTTCAGCATAGCCCCAGAAAATTTCCTCTTTTAAAAGATCCACCAAATTAAAGCCTTGTTATAATTTGATTGTATGTAACTAATAATAGTTCTTTACAATTAGACTGGACAAGCCCACTAAGCTCAGATACAATTAAAAATAGTCCAAAAATAATATTAACTCTTTTTCTGGGTTTCTACTGATTAAGTTTTTACGTTTGAATGGCCTAGAAGAAAGCTAATATTATTTTACACCAGTTTATTTCTGTTGCAACTGAACCTATCCAGATCTAGTAAATATGACAATCATCACAAGAAAAATCCAGAAGAGAGAAAATAATATAAGAGTATGTTATTTATTGCTTGTATTAGTCATGTATTTATACAGTAGCTTTTAAAGCTATAGTGCTAAGCAAAAAACTCATCTCTAAGAAAAAATAACTCATCTGCAAACAAAGTCAATTCATCTGTAAACAAAATAAAAGCAAGTGTAAACAGAATAAAAATAATGAATTTATATTAAATTAAAACAGATTTGGATTTAATTATATTTTGTTTCAAAATGCTTGTTGTGAATTGGGCCTTGGGACGTCTTCTGTATGGACATCTAAGTTGCTAGCTTTGTAGAGTATAGTTGTCAAGGCTTATACACAAATTAATGAATGTCTTTAACCCCTAAGTCTTTACCTTTGATTACTAAGATAACAACTAAGTAGATTATAAGTCAAGTGGGTAAAAGAAGGGAAGTTATATACTGCTTGAGCGCCACAATGGCTGCAGAGGTGTTATTAACACCTACACTATTGTTAGGAACATTACACATTATTCAGAGATCCACCAGGCTCTTGCATTTGTGTTCCTGCCTATTCAGGATAATACAGACAATCTACAAGAGAAAAGGGATGCACAATGCATCAGAAGTGAACTGCAGAAGCAGTTACTTGTTAAGGCAATGTCTAGCAGTTATCAAACCCAGTCTAATAGGATGTAGTAGTTTGGCCAGAGTACTGTAAATTTAGAACCTGAACGTAAAAATGCGGGATTGTCAAATCCTTGATCCAAATTTCAAATCACTTTTGCGGGCAACTCAGCTGAGTGAAAAATAAAATATTTAATAAAACCAACCATTTATTTTGATTTTTTTGGTTTATTTAAATTGGCAAATTTCAAATCTCTTGAGCAGATAACTCAACTAACAAAAGACAAAACTCAGCAAACAAATGCGGGATACATGAATCAGAAATGCAGAATTCTAATGTACAATTTGAGATTTCCTGTATTTCAATCAAATCATGGACATCATGTAAAAATTAACAAATCTGAAATTGCGGGATTGTCAAATCCAAGAACCAAATTTCAAATCATTATTGCAAGGAATTTGAAATAAATATAATTTATTAGTGTCTCAAAAAGGATGCTAAAAGATATAGGGTGGATTTGTGCTAATTCTTTTAGGAATCATAGGCATTCTCAAAAATCACCCTATTCCATTTTAGGACGGCTAAAATTTAGATGCTTGATTACAGTAGATTTCAGAAGACGCTAATAATAAAGTAGAATTATATATTACAATCTATCTTATCATGTTGTCTTTCCTTTGATGTGTTGATAATGTGTTTGCAATTAATTGGACAGCTTCACCTCCAGTTGCCTTGGCAATAGGAAATCAAGCTGTCCAATTAAATGCAAGCACATTATCAACAGCAAATGAACTATCAACACACCAAAGGAAAGACAATGTGATAAGATAGATTGCAATATATAATTCTAATTTATTATTAGCATTTTTTTAAAATCTACTGTAATCAAGTATCCTTAGTAGCATTACATGAATACATAGTTAGTAAACTAATGGTTTATCTTTTCCCCTTCTCCTTCTTCCAAAAAACTTTTAAAAAATTTCTGCATCATCAGGAGAGTAGCTCATAAATGATTATATGGTTTTATGGTTGCTATTTTAGTGATTTAAAGTGCAGAATATTGCATCATTTCCAGTTTAGATAATTTTTCATTTCACTTAATTTCATGTCTAAACATGGGTGTTTAGATTGGATTTTTCATTTGATTTTATCCAGAGTGGAGCTTCTTGATTTGGGTTGATTTGTCCTAGTTACTTACTGTACATTCAATTTGGATTCCAGTTCCCGCAATTATTATTTGAGTTTACTAGTGGCATTCAAAAGCGATTTGAAATTTGGTTCTTGGATTTGACAATCCTGCAATTCCAAAAAACATAGTAAACTTAATGGAAATGATTGATGGATTTGAACGCTTCAAATGTGATTCCAGTTAATTCATTTTGTCCATTGGAAATATGCAGTTTGACTTGAACTTTGCAAAGTGTCTATGAGTTCCCGCATTTTTAAAAATTCAAATCAATACTCAAAAAAATCAATTTAATTAAAAAAAAGGCTATCCTGCAAAAGTGATTTGAAATTTGGGCCAAGGATTTGACAATCCTGCATTTTTACATTCAGGTTCTGAATTTACAGTATATTTACATCCATATTACAATCAAACCAACAATTTCATCAGATCTGATGAATTTGAGTGTACATCTCAAATAGCCTTGACATAAGGATTAAATCCATTGATTGCCTTGAATATTCTAATATGCAGTGCAACTTATGACAATGCTTTAATTTTGTTTGCATCTGAGTTGAATTTGTTTAAATATGAATGAATTTTGCTTAGAGATGTGTTTTTTTTGCTTAGTGTCATAGCTTTGAAATTCACTGTAATAATATGATTAGTTGTCATGCA
The DNA here is from genome assembly GCA_014839935.2 of Entomophthora muscae. Lineage (NCBI taxonomy): Eukaryota > Fungi > Entomophthoromycota > Entomophthoromycetes > Entomophthorales > Entomophthoraceae > Entomophthora > Entomophthora muscae. Next base: position 215,366 of record QTSX02003601.1, read on the forward strand.
AAATATAAAGATAGATCATTATCATTCAGTTTTTTGTAAAGTAGTTGTCCCAAACAACACCTTGATTTCTTGTATAAAGAAAAACCACAATCAAGATTTGAGCCCCAAACTCCCCACCCTGAGGCCTTGTGGAGTTTCAGCTCATTGGTTATCATAATGTGTCCTGGTTCAAAGCCAGGTGCCAATTGGAAGGGGTTGTCATTCTTCAGATGGGGCAACCTCTTGGGTTGAGGCTTGTACCTGGTTTGCATGGCGTCAAATTCCTCAAGTACTTTTTCTATTAGCATGCAAGCATTTCCTCCAAACACCTTGACCTCTTCTGGGGCTAGACCATCCTGGGATCAATACCAATCTTTGAAGAGTCTCTTGAACTCATATTCTATGAACTCCTGGCCTCTGGTGGTTATCTCTAGGTTTTTGAACAATCTTTCTCACTCCTTGTCTGATGTTTTGCTGGTTGAAAACCTCTGGCAGCTCTGGAAATAGGCATCTTATTCCCTTGAGCTAGGATAGAAAATGATATGTGATATACTCATTGAGCACTACACACAGCCAGAGATAATGAATGAGGGTCAAGAGTGGTGTTTATTGAGGACAGAAGGAAGATCCTCTTAGAAATCTTCTGTCAGATAGCCTTTTTTGGGAAGGATACAATTTGGCTTTTCAAGTCTGCAGTCTTTGTTTTTCCTCTTGGAGTCCTGACACTTGGTCTTAGGCTCCATGTCCTTGATCTTGTGGTCCTGCTCCATGTCCTGGAGTCCTTGTGCTGGGCTTTGCATCTTTCTTCCTGGCATGTTATCCATTGTAATTTCTTGCTCTTGGCCTTGTGCTCCTTTCTAGTGATTCTGGGCTTCTGCTCCTATGTCTTGGGCTCCTTGTCCTGGCTTATGGCTTTTGAAATACCCCTTGTTTCAGGCTGTTTCCCCTTAAATAGCTTCTTTTTTCTTATGTTTTTCCTTACTGACTTCTTGATTTTCAAAGCTTAAACTATCCAGTTTTTCTTGCTTATAATAAATTAAACTTACTTACTTACCTCAGCCAATCAGAGAGGACTTTATTCCTGCCAATGCCCTTATTTTTTAGGCTTTTCCCCTTCAGTTTAACCAATGGAAAACATTGATCAAACAAGCTTTGACCTGTAGCCAATCAGGCGTCTGGATTGGCCTGTTTTGCCAAAAAGTTTCCCCAGATGACTTGCTTCTGACCCAGGTTTAAACCTGTTGCCCTCTTGCCCTGGAAAAACCATGGCTCTGCATTTCAAACAGTTTTCCTGTAATTCCCATCACATTTTGCTGGGTCAATTCAAGCATTTCCACCTATGTTTTACTTAATAGTTTTTTGTATTTTAATTTTTTTTCAACATTTCTCCATGTTTTACCACGTTTTACCTCTCAGCAAAACTTGAAACTGTCTGTTGCTCACTTTACGCTCCCTTTAATGCCTTGGCAAAACCCCAGCCTTTGTCCCCAGAGTTTTTCTGTGCTGTCCCACCTGTTTCCTTTTTTTACTTTACTCAATTCCTTAATAAATTCTTTATGATTTTTCCTTATTTCTTCAATATATTTCTTATTATTTTTGTCAGGGCCCAGAATGCCCTGGACAATAAGCTAGCTTCTCCTAGAGACAAAGCAACCCACAGCATGAGAAACATTACCAACTTCCTTCCAGAGAGAAAACCCCCCTTTCAAATCAAAAATGGCCTGGAATTTGAGAGGCCCACAAGCCGCAAATCCCTGGCATTGAACCTAAAAACAAATTTGGGCCCATTTACTATCAGGAAAGGGTACATTGAGAGAGAAATTGTTTGATTGCGCAATTGGGCGCTCAATTGCTTGCAGGATCTAATAATAGCTGTGGTACCTTGTCATGCTGCAGCCAAACCAAGGTTCCTGTTATATCAGCCAATGCTCTTCCACCCCCAGGCTCAAGTGCGCAATTTCTGGGCCAAATTGCAAGTATCACTGAAAATGATGCCACCAGGCCTCTGGTGGCACAAAAGGCTAAGAATTCATCAGTAAGTATAAGTAGTGAAGAGGGAAAGCCTTCCTCACTGTTGACATCATAAAATAAACAATTTTATGCCCAGGACCCATTATTTTCTTGCAGGGATTATCTATTTTTGCACCAATATAATTATTCTGTTTGCATCTATTTGTGAATCCACTACACAACACAACTGCGCCTATCTGTTCCCTCCTGGTTCTGCTCCTGTCACTTTGGTTAAGCCACCTTGCGCCCTTGACTTGGAGTTCTTCCATCCTCATCACCTGGATCTCTCTCCTGGCCACCCTAGAGTGACCATTCTGCCTACCATGAAGGAGATTCCTCTCACCCCCTGCCCAATGTGCCTCCTGCCCAGGACTTTAGCAAATTGGGGTTTGTTTACATCACAGTATTGGGGCTGGCCAATCAGGTTGTTCCCCATACTAAAATTTGGTGTTCTTTAGCTACAGTTGTGAATTACCTTATCAGAATAGCACCAATTGTGCACATAGCCTTTCAGGCCTGGCCCATCTCCCCTGTGAGAGTCCAGCCAGACTCTGGTATGGGCCATGACAATTTTCCTTAATTATTTTAATCTTCTTAATTCTTTTAATTCCTTTATATTCTTAAATCTTTTCCCTTGTTTCTTACTTATTTTTCTTTTCTGTTCTTTATTTTCTTATTTCTTTCTGTCTTCAATCTCTTCTGCTAGCCTTTATCTACTTTTTTTTGCTCTTTCTTGCTGCTGCTTTCTACAATTGTCTTTCCCCTGTTCTGCTAGTCTCCATCAGTCAACACCTCAGACTCAGGCAATAAGTCTCCACAAGTGAATCAACTTAGACTTGACCCTCATAAGCAACCTACACTTTAGGCCATCAGTAACAGACACTTCTCATGTCTTGCCACTGTTTTTACTCACTCAAGTGGTTAGTTTGAGCTTTCAGGCTCAAAGTAACCAACTTCACTTCCTAGAAACCTTTAAATCATCAAGTTATGCAGCTGTTTTTCTGGACAGCCACCTCAATAATGGTACTGGGCACATCCAATCCTGTCTAATAGCTTCAAGGTTTCCTCAAAGTTACTTGACAATCATGGGGAGAAACTTTACCCCTCCACCTTAGGTAAAGTTGTTCAACTGCACCTTCCTTACAGCTAGTCCCAAGTTCTCAGAGCTCCTCCAGTGCATCCCTTTCTGGTTAGTCAGGCCCTTATTCCCATCCATTGCATGATCTCATAGCCACCTTGCTCTCTCTCCCTGGCTTGGATCTTTCACCTCTCTTGGCTAAAGCCTACATAAATCAACAAAACAACCAACATTTACCTGTTTATAGGCATATAATATTTATTGTGGCCAAATCAACTATTGCCTTCAAGAATGTTCCCATGTGGATTGTCACAGGCCTGCTTGCCAAAAAGACCAGCTAGCCACCTGTTCATGCTTTTTGGTTCCAGACCTGAAGGCCATTTGATTAGGAGCCCACAAACTGACAGAGTTTTTTTGAACCCAGAAGATATCAAAACTAACAATGCACCACATGGTCCCTGTACATGAAACAAGGTGTTACAACTCATCACTGGAGTTTTAGACAAAATTTACCATGATCTCACCAATAAGAAGTGTTAACATATGGACTAAGTACCAGGAAACAACACAGATTCTTATAGCCAACCTGGCCTTAGGAATAAGGCTTTAAAGAATAAGGATTTTAACATTTATTTTTCAAAGCTGGCCAGGGACTGTCTGCCTGATTCTGATGCCATCTTGCTCCCCCAGATTTCTGACATCAGACTACCCAATTTACATATTTTTGTTCAAAAGATGAGGTCTAAAAAGAGGATATATGTATCCTTTCAGCCAATATCAGGCCTCATTGCTATAATGATAATAAAGCTGTGATAAATCTTTGGTTTAACCAGTATTTACTTTATCTTATTTTTGTTTTCTATTATTTTAATAAAGCACCAATAGGTTTTTTTGCACCTGTTAACCCACTTGTTGATCTTTCTGTGGACCCCCAGACCAAATTGTTATGTCCTCCTGGATCACTCCTTGGGCCAGTACATTTCACCAATTATCTGCTAAACCCAGTCTACAAGGATTTCAATTTTGAGAGCATCTTCCTGGAAGATCTGCTAGCCCAAACCAGAACAGGTGAACCAAGAAGTTATTTGGTATACCATCTAACCTAGGCTGTTTAGAGACAAGTATAGCTATCTGCCCATATATCTAGTATTAGTGAACCCACTGCTCACCTCAAGGCCAAACCATCCACAAGTTTCTGTTGTTGCCAATGAAACCTCTTCCACTCATCTTTTTGGAGTATGAATATCACTCTGACAGGCTTGGTTGACTCTATTGGTTTAGTTACTGACAACTGGTCTTTGTTGGACTATTACCTCTTTTATTTTATCAAGTTAGTCCCAGTCTAGTGATGGACTCTTACTTCTAGTAAAGCAGCCCAAACTGTGTCCACAGATGCTGGTCATAACCACAGTACTTAGATCCCTGACAGTAGTTTTCACAGCTATAATGCTAAGCAAAAATCAACTTATATGTAAGAAAAATGAACTCAGATGCAAACAAAAACCAAATAAAAGTGTAAATCTTACAATTTTTAACAGGTATTTGGAATGCTAATATGAAAAATGACCCAATGTTGCAACTGAAATTACTCTCCTGACTGATACTGTATCTGAAAATACACAAGAGGTGCTTGTAGGGGCGCCTCATAATGTATCTAACGTTATGGAGGATCCTGTGACCAATGTCAAAATTATGGGCATTATCTCTCATATAGGAGCACTGCTAATTCAACACACTGATTCCTAACCTAGATATTCTTAACCCAAACATAACCTGGACCCTGTCACAGTGCCATCCCCTGGTAGACTAGTGGCTTCCCCTTCTAGTATATTAATTAAAATACTATCCAATGTGGGTGGGAAACCGCTTCACGCAGCAATTGAGTGTGTCAAGGTGCAAGTCCTTGGGATACATCCCGTCAAGTTGACGCATACTCAATTACTTCCTTTGGGGGGGGTAAAACAAAAACTCAAAAAAAATACTATCCAATAAACAATATCTTATTCCTATTCTTGTACTTTCTATTGAACTGCTGTATTTCCCAATCTAAATACTGAATAATTGGTTCAGTTGTAGCAGTGATAGCAGCAGTAGGCTCAATTAAAAGCATATCTCTAAGAAAATTCCCCAAGAAAGGACAGAGTGCTAGCAGTATGACTGCACCTCACCAAGAAACCTTCTTACCCATATATGTTTGAGACATCCCATACAGTTATATTGTATATCAAGACCAAATAGTTCTAATCAGTGTCTACAACTGACTCCTACTGAGACAACATGACATTAGTGTTACACTGCCCCAGTCCAATCTATCACAACACATGCTGAACTTACAGTTAGAATCCTTCACAGATGGTGTGGAAGGTGCTAACATCAGAAGTTGGTTACACTCCACAGAAGTCCACCTTTGTATCTGTTAAGTTCCTGAACCCATGTGGATTTCCACAGTGTCAGGGCGCCTCACTAGACCTGCTGCTGTATGGTTCACCACCTGGGCAAGTCAAGAGCTTGAAGTCATCTGGGTGGCATTCAGAGATGCCGCCAAGTCCCGCTAAAGTGAACCCTTTTCACCCATTGTTGTGAAAACACCCCTGCTTGCAATCAAACATTCAGAAAACATCCCATACTACCACACTTCCTGGCAGCAAGCCCTGACTGCCGCCCCAGAAGCCATCACTAACAGAAATGCAATGCTCTTCATCCTCATCATCAATAGTTTAAAACCCCAAATATACAAATGGGTGCCTGTGGGGAAATTGTAATTACATTGAAAATTGTTATAAGGCTATTGTAGAAGCAAACAACCAAGCTATGATGGGATTTCAAAGATCCAACAACACCCCCCCTCAACCTTGCCTCATGCCTGGCAGCACTCACAGTTAATTAGGACGTTGTCAGCCCCACCAGAAAGATAATGACAACAAGCGCCTTTGAGAGGGGGGTTACAGTTGGCAAAGATTGGGGGTTCATAAAAAGCTTGGGGGTTGTAGACATGAGAGGCTCTAAAGCCCCGCTTGATTTAAAACCCAATCTCTCCTTGCCAATAAAACCTGCAACTACAAAGTGCATGAGGTCAAAACTCTAGATTTATTCCAAGTACACAGGGATGACCCTGTCCTTTAAGACAGTCATTCATCAAATAAAATCACTCACTTGGCTGACCCCTTTTGCTTCCATGGGAATACCCACAAGCTCCTGGTAGACACCTGGGCTGATCACACCATGATCAACCAAGAAATATCTGATTCCCAACAATTAGACTGGGTGACCATTTGATTCAAATCAGTGTGTGTAGAAGACTCCCACAGAGTAGCCATCACCCACCAAAAGGTGCCCTTCTCAGTAAAAATGGGTAATGTTCAGGTTAGGCTTTCTGGACTTATCATGAGCAGCCTCAGTCACAATGTGATTGCAAGTCTGGACTATCTTGGTCAAAACTTCCCTTACATTGACTGGGACACCTCTGCCATCACTCTCAGAAGAAATGGTGTTGGCTTCCAAATATATACCATTGAGATGAACAAGCTATTACATGACACTGTCTTTGTAAATATCACAGAAGAAGGACCCTATTTATTTAAGGGGGGGGCAAGATGAACTTCAACCAGTTTTCAGTTGAGTTTATCAGGTCTGAACCTCCCTCAACTTCCCCTCTTAAGGATCCATCACCAGCATTACAGAAACTACTCAACAAGTTTAAGGATGTATTTAGCAAAATACTATACCAGTTAACTCCACCCCAAGAGGCCCAGAACACTGTTCAATTGCAAGGGTCCTTATTAAAGGCCCACCCATTATATTTTCTAACACCAAAATAAGACAAAACTCTACCAACACCTTTTAGACACCCTAGATAAAGAATTTATCCACCCCCTCTTTCCTGTACGGAGCAGCAGTCTTTTTTGTGGCCTAAAAGGACGGGTCTCTCCACCTTGTTACATATTACTGCACTCTAAATGAAGTTACTGTAAAGAATAAATAACCCCTATCACTAATCAATGACCTGTTAGATATACAGTGGCCCAAAAAAATACCTGGCCAGCAACATTTTAAAGAAAAAAGTAAATTTCAATAAATGAAATTTGCTATAAAAAGTATGAGCAGATGCACTGCGGATTTTTACACAAATATGGTATATAAAAATGTGAAAACAAATAAATAGGAAGAAAAAATAAAAAGATTTCAAAAATATGAATAATTAATATAAAATAATAATAGATTTTAAAGCTGAATATACTATGGACTTAGTACTTTGTAGGCTAACCTTTGGCTTTAATCACAGCAGCAAGTCTTCTGGGCATAGAATGGACTAGGTTCTTTAAAGTTTCCATAGGAATTTCTTCCCATGCTTTTGCCACTCCAAATTTAAGATCCATAATAGATTGTTTAGAGGTTTTTGGCAAATTGGATTTGACAACATCCCAAAGATGTTCAATGGGATTTAAATCTGGGCTTTGAGGAAGCCAATCCAAACAAAAAATCTGTTTATCATCCAAGTATTTTAAGGCTTTCTTGGATTTGTGGATAGAAGCATTACCTTGCATGAAGATATAACTGGCTGGTTCTTGCAGATCCTTCATAAAAGGACGGAGATTTCAATCAAGGATTCTTCTGTAAACATCAGCATTTACCTTCTCACTGATTAGCTGGATTGCCCCTTTTGTGTTGGCTGTGAAACAGCCCCAAAACATGACACCCTGGTGTCCATTTTTAACAGTGGGTTTTAAGCACTCAATTTTGTAAGCTTCATCAGCTTTGCAATAGACAGTTTGGCATCTCTGATATCCACAGAGCTGAACTTTAGTCTCATCAGACCAAATCACCTTTTCCCAAAAGAATACAGGATAGTTAACATACTTATGAGCAAAGGCCAATCTTTTGGCTTTATTCTTTGGACTTATAAGAGGTTTTTTTCTTGCAACACAGCCATGGTACCCCAGTTCATGGAGTCTATTGCAAACAGTGGCCTCAGAGATAACAATTTCCAAGGTATTTTTGATAATCTCTTTAATTTGAGTGGCAGTTATAAATTGATTTTGCTTAACTATTCTGACAATAGACTGATCATCACGAGCAGTAGTTTTTTAGGACAACCTGATCACAGGCAATTTTTCACTGAGTTATTTTCCTGGAACTTGAGGTAAATTTCTTGGGCAGTTTCTTTGCCAATCTTGAGTTCCTTGGCTATCTTTCTATAGGATAAACCCATTTCCTTAGCTTGTACAACTCAACCACAAATAAACTCAGGTATTTCTCTTGTTTTAACCATGTTTTCTGTGCAAAAGATTCTCTAACCCCAATTTTATAATCTAGGTAAGTTTAAATAAGAGGTGCTGTCTCATATTCATTTTATGTGCTTTAATCTATTTAAAGGCACAGCTCTTATTATTAAATATTTTTGGATTTCTTTAAAATTTTCTTCCTATTTATTTGTTTTTGCGTTTTTATATAACATACTTGTGTAAAAATCTGTGGTGCATCTGCTCATGCTCTTTATAGCAAATTTCATTTATTGAAATTTACTTTTTTCTTTAAAATGTTGCTGGCTGGGTATTTTTTTGGGCTACTGTACTTGCGGGTACAAAAGTCTTTAAAAAGATTGATCTCACTGCAGGGTACAACCAGGTCAGGATTGCCCCTGGGGATGAGGCAAAGACAGACTTTTGAACACACTATGAGTTGTTTGAGTGCCGTTTAATGAATTTTGGCATGACTAATATATCATTAATCTTTTCAATGATCATGAACAAGGCAAATGACAGCCTGGTTGAGAAGTGTGTCAAGGTCTACCTATGTGACATTACTGTATATAGTCAGGACCAAGATACACATCTCCATCATCTCTGTACTGTCCTCAATACCCTTCACAAACACCAGCTTAAGACTAAGCCCTCCAAGGGTGAGTTCCTATGACTGTGTTACAAAAGTAACAGAATCAAATTCCTGGGCAGGAATCAAACCCGCACCCAGCCACCAGGTGGGGACAGCAAGTGGCAGGGATTTTCCTGCACCTGGATTCACTCTTAAAAGACAAATATCCAGGTGCAGGAATCATTCCTGCCCTGCCAGCAGCTGTGGGGCCCATGTGGGCCCCCAAAGCTACACCCAAGCCTTGATGGGTTTGGCTGGGCCTGGGAAGGCTAAATTTAGCTGCCCAGGGCTCCCAGTCCAAGCCCACCCTCTATTTAGTAATTTTGGGTTCCCAAGTGGGAACCCCTTTTTTAATCAAGTTCTCCAGCCTCAGGAATGCTTGTCAGGCTAGCCTAAATCAAGTAATCAAATTAGAGATGACCTCATAAAACCTACAACCAGTTCTGCCACAACCAATGATCAGCCCAGCAAATATAGGCCACTAGCAGGCCAAACAGCTGTCCCTGAAGACCTTAAAAATAATAAAAAGCCAGCCAAACAGATAACAGAATAAGATGCCAAACCATGTCACCAAGATAGCACAAGAAGGATTCCCAGAGTCACCTGCATGTGAGTGACTATATAAGTCAAGAACTCCTGTGAGATTCTGTATCATCATTTTTACCAAATAAAGTTGTTTATGAACCTTTGGTTCACCAACCTATTTTCTTACATATTTCTAATACCCTTCCATCTTCAATTACCAAGATACCAGAGCTCTACCTCAGGAGTTGAACATCAAGCCCCAGCTAAAGACCTAAAAGCGCCTGATTATTAACATCCCCTTGACACGCCATTTGATCCTGTATAATTCACAGAGTATCCCCACAACCCCAACCACAAACCCTGGAATTTGAAAGACTTACATTTGTATACCTGCCCAGACGCTCCCAAAGAACCCTACCAAATTGTCTGTGACAACAAGGAAATTATGATATACCTGTCAAGGAGCTAGATGTACTGGTATTATAGTTGTTGTCAACACACTTAACATCTAGTCATTTCCTGGTTTAGTGCCAACCCAATATTCAGTTCAACATGCCAGAAATGGCAACAAACCAGTATCACATGACTTGTCCAGGTATCCAGCAACTTGAATCCATTATGTACATGACCTCCCTTATCTTTGATACAACTTAGATCCCGCCACAGTGCAAACTATATAAGTCTAAAGTATTATTCAATAAAATATACTTCTCTTCTTCTCAAATCTATATTCAAAGCTTTCCCAAAAGTTGCTCCTCATCACTGGTAGCAGCTACAATTTTTTTACCACACCTATGAAAGAAAGAAAGAAAGAATGACTGAACAGAACCCGCCCACCTTTGCTCACATACTAAACCAGGCTACATCCCAAGATACCTGGAAAACATACTTCCACGCCCACAACATTGATGAAGATATGCCTAGTGGATGAACCATATTCAAAGGACTGGTCATGCCCAAAGCATGCACCAAGATAATTCAATACAATCACTCTCTCCAACCACAAACAAACACACAACCACCTATCACAGGCAAAATTACCAACACCAAGTATATTGGTATAAACAAGTTCTTTGTTAAAAACAGAGAAAACATCATTAACTGGCTGGACCACTCAGCTGCTAAACTCCGCCCCAGCTGCATCCCCCACAAAAAATGGGTCCAGGAAGCCAGCAAGCGCCTGTACAAGGCTGCAGCTAACTGGTTTGCCACTTGGGTTGGCTCACAAACTGACAACCAGCTTGACAACTGGGAAGAGTTCAAAGCAGACATCACCCACAATTTCTGCGTCACCAAATCCCTCCAAGACATTTCTATACAGCTCAGCAATCTTCCTCAGAAGACCACTGTCATAGCTTACGCCAATGAATTTGAAGAGATATATTGAAAAATCCAAAACCCAGCACAAGCTGACAATAAAACACAAGAGCCTCATTCATCAACAGAATGAAACCCTCAGTTGCTTCCCTCATCTGTCCAGAGGCCAACACCTCCATGCCTGCGCTCATTGCAGAAGCCAAGTGTGAAGAAAAATGCACAAATATGGAATATGCTGCATGCAACAGCAACCACTCCTCCAATGGTAATGGCAGAGAGAATTTCAATGGCAACAAATACCAAAACACCAACCACAACAACAGCAACTCCAATCAAAACAATGGCAATCACAACCAAAGTGCAAACTGCTCCCATCCCAAGAAAGACGACACCACCAAAGTGAACAATGCTGAAACAGCATCCCACTACAAATCTGACCCCACATTCTCTGACCTTGAAGGTCTCAAAACAGAGGAAAGGGGAAAATAGGAGGGGGAACAGGCTTAAGTGCCCCTGTCTCCCCCCAAACCAACAATAAATTGTACCAAGGCAAAAACTTTGCTGCTTTCATCCCATGTGTCCCGCAATCTTTTATCTTTATTAACATAAAAATTAAAGATTGATCACAACTTCTTGTATATCCATGCACTTAAAAATCTTATGCATATAAAATTTTATTTGACTCTTGTGCACAACACATCATGGTAAGCAAACCATTTGTAACCAAGTACAAAATACCAGTTGTCAAATCCAACTTCAAATATGCCAGAATGGCAGACAAATCAAAGGTTCTACTTGAATACAAAACAACTCCCTTCAGGATTAACCCCAAGGCATACAAACTTCTATCAAAGGACTTGCCATGAAAAACATAAACTATGACATTGTAGCAGGCATGGACTGGTTCACCCAAGTGAACCCCAGTGTATGTTGGAAAACAAAGACTATGACCATCAAACACAATGGAGTCAATTCCAACATCCTCAAAGAACCTAACAATCTCATCCTTAGAGACACAGTATTTGTCCAAATCATAAATCAGGACAACTTAGAACGTCTAACCAAAGACAGTATGCTCCACATAATGAGGTACAACAAATTCAATAACATGCAAACAGCCAAAATTCAATCCCCAGAGGTTGCAGCACTCCTAAATGAATACACCCATGTATTTAAGGAAGAGTTAACAGAGCTACCCCCAAACAGGAGGTCAAAAATGGCATTGATCTATGCAAGGCCATGCCCAAACCCATACCCCTCTACAGACTCTCCCCCATGGAGACACAAACCCTCAAAAGTCACATTGAGGATAACCTAGCTAAAGGCTTCATTTGCCCATCTGAATCCCTGTGGAGGCAGCAGTGTTTTTTGTAAAGAAAAAAGAAAGGCACTCTGTGTCTAGTAACTGACTACAAAGCACTAAATGCAAGCACAGTAAAGAATAAATAACCTCTTCCACTTATTGAGGATCTGTTTGTAAGACTCTCAGGAGACAAATTTTTCTCTAAAATTGACCTCACATCAGGGTACAACCAGGTTGAAGTAAAGGAAAAGGACATACCAAAAACTGTGTTCTGTACGCAATTTGAATCCTTTGAATGTAGGGCAATGAACTTTGGGATGACCAATGCTCCCGTGAAGTTTGTCACCATGATGAGCCAAGAGCTAAATGGCCTCTCAAACACATTATGCTACCTTGACAATATCATCATATTCTCAAAAACCAAAGAGGAACACCTCAAGCATGTCTGCAAGACACTTAATTGGCTTGCAAAGCACAAACTCTATGCAAAGCCTAGCAAGTGCCAATTTATGGAAAAGGAACTCTTGTTCTTGGGCCACATTGTCTCTGACAGTGGCATCAAAGTAGATCCAGATAAAATTAAAGCCATAAATAACATGCAACACCCCACCTCTGTTAAACAAGTTAGATGCTTTCTCAGAATGGTAGCTTACCTAAGGAAATACATCAAAGACTGTGGTAAACTAACCGCACCAATCAATGACCTAACCAAGGGTAATGCCAAAAAGAAATTCATCTGGACAACAGAATGAAACAAGAATTTCCAGCTACTAAAGCAAGCTCTTATTGAAGCGCCAATCTTGCAATACCCTAATAACAATGGGTGCTACAAGCTCATTTTGGATGCCAGTGACACTGCCATTGGAGCAGTACTACACATCTGCCAGCCAGGACGGCAAGACTTCCTGTCAGTATGTTATTAAAGTAAAAAACTAACTAACACTGAGTAGAGGTACCCTATACACAATAAGAAATTGTTATTAATATACCATGCATGCAAGAAATGGAGATGTTATCTAGAAGGACATTTAAGCATTTGAGTACTAACTGACCATAAATCCTTAATCTACTTTAAAACTCAGAACACATGTGCATGGCAATAAGACAAATGGATGTCCCTGCTTGAGAAGCTTAACCCGGACATCCATTACAAAAGGGGGCAGAGCTGGTCACAGCTGATGCTCTCTCTAGGCTATGTCAGCCAAGAGAGGATCATCCTGACCACCTGGATCCAGACTGACCAAAGCTATTTAACACTGATTATAAAACCAAAGAAAAAACCTCTCAACACATTGGTTAACCCATTTTTTTTAAAAAAAAACCAAAATTACACATTGGCTAACCCATGATACGCTAGTAAGGAATGAAAAACATTTCCACATATCAAATGGCACAGTATACCAAATCATCAAAGATAAACACATTCCATACATCCCACTTGCACAAAGAGTTGACACTATACTAAGACACCATTGTCTGCTAGGACACACAAAGGCTAGCAACCTATATCTCATACTGAAAGAGACACTATGGTGGCCTAATCTAAAACAAGACATCATTGACGTCCTAAAGAAGTGCACAGTGTGTGAAAAATACTCAAGCACCAAAGCTCCACAACCTACAGTTAACCCAGTACCTGACCCAGAACCATTTAAGGTTTGGGGGCTGGACATAGTGGGACCTTTTCCAGAAGCTAAAGCAAAATAATGCTTCTTAATTGTAGCTATCAACTTTGCCACAGGCTGGCCCATCTGCTGGGCAACAAAGGACCATAAAGCAGAAACCATAAACCAATTCATTAACAAAGCAATCATAGCCAACTACAGCACTCCAGACTACATCATAACTGATGGAGCAACCGAGTTATCAGGTCACATAGTTAATGACAACTTAAAATCCAAAAACATTAAACACTCCACAACCTCTCCATACAGGCCACAGGCCAACAGCAGAGTGGAACGCCTCAATGGCAGCCTTATCAGGACCATAGAGAAAATCATGGATGGCAAAGCCAAAGACACATGGCCACTATACGTGAAACATGCATTACTAGTATCCCAAGTCCGCACCAACCAAGGGACAGGCTATTCACTGTTTGAGCTAACCTACAGGTACAAACTGGAAATAATCACCCGCAACAAACAGCACTACATAAAGATCCCCCCAGGGAAATCCCCCACAGTGGAACAGGCTCCAGCGCTACAACGCATATGCCTCAAAGCTAAGATAGCAGAAACTAAGAGACTCAAAGTACAAAATGTGACCTCTACAGAGGAACCACTCCCCACAACCCCCCCCATCTGGGTCCTGGCTGGAAACAGAAAGAAGCTAGACTTATTACACAGGGGACCAAGAAGAATCATCAAGTACAGACCAGACATAAACACCTATCTAGTGAAATTCCAAGGTGCCAAAGACCCCACCGTCAAGAAATACCACAGAACTTGCCTCCGCCTTAGCAAAGGAGAACACTCAACCTGGCTGATATCAACTAGCAAACAACTCCAGGAACATCAGTGGCAGCCCTCATGACAAAACCCCCTCCTGATGTACCAGAGTAACCCCTTAAGGGTGTGTGTGTCAAGGATCTGGATGTACAAGTATTCTGGCTACCGCCAACTCACTTAACATCCAGTCATTGCCCAATTTGGTGCCCTTACAATATACAGTTTGACATACCAGAAATGGCAACCAAGTAATATCACATGACTTGTCCAGGTATCCAGCTACTTGAATCCATTCTGCACATGAACTCCCTTATCTTTGATCCAACTTAAATCCCCGCCACAGTTCAAACTATATAAGTCTAAAGTATTGTCCAATAAAATATACTTCTCTTCTTCTCAAATCTACATTCAAAGCTTTCCCAAAAGTTGCTCCTCATCATACTCTTTGATATTAAACTGGAAATACAACTATTCTTCCGCCTACCTGGTCCCAATGAAACCGCCCTTGACACCCAAACCAACCATCTCAACTCCTCCCACTTCTGATGCCACTGTCCAGAGTAGTCACTTCCTTGGAGTGCTATACCTGGCACTCACTAGATTAATTGATTCTGTCTTGCCTGTGGCTGGACCATGGGCCATGGTTGGGAAGGCCCTCTTCTATCTGGTAAAGTTAGGTCCCATCATCTGATGGGCCATGCCTGTACCTGCTTCCGCCTCTCCCTCACCTGAAGGGGCAGCGCAGTACTCTTGGTATCCTGACAGGATGGAGGTATTATTCCTGGGGCACACTATCTCTGCCCAAGGAATAAAACCCAGCCCTGCCAAAATTAAAGCAATAACCCTTATGCCATATCACACCAATATGGGTCAGGTACACACTTTCCTGGAAACAGTTGCGTATATACGCAAATTAATTTCCAGCTGTGAGGAGTTAATTGC
This sequence comes from Entomophthora muscae, assembly GCA_014839935.2. Classification (NCBI taxonomy): domain Eukaryota; kingdom Fungi; phylum Entomophthoromycota; class Entomophthoromycetes; order Entomophthorales; family Entomophthoraceae; genus Entomophthora; species Entomophthora muscae. Next base: position 230,838 of record QTSX02003601.1, read on the forward strand.
TCCTATTACCAAGTTGTTGGATACTAAAAAACACTTTCAATAGACATCTGTGCAGGACCAGGCCTTTGAGACGCTCAAGCAGAAGCTCACTAAAGCAACAATTCTCCAATTTCTCATCAGAAACCAAAAGTACAAAATTAAAACTGACACTTCTGACAGAGCCATAGGGGGGTGTTACAGGTGTAAACTGACAAAGGTGTCTTCCTTCCTGTGGCATACAAATCCAGGAAGCTCACCAACTCAGAACAACGTTACACCATACATGAGAAAAAGTTAGCGACAATTGTGCACTGCGTCAAGAAATGGTGTTGTTACCTGGAAGGGGCCACCTTTCCACCCCGCGTCCTGACAGACCGCAAGTTGCTCCAATACTTCAATATGCAGTCCCACTTGACATGACGTCAGGCAGGCTGGGTTAAACACCTGTCTTCCTACCAATTGTGCATTGAATACAAACCTGGGAAGGAACTTGTCACAGCTGACGCCCTCTCCAGACTGTATGTAGTGTCCATCACGAGAGGCAATGGCTTAGATCCAGACTGAGCAATGCTCTACCTACATCCTGAAGCAACCTGCTATGAAGGCCTCAATTTGTGACTATTTCCAAGCTAAAGGACAACAAAAGCCAGTTCACCACTGATGCTGGTAATGTCTGCCGTCAAGAAGAGACAGGCAAATAGATGTCTTACCTTCCCACCACACAACAAGGAGACACCATATTGTATTATCACTGTAAATTAGGTCATATCAGAGGGAATAACCTCTATGAGATCATGAAACAAAAGGGTTGGTAGCCTTGCATGTGCCAGGACATTCTGGACCTCCTCTAAACTTGTGTGCAATGTGAAAAGAACATGTCCAAGCCTGCTCCACCCAAGTTGGTGCTACTTATCAAAGCCATGAAACCCTTCAAACAGTGGGCCCTTGACATTGTGAGACCCCTCCCCAAAGAAAGACTAGGCAATAAGTACATTATTACGGCCATTGACTATTTCACCCTTTGGCCAGTAGCACAGTTGACCACCAATCATACCGCCATCATCATCACTTACTTCATTGATAAGAAGATAATGGCGCGTTTTGGTTGCCTCAAACGGCTCATCACTGATAGTGAGTCTGAACTTGTGGGTAACATTATGAAGGCATACTGTGTGAAAAACACCCTTGAACACATTTTCACCACTTCATACCACCCCAAGTCAACAGGAGTGTACAGGGTCTAAATGGTTCCCTGGTCCAGCTCATTGCCAAATTATCCCAGTAGCATCCAAACACCGCCTGGACAGAACAACTTCCCATTGCTCTACTCATAATGCAATCCAGAATCAATAATGATATAGGATTCAGCCTCAGCACCATGGCCTTTTGAACACCTGGTGGCCTAACAGGGGTAAAACAAGGGAAATTATAGTCCACAGCCCCCAGGAAGCCTCCCCTCATAACTACGCTATCACTAAGTCAATGGCGCACCAAGGCTTGTGGCGTAGAACAAGAGCAGATCAAGGGGGAAACTAAACACCTTGAAGCAAGATACACTATATGTGATCCTGTATACAATCTCAACCCCAACTATGCAAAACTTGAACCTAACTGCCTTGGGCCCTTCCAAGTGGCTGCTGTCTACAGCAATCACAACTACCAACTTCAAGATGCCCAAGAAAACACCAAAAGACTCCATTATGATTGCTTGTGTCCCTGCTGCACCATACCTTCCCAGAAGAGCTTCATAAACAACTTCTCAGACCTGCCACAAGAGCCAATCTTGGTACCAGACAACAATCTGGGGGCAAGGGGGGTGTTGCAACCTATATTACTCCCCTGCCCGCTAGTGTATCTCACAATACACAGGGGCACTCAAAAAAATGCCCCATAACATAACTAACAGTATAGAGGGCCCTTTGGACAATGTCAAACTACAGTCATTATCTCCAAATTAGGAACAATGAAAATTTGACTGGCTGATCCCTTGCTTAAGATATTCCCAGTCTAAAACTGTAAATACCAGCTGTGTAGACACAGAAGAACTTACTTTCTATAATGGATTGAGGAAAATAGATAGCAAGCTTGGGTAGAGCTTCAATAATAGCTTAAGCTATCAAATATTCAAAAGTTATTTATTTATAGTATCTCCCACTGTGCAAAGTTTTGCAAGTGGGAGTGAAACCAGGGAATAGAGAATCCCAAAAGTCTTGGTGGTGAAGACTGAAATTGGGCAATTGGAATAGAGTCTAACCTTTGTTCACCTACTATATGTGGCTGGGTTAACAATTCCTGGTTGTGGCCAATGAGTTTTTGTTGGAGGACTATCAGGGGGGAATGTGCCTAAGTCTTCCTCAAGGTCTAATTTTAGACTGAGTGGTTGGGTTTGGCAAGAGTCTGGCCCCAACCATGTGGTCTGGGTCCTGGATCCCCACTGGTTGGTGCCAGGATTGGTGACCAAGGTTTGGGTGTTATTTCTGAATTGTTTAGGGCTGCATGACCTGCCCTCTATTTTTATCACCAAATTCTGGGACTTATCTGATTGGTTACTCCCTTGGGTGGATTGTACATTAATGAACTTGAAGTTCATTAATTACAAGGTCTTGTGTTCCGGTTGGTTTTACGCGCAATGTGGGCTCTTAACGGGTACTCATTCATTATTAAATAAAGCTTGAAATACAAAGAGCTTTGAAATGAGTGATTGATCAATCATTTTGCTTTCTTATTTGTTGAGATACACATGCATGAATAGCATCATTTCATGCAATGGAATTTCATGCAGGGAGGATTGCTTTTGCTCAATTTAGCTCTTTATTGGCCTTTTTGAACTGACTTAATCCATTAAGATAAATTGTAGGCGCTGTCAAGAGCTCCTGAATGTAGGTTTGAGCATTGAAATCTATTAATTAGCAGCTGAGATATTATTGCATGAATTACATCATCTATGCAATAATGAAATCATGTTTAATGAAGCAGTGGCATCTCAATCTGGCATTTTGCAATTCTCCCCTTTTGCACTAGACTGTGCTTATTTTTTGCTTTGATCCTCATTCAGGGCTATGTCAGGAGTGATCCTGACAAAAACCTTATACTGAAACTGCCATAGTGCCATCTTTTTATGGGTCTGTGGCTTCTCAATATATTATATAACCATGTTATTCTCTAAATAAGCATTATATTATTCCTATTATTGTCCTTTTCTATTGGACTGCTGTCTTTACCAATATAAATAATGAACTATTATTAGTTCATTTGCAACATTCCTATGCATAATGTCAAAACCGCAGGCTCAACCCGCCAGCAAGGTTCCAACCAAGCAGGTTCGTGACCCGCAATCCGATTACCCGGTCACTCAAAGCCAGACCCGGAAGTCAACTCAAATTACCAAATCAATCAACATGAACAAATGATGATCCCTCACAGTGGATACCTCAATTTGGCGCTTGACTCATTAGCAGGATCAAGCCACCCCCTCTCCCATCCAGCCGTGTGATCACCAATCATGTTCCTGCTATCCATTGATTAACAATAGCTATATAATCACTATCTCACAATAAAGATTATTATCTATCCTCTAAATATTTTTCCCCTTGTAACTCTGCTAAAACAGCACAGTTACAACAATAATATTTCCAGAAATTTGGATAAAAGTATCTCATCCATGAGTTGTTGAGGATGTTTCTGGAACAACTGTGACAGAAACCTTCTCTGATTCCATCAGAGTTGAATTTATTTTTTACCCCAAAGTAATTTTCTTACTTAATCTTTTGAAATATGATATCATCATGATGTCATTGTCAAGGAGCTGGATGTACAGGTATTCTGGTCACCGCCAACACACTTAACATCCAGTCATCGCCTGGTTTGATGCCAATTCAATATACTGTTCTACATACCAAGAAAGGCAACAAACCAATATCACATGACTTGTCCAAGTATCCAGTGACTTAAACCCATTCTGCACATGACCATCCTTATCTTTGATCTGACTTATATTCCCGCCACAGTGCAAGCTATATAAGTCTAAAGTATTGTCTAATAAAATATATGTCTCTTCTTCTAAATTCCATATTTGAAGCTTTCCCAAAAGTCGCTCCTCATCACCATCAGTTTAGTGGCAATCACTGAGTGTGTTTTTTTGCCTTTGTTAATCATTTATTAACTAACCCAGAACCTATTAAAGTTCATTAGTCTGTAAAAAATCAATTTTCTATCCCCTTATAGACCAACAATTTTTTCAGAAAAGTGTCTCATTTTTATGGTAACTGTTTATTCTCCCAGCCTAATTTTAACAATATCAGACTACTGACATTTCTTATTTCAACTTTAACTGAAACACTGATTGAATTAATTTGATCACAATCTGTCAGGGAGCCAACCTTGGGCGGCTGGCCTGTTGTTTTCTGAGAACACACGGGCTGCAGGTTTTGTAGGCAGGGCCCACCACAAGATTGGAGCTAACTTAATAAAGTAGGACATCAACTTTCCCACCCAGGACCACAGGCCAGCAGCCAGGATTATGGTGTCAATCACCCCAGTAAGAGTGATGTGCACAATCTCAAATAGTTTATTGGTATGGTCCAGGGGAAGGTTGGGTGCAGACTTGGACATCAGTTTGGAAGTCACTGGTGGTTCCATGTCTAACTGGTATGCAAGTAGGAAGTTATATTTGTCTCTGAGCAACTTGGGTTCAGAAACGTGCCAAGAACCTTGTCTATTATATCTGGCTGCTGATATTACGCGGGCCAATAGGTCTTGTTCCAGGATCTTCTCAAGGGTGTATTCCTTGTATTCAGGCTTCAGTGGGTACTCTTTAAAGTGAACATGTCTAAATGGGACCCCTGGTGGACAGTAAACTGTGGGCAGAGGGGCAGGTGGGCCAGGAGATCTTGTGCTGAGCCAATAAATTGCAAAGATGAAAAAGGCAATAATTGGGAAACCCAATATCTCATACGCTTTATTATTAAAAATGGCAATAAAGTCTTAACACAGGGTCTATGGGTCCATATAGTACCCTGCCACCAAACTTTACATTTTTCATGTAAAGTTCATCATAGGGCCAGAAAATATGAGGTCAGGTGGCCAGGACGCCCAGGTTCAGAAGCTGCAAAATGACACTGCTGCTAGGTGTTTGATTATTGGTTAGAATCTCTGAAAAGTTTGCTTGATTCTTCTGTTCTCAAGCTATGGTCATGGGAGCGGGCTTCAGGCCCGTGTTTTTCTCAGGTGATGAATCTTGATTGGTCACTAGTGTAGACTTCAAACTCATGAAGCTAATTGTAGGAATTTTTTGCCTCCATTAGGAAATTTTCTGATCTTTTATTGGGCACTGTAGTTTCTAAGGTTTGGCTAGTATTATCATCTAGGAAATTATGCTTGGCTTCAGCTTGAGGAGGCTTAATCCCAGGAAAACGCGGCTGGCTGGCCTTTTGGTTCTTAGGGCTGGTGGCCTGCAGGAGATCAGGGCCATGGTTTGAATCCCGCCCTTGGGTCCAGGTTTTGAGGGGAGGAAAATTGTCAATCCTGACACAATTGAAAGTTATGTTTTGGGGCAGGAAGGTATCCAGCCAATAAATTCTCCTACGCCTGATCTCCATTCAGATTTGATCCAGCTATAATCTTCTCCATATAAAACCTTTTTAGATTTACAGAAAGAAATAAAATTAAATAAAAAATAAATAGAGCAGGCCCTATAAATAGCATTCTTGAAGATATTTAATATTCTTTTGTTTCCTTGCCAGTGAGGTTTGGTTGAATTAGCTTTTAAAAATATATTTTTTTAAAAAAAGCCTATTAAAGGCAAAAATAAGATAATCAAGTATGTTAATTAAAGGGTTGATTAATAAATAGAGGATTTTTAAACTTTTTATTAGTGTAAAGCTAAAAAAGGTACATGTGAAGAACTCTATAGCTGGATCAAATTTGACTGAAAATCAGGTGTAGGAAAATAATTGACGGAATATTTTCCTGCCCCAAATGTTTAAGATCAATCTTTACATTGTCCTTGTTTAAGTATTAAATCATTGGTTGGTCAAGTTATAATGCTTCTTCGTACCAAGTGGATTGATGTGTTTAGGGGTATTGGCCACCCAGTTTTTTTGATTCAGCCAGCTCATCAATCTGAATGTGCTTGCCATATAATTTGTAGTCTATCGGCCTGGTTTTTGACAGACCTGCTAGCTGATCGATAGACAGCTGAGCCTGATTTTTGGCTGACGAGATCTACGTTGTTAGATTGAGATCCGCAATACTAAACCAATTGGAAATATTGTTTTTGACCAGCGATAGGAAATCCAGCAATTTGCTAATTTCAGGCTTCAATTGCTATGCGATGGTGGCACATCTATGACTGCAGTAAACTTGGATGATCCATTCATTTGAAACTGTAGCCCTGGAACATGAAACCAGACAGATGCAATATTGGAAACCACTATATATCCAGCTAGGTAGGACCAATCTATTTCCTGATCTTGGGCTTTTTCTAAGCAGCGAAATAGATCATGACTATATTGAGGAGAACATCTAGAGCTGCCCTAAGAGCAGGTGGTGTATTCACTGGTGGATTAGCAACTGTTTTTGCCTGGGATGGCATCTTCAATGACAGCACACTCATCAGAAATATCCGTACCGTGAAGACAACTGCCCAGATCGCTATGGATTACAAGCTGAATTTCAAGGCAGATAATACTGAAGGCATTGATGACCTTCATACCCGAACAGCTATGCGCATTTTACATTGTTGTCAAACAAATGGGTAATCCATGTTATTTATGTTTAATTTCGAATCTTTTCTAAACCTGTTTGGATTAGATATCGACTTTATTTTATCGTGTAGTTCATCTCATGATATTGAGAAATTTTAGTTATCTTTGCTGGGCTTTTATTTTTGCTACTTAGCCATGAACACGAAAGGATTCATTTTTATCATGCTACCTAGGTTTTGGACCTTGATTTAATTTATGGTATAGGGGACTGTATATAAAATTTGGGCAACAGATTGCCCAGCAAGCTGCTATTCTACCCCCACAATACAACGAGATCCTTAAAGTCATGTATGATCGGGCGCCAGTAGTTGGTTTTGATGAAGTGAGAAAGATCTTCAGGGAAGAATTTGGGAAAGAGCCTGACGAGATGTTCAAAAGCTTCGAACCAATTGCATTTGCTTCAGCATCCATTGCCCAAGTTCACCGAGCGGAACTGTTTGATGGGACCCAAGTGGCAGTCAAGGTTCAAAAGCCATATATACGGAAGCAACTTGATTATGACTTATTTGTATATCGGATGGTTTGCCTGAGCTTTGAAAAATTGTTTGAACTTCCTATTTACTGGTCTACTGCCTATACCGAGAAGCATCTTAGAGAAGAAGTCGATTTTATCAAAGAAGGCCATAATGCTGAGATGTGCAATGATGCCATAACCAAGGAGCCTAGATTAGCTTCAAAGCTCTATGTTCCCAAAGTCTATTGGGATGTCTCTTCTCCTCGTGTTCTGACTGCCGAATGGATCGATGGTACCAGTTTGATTGATCATGAGATAGTTGCGTCTCAGGGCCATTCTTTAACCTCGGTGATGACCACTTTGGTTGATCTTTTTTCGCATCAAATATTTGTTACTGGATTTTTACATTGTAAGTCCAACTCGGCCCTGTCAGCTTTGTCTTGGTGTTAATTTCAATTTAGGCGATCCACATCCTGGAAATATCTTGGTACGCAAGAATCCGCTAAATGGGGAAACGCAAGTTGTCGTGCTTGATCACGGGCTTTATATAAGAGAGAGTGAGTCGTTTAGGCACCAATACGCTCTTTTTTGGAAAAGTCTATTCATGGTGGAAACTGATCTTACAAAGACTATTGCCCAACAGTGGGGGATAAAAGATGCAGAACTCCTTGCCACAGCCACTCTGCTGCGTCCATATAGTGGCGCGCCTCACAGGTCCCACTTGGTGTCACGGAAGGCGAAAGATGACACCCGCTTCGGCAGCCAGGTAGCCCTGAAAGAACGCGCACAAAAATTTCTATCAGACACCGAGGCACTCCCCCGAGAGCTTATATTTGTTGGCCGCAACATGAACATTGTCCGCGCCAACAATAAACTCTTGGGCTCCCCGGTCAATCGTATCAGCCGTATGGCGGACTGGGCCATCATCGGTTTGGCAGGAGATTGGAAGAACCACACCCCCAGCATGATATTCAAGCGTGTCCCTGAATCCAGGCTCTGTACGCTACAGTTTTACACGCGATATCTCCAGTTCCGCCTCACCTTGCTATCATTCGATGTTGTCTTCTACGCACATTGGATCTACCAGAAAATAACCTCCTTATTCAGCGTCACGAAGCCAAAGGGGTTTGAGGAGTTATTAGATAACTCTATGATAAAGCAGGTCAAGGACAACTTGGGCATCGATCTGACCCAGGCTTTTGAGGGCTAAGTAAATTAACTATCAAAACGAACGCGAGCGGCATCTATAAAACCATGTGCCTTAGGGATCACTGCACTTCATAAAGTATTTATGTCTTGAATTTATTGCAGCATTATCTTTTATGGTGAGTTAAAACAATAGATCAGATATAGCCCAAACCTAAAATGTTGCGATCTTAGGAAATAACATTACATATCAATCTTAACAGAAACTATCCCTATATTGTAATATAGCTAAGTGATTACTATACAATATTCAATCAAATTTACCCTATATAACCCCGTTTTGTGTAGGATATAAACTTGATATTCGATACTTTCAGAGGGAATTAGCTCAAATATCACCGCTATTAAAGCTTAATCTTTTTACCGCCCTTGAAAAAGGGGAATTAGCTCAAATGGTAGAGCGCTCGCTTAGCATGCGAGAGGCACGGGGATCAATGCCCCGATTCTCCAACTTTTTTATTTTTAATTCCCTATAAAGGCTATAGCCTTTTTAAACCCTGGTAGGTAGATATTTGGGAATGGCTAGAGTTTTGGGGCCTGGCCATGGAAGCTGAAAGAAGATACCCAAGTGCTACATCCATTCACTTACCGATATTCCACCATATCTGTCCATTAACCCAGTGCAGAGATTAAAGATAGCCAGTTGTTTATTGGATAACTAAACCGAGCATACATTTTATCATAACCACCTATATCCAGTTGGATACGCCATCTAAGACCCCCTTCTAAAATTCCTGGCTTAACTGTGTCTGATAACTCTAAACATATATTAAAGCCCAAAAACATTTCCTTTTAAGAATAGAATAGACACCCAGCTAGAGTCAAACCTTTTCAAGGATTCCAAATCTGCAATAAAAGAGCAGTCAGTTAAGTTGCAACTGAACCAACTATAGCTCAGTATTAGGACCAGGGAAGACAACAGTCAAAGTAGAAAGGGCAAATAGTAGGGATAAGATGCAGCTGTATTTAGAAACAAAAGTTGATATACCAGAAGAGGGAGCCACTAATCCACCAAGGAGTGATATCATGGCAAGATCCAAGTATGGAGTGAGCGGTGGATATCTAATCAAGGGATCAGCGCTTGAAGTTGGCTGCACACCTAATCAAAAAATATTGCCTGTACTTTGAAACTAGCATTTAACTATCTAATGCTGTTAGAAACCTCATATGGAAGCTCTATGAGCAACCTCAGTCTATTGGGAGATACATTGTTGGGCAGGGTGTCATTCTTGGTTAAAAAATTAGTGGCAACTATAGTGCACAAAGCCCTAAAGCTATCACACCAATATAGGGTGACCTTTCATATATTGTCTTTGGATTTAAAGGTATTAATATCAGCATAATAAAAACCAAATAAAAACTGAATCTTTAGAATTAAAAAGTATTTATTGATTGATGAATTTTATTAGATTTTAGCTTCAAGAGCCTTGGTAATGCTCTTAAGATGAGTAAGATAGACCACTTTGGAATAATAGGCCAAACCTTCTTTTTTAACACCTAAAAAGTTGACCTGATAATCATTATGCTTAGAGATAACAACATTGTTCTTGATGGCTTGGAATAGAAGCTTTTTTCCATGTGTATGCTGGATCTTCATCTTATTATTGACAACATTGAATCTTTTTTATCTTAACCAGGAAGCCAAATTGGTTATGCCACCCTTCAAGCAAAGAGGTGATCCTATCAACCCATTTCTTAACTTGTTCAAAGCAGCTCTAATTGATGAAGTCTTTTCTTTTTGTGAATATGGTGCTGCCTCAGAAAAACAATCACTCACCAGATTTCAAAGTATTGAATAAGGGGTAAAAATCTTCTTGATTTTCAACAATGAAATTGCCCTTAAGAAGCACATTTATTATGAATGTCATTTCTTCTCATCCCAAAATCCAAATTTTGGAACAGGAATCAAACTCTGGTCAACTTGGGCTGCAGGCTGGCAGCTCTAAGGGCCTAGTGCTCACCCACCCACATTTTTTGGAATTAAATCCCCAATTCAATCAAAGGATACTTAGGATTGTAAAGAACTAACTGAAAATACTTTAGAAGTTTCCCCAAAGGAACCTAGAAGCCACTTGCTTGATGCAGAGGAGGCACCCCCAACCACTGATCTGAAGACTCTCATACCAACCAAGACGACCAATTAAACCAATTTTTTATCTACAGACCTCCTACCATCAATGAGAATACCAGCTATCAGTCCTCTCTCAAGAATGCTGCTCCAGAACAGAAGGGTTTAGTAACTTCTCTACTTGAACAAGCCAATCAAAGCCTGTCCTATCCTAGTGCCATTTTGCCACCCAATAAACTGGGTAGCTTGCCTGCCCAAATCCATGATGTCTGACTGTCAGGGCCCAAGGGCTTCTGACTCTGAACCATTAAATTGAAGATTGGATGTATTTGATTTGTTTATTTCAAGGACCAAAAATGACCACAAATGAAGGAAAGGGAAGTCAGGCTCTTTTTATACCATTTTATCTGATTCTTCCAGATCATTCTCAGAGGTTCTTGGGTCTTCATCTGGGGGCTCATTCTGTGAGTCTGAGACATCAGCTGATTATATGACATCATATTCCTTTGAAAATCTTTGAAATTCACGCTTTGCTTCTGTTTATTGTCCAAAAATAGCTCAAATCAAAGCTCCTGCTTTGTGGCTTCAATTTGAGTGTAAAAACGTCCAAATCTGATCAGTATCAGCTGAGATACCCCAGTATTTTTTCACACAGCGTTGATCATTGTCTTTGTACAGTAGTTTTAGAAGCTATGACAACAAGCAAAAATACTTTAAATTTAAACAAAAATAACTCAGATGTAAACAAAATTAAAACCAATAAATTTATATTAATTTACAATAGATTTATTAATTTTTAATTTTGTTTACATCTGATTTTTTTCATTTAAATCCAAAGTATTTTTGCTTGTTGCCATAGCTTTTAAAACTACTGTAGGCCTGATACCTAATCACATTTCCTTTTTGGGACGTATTAATGAGTTTTTCCGGGCTAAATATTCAAATCAGATTAACTTCTGAATTAGTTCACCTAGAGAGACCATCAAGGGCTCTTTTTGACGGCAAGGATCTGCTCTATCAGCCCAGCTACAGTGGCCCAAAAAAATACCCAGCCAGCAACATTTTAAAGAAAAAAAGTAAATTTCAATAAATGAAATTTGCTATAAAGAGCATGAGCAGATGCACCACAGATTTTTACACAAGTATGTTATATAAAAACGCAAAAACAAATAAATAGGAAGAAAATTTTAAAGAAATTCAAAAATATTTAATAATAAGAGCTGCACATTTAAATAAATTAAAGCACATAAAATGAATATGAGACAGCACCTCTTATTTAAACTTACCTAGATTATAAAATTGGGGTTAGAGAATCTTTTGCACAGAAAACATGGTTAAAACAAGAGAAATACCTGAGTTTATTTGTGGTTGAGTTGTACAAGCTAAGGAAATGGGTTTATCCTATAGAAAGATAGCCAAGGAACTCAAGATTGGCAAAGAAACTGCCCAAGAAATTTACCTCAAGTTCCAGGAAAATAACTCAGTGAAAAATTGCCTGTGATCAGGTTGTCCTAAAAAACTACTGCTTGTGATGATCAGTCTATTGTCAGAATAGTTAAGCAAAATCAATTTATAACTGCCACTCAAATTAAAGAGATTATCAAAAATACCTTGGAAATTGTTATCTCTGAGGCCACTGTTTGCAATAGACTCCATGAACTGGGGTACCATGGCTGTGTTGCAAGAAAAAAACCTCTTATAAGTCCAAAGAATAAAGCAAAAAGATTGGCCTTTGCTCATAAGTATGTCAACTATCCTGTATCCTTTTGGGAAAAGGTGATTTGGTCTGATGAGACTAAAGTTCAGCTCTGTGGATATCAGAGATGCCAAACTGTCTATTGAAAAGCTGATGAAGCTTACAAAATTGAGTGCTTAAAACCCACTGTTAAAAATGGACGCCAGGGTGTCATTTTTTGGGGCTGTTTCACAGCCAACACAAGAGGGGCAATCCAGCCAATCAGTGAGAAGAGAAATGCTGATGTTTACAGAAGAATCCTTGATTGGAATCTCCATCCATTTATGAAGAATCTGCAAGAACCAGCCAGTTATATCTTCATGCAAGATAATGCTCCTATCCACAAATCCAAGAAAGCCTTAAAATACTTGGATGATAAAAGGATTGTTTGTTTGGATTGGCCTCCTCAAAGCCCAGATTTAAATCCCATTGAACATCTTTGGGATGTTTTCAAATCCAATTTTCCAAAAACCTCTAAACAATCCATTATGGATCTTAAATTTGGAGTGGCAAAAGCATGGGAAGAAATTCCTATGGAAACTTTAAAGAACCTAGTCCATTCTATGCCCAGAAGACTTGCTGCTGTGATTAAAGCCAAAGGTTGGCCTACAAAGTACTAAGTCCATAGTATATTCAGCTTTAAAATCTATTATTATTTTATATTAATTATTCATATTTTTAAATCTTTTTATTTTTTCTTCCTATTTATTTATTTTTGCGTTTTTATATACCATACTTGTGTAAAAATCCGCGGTGCATCTGCTCATACTTTTTATAGCAAATTTCATTTATTGAAATTTACTTTTTTCTTTTATGTTGCTGGCTGGGTATTTTTTTGGGCCACTGTAGTTAAAACACAATTTTCATAAATAATAATGTCATGGCGGTTCATGACACTAACCTTCTGATTCCCAACCTCTGGAATTAAATCCTGATAAAGAAGGGCTATATGAACCACCAGGTCCAGTGTCAGGCTTTATTATCATTCTGAAATAAAACATGTTATGAAATATTAGTTCACCCAATTATTTTCATATTCATCCTAGTTCTTTGCCATCTAAACATAACTTTTTCTGGACTATCAGCCCCATAACCTACAGCTTTATTTTCACCAGGCTCACATTACAGGCCAGTGCATTTTCTGAAGTAACCTCTGAAACCCAGGTATAATAATTATACTTATGAGAAAAAACTGTTGGCTGATCCATTGAGCAACAGCGCTCATGTCAAAACTTTGTCAAAATAGCCACTGTTGACTTGAAACTCTAAATCTCCCATGTTTTTTGCTAGTTGCACTAGCTTAATTCTTTTTTAAAGCGTGCAGGGGTGTGAACCCAGAAAACACAGTAAAATTGTGGCCATCTCAACACAATTTAATATTAAGCTTAATAAAAAACTTGATTTAACCAGATTTTTTCTTTATGTTTACTAATAAAAATTAGTTTATTTTTTTATTCATTTTCACGACGTAAAAGTGTCAATGTCAACACTTTTTAAGCATAACTTATTTTTAATAACAAAACTGAAGCATCTACAACAAAGAAATTAAGTGCGCATTTAATTTTTTTATTGAATTATTATATTGAAAAAGATAGTGCGCATAGATTTGATTGTTGAAAAGTTCATGTTATAAATATCTATGTGGCACTTATTACAGCTTTAATATATTAAGTGGATTGGTGGCTAACAGCAATCCAATAATTTAAGCGCAAGTTACTATGTAAGTTACTATAGAATTTATTATTAAAAATAATGTTGACACTCGTAAATGTCATTTATTTGCTTGTGATCATCCCCCGGGGTGAAGTTAAGCAAATTAGAGTGGCGCAATTAAGCCAAGATTAATATGTCACCTCATTTAAAGAATGTTGTAAGTGATGTTGTTGACACTTTACCCTTTTCAATATCTACCAACAACTTATTAACAACTTCTTATATATGCAATGTTAAGATATCATATTACCACTACCCAAATATTATTTTTAATAAAAGAATAAAGAATCTTGATACTTTTTTAACTTATTTTCATATGTTTTTTTTTTAATTTTTACAGTAGTTTTAAAAGCTATGACAACAAGCAAAATTTTTTCAGATTTAAACAAAATAATTTCAGATTTAAACAAAATCCAAGCCACGCAAGATTCAGGATTCAATCAATTTAAATATTTTTGGTTAATAAATAAACTGTCAAACCAAAAACAAAATTTCACTAGCCCATCATACAAAATTATATCAAACATCAAGCGGTGTAGTTCAAACCACAAACAAAATGAACTGACACAACAACTGAAATGGATGGATGCTATTCCGGAGTATATTATAATCCAAGCAGGATTCATATGAGGCACCAACAGAAGGACCAAAATGAAAAAAATTGAAGCAATCTAGAAGCGAGATTCCACAAGCATGAAACAAAATGAACTCACACAAGATGTGTAGTATGAGCAGCCTAAAATAGAAAAATAACAGTTTAACAGCCAATCAACAGCTATTCAATTTAGGGCCAGAGGCATTTTATCCATTTTCATGGCTCCAGATTTGTATGAAAAGGTTTTGAGAACCTTCCAAATATGGACTTGAGATTACAATAAAAACAATTCATTAAATTTTAAAATTTATACTTTTAGTGATTTTATCCTAGGTTTTTTACAATGGTTTTTAATAACAACATCTTCAATGGCGCCAGCAGCCAAGCCAGCAGCAGCCAAGCCAGCTTCAATGGAGGCAAGGCTCAGAACGTAGAGGCACCTGTTTACACCCAAGCCTTTGAGGCAGGTAACAAGAAAGCTACCTGTACCTTACCACCGACCCCTATGGCTTTGACTTGTTTGAGAGTCACTTAGCGTTTAGCTTTGCCCCTGCTCCCACACCCACCCCTGCACAAGCTGCCTGTCAACTAACCAATCAGGATAGCAACCCTGATTTGGAACATCTTTCTGCCACCAGCCAACCTGCTCCCCCCTCAGCCAATCAGGCTTCAGATCCCCCGGCCCAGCGCCCCAAGCAACAAATCATCACTACCCAAATTCATCAGGAAATTGTGGCACTCAACCTGCAGGGTCTGTCCTAGGATCAGATTGCCACCCAGTTGCAATTTACCTGAGCCACCATAATGCAGGAGTTCAACAACCTAATGAATAAGGGGAATCTGATTGAGACGGCCAAGAAGCCAAAGAAGGCCACAGAGTCCCAGATAACCAAGGCCTACTCAATAATGCTTGACCTCCTCCAGCAAGACCCCAAGCTTCCCTTGACCCAGGTCCGGAAGCAGCTTGCGCACCATAACATATGGGTCTCCGAGCGCATGGTGCAGCTCTGGATGTATGGGAAGGTGGCTTCCATACGGGTTCTTACTAATTTTGCCAGCGACCAATGGGATGGCGCTGAGGATTCCCCATATGATCCTGCCATTGAATCCACCCTGGTCCAATGTCTGACTAGTCTGTCAGATGATGTCATGTTCATCTCTTACTATAAGCTATCCATAGCTTTTGATGATTTTGGCACCCAAGGAAAAGCTGCCACCAAGAATGAAAGGAAGAAGGTCAAGAAGGGGACTTTCATTGGTGCATTTCTGGCTGTTTCAGCCAAGGGTTTTGTCTACTATCAGACAAGCCCTGATTTCATCAATGGGTACTCATACAGCCACATCCTTGGTGGATTGCTCAACTCCTGGGATGGCTCAAATTCCAAATACCAGGTTTTCTTGAGCCACCAGATGGAGGGAAGCTACACTGCCCTCAAGGCCATCCAGGGACGCGGGCAACAGGCCTCAGTCTACCCCGCCAGCCATGCAGACGTCCATCTGGCTAATGTTGTCTTCTTCAACATTGAAGATACACTACAGGAGCACCACCCTCAGGCTTTCAACGACCTCTATCTTGGGGTCCTTGATCACAATTTTCTCTTTGGTCACCAAATGATGGCTGACTTGTTTGCACAAATGGTTTTCCATGTGAACATGAGCAAACAATCACGCAAGGATAAGCGCCTCCCACCCTGTGCCACAGCCACCTACCAGTCCATCCAGCCAATGACTGATGAGGAGTACAATGAGTGATATATGGTGGCCATCACGCGCAATCCTCCTGCCTCCACCCCTGCCAACAACACCCCCCACCCACAAACCCAACCCATCCAATCCCAGACTCCCCAGGCCAGCACTGCCTCTAGGTCCTCCTTCCTGCGCCATTCTGCCTACTAGGCATCACTCTTCTCTGCCCCAATAAACCCCTGTCACCAAACATTTTCTATTTATATTATCTTTTTTTGAGTTTCAATTGTTCATGTTCTCTTTGCTTATAGTTGGGTTTATTCTTTATGTTAAGCTTATTTCTATAAAATCATATATTTACTAAGGCGTGTATCTAGATCCTGAACACAGTTATTTTTAGCACCCAACCATAGCCCCTTGTGAAAACGTTAACAACAACTTGGTGATCAGCTAAATTTGAATTAGAAAATTATAGGTTAACTTTTTTTAGATAAAGTTGTTACTGATCCAAATTCAAAACATTAATGATAAACTTTAAGCCAATTAGGAGCCAAGTGATAAAGTGATTGTTGTGACATAAAGGGTCATTCAATAATTTTTTGATGCATGTGCACTAATTAATATGATTGGCTGGATGTTTTGCCATTGTACACCATTGCCGCTGTGGCAAGTTGTTGGTAGACTAGTGCCCAATCAGCTGCTGGGTTAGCACTAGTCCATCAACAACTTACCACAGCGGCAATGGCGTACAATGACAAAACATCCAACCAATCATATTAATTAGCGCACATGCATCAAAGAATTATTGAATGTCCCTTTATGTCACAACAATCACTTTATCACTTGGCTCCTGATTGGCTTAAAGTTTATCATTAAGGTTTTGAATTCAGATCAGTAACAACTTTATCTAAAAAAAGTTAACCTATAATTTTCTAATTCAAATTTAGCTGATCTCCAAATTGTTGTTAATGTTTTCACAAGGAGCTATGTCAAGCGCCAAAAATAATATGGTAATCAAGGAAACAATTCCAACACAAAGCAAACGACACATATTGAGATGAGCGTAAAACATATACACAATGGGTAAAAAGATGGGATAATGTAATAAATGGGAAAACAAAAAGGAATAAACAAAGATGCAACAGTATCAAAATAATACAGAATTTATTGGGGCAAAAGCTATAAAAACATATGGAAATGTTAGTAAAAAATTAAATGAGAGAACTCAAAAAGCTTCTAAAAGACCTCAACTTGGCAATTGCCAAAATTAAAGAGATTGACTGCAAGGTCAAAGCAAGAGTTAAGTCTGCTGTCCTTGAAGGAGACAAAATTGAAAAGGTGTCTGCTAAGGCACTCATGGCCAAGATTCCAGACACCCCCAAAACAACAATTGAACAGCTTTTAAATGTCCAGAAGCACGTTGTGGAAGGCCTTCAATTCAAGTCCTTTGCCCTCTCTGCGCTGTCTGTCTGGACAGATGACCCAGAAATGTATGCCCACCTAAGACCTGCAAAACGTACCCAAACAGATGACACTGAGCAGCCAGCACAACTGGTTACACCAAGAATAGCGAAGCCTGCTGAGGCTGCAGGCAAGGAGAAGACTGTAGAAGGTAACCTAAAATTATAATCAATAAAAATTTCCAAATACTTACCTTTTTTTAGAAGAAGTCAATGGTGAACTCCGCCAGGTCCTGGTCCCTTTTGTCTCTGCCACATTCTACGCCAACTGCACCACTCATGTGGCCAAGCAGCTTTTCCTGTCCCCCCTGTCTTGCAGGAGCTTGAAGATTGTATCCACGGGTCTTTTCTGATATTGCGGGAGGCATTGGCTGGGCTTACACATGCCAAGGGGGCATCTGAGTGGGCAGTTACTGCCTACAATGATGCCCAACTGGTCTGCCTGGACCCGGTACCACTCAGTGGAGTTTACTGTGTAAACTCCATTGAGCGTGTTTGGGACGTCCTGGTGACGCTCCCATTCAAGAATGTACCAGAGATGGGCTGGGCTCATGCGGCTGCTTGCTTCTGCTTCCCGGTGGAGCACACCCTATCTTACCTGCTTGAGAACTTTGGGCGCGCAGTGAGCAAATTGGCTGTTGCAGATGCAACAGCCATAAAGAAGACCAAAATCCTCCTGGCAGACTTTGGGCTGGCCTGGAGTGCCAACAAGACAGGGGTCCTGGCAGCTATGGAGCTGACCTTTGCCAAGAAAAAGCACAACAAGAAGATAAGCACAGTTTATAATAAACTGTGCAAGTTTACAGAAGCCTTTGCTGGGCAAAGGCTTCACCTTGTTGTTTACCTGGGGTTTTTATTATTCTTTGGGATGGGCACGTTGGTTGAGGACCTGGACAGGGTCCTTCTGGGGATCAACAAGGCCAGGCTCTCCCTGGATGGGAAGAAGGTCCCCCTGGGTACAACTCAGTGGATCACGTCATCTAGGACGCCTTGGTCCTGGCTGGCATCTTTGGGTTTGCAGCCCCGCCAGAAAAGCTGCTACTCCATTCCCACCTAACAATACTCCCTTTTACCAGCTGCTGTGAATATTTAAACCAGGGTGTATCCACTGTCCACAGTGTGGCAGTGGAGGTTGTGCGCCACCTCCATTGTGGGGTGGGTACATACCGCCAAACTCACTACAGGCGTTCTTAATAAATTCTCTCTTCCAAATAATTCCATTGCAATTTATAATATTTTTATTATAATAAATTTTTCTAATTCTTATTTTAGAAAACAAGATTTGCAGAATATATCCCAGAGAAGGTCTTAATAAAAGCATAATAATATATTTCAATTAAATCTACTTCTGATTTGGACACATTACATTTAACTTTTTTTTGATTATTATATTTATTTTCCAAAAGTGATATTAATGCATTTGCGTAATCCAGTATCAAGCGCTTGGGATACCCTTAGATGACACAATAAAAAATGATTATAAATAAATAAATTACTAACCTTCATTGATTGTCCTGCTGAATGTGATTGCGGGCTTGGAAACATCTAAATATAAAATGATAGTTAATAAATGTTGAATAATAAATTAGAGAATATAAAAAAAGTTGGACACACTAAGCCTTTAATTGATTGGCTGTTTGGCTAGGCACGCAGAAATGAAAAAATCAGCGTGGCCATAAAATTTGGCCACAGTCTCAGCTGGGAGGGTATGGATCCCGGCCTGCAGCAAATCAAAGAGGTCCTCAGTCCCAGTTGGGGTCTCTTGCTTGACAACTCGCTTGAGCCACCCAAAAACTTCCTCAGTGGGATTCAAGAAGGGCTAATAGGCAGGGAGGAATAGAAGGCGCAAATTTGATGTGGGCAATTACTGGGGGCCCACTGCAATGCTCGTGTCAATTGATGGAAATTCTTCAAGAATATCAGCCACCTTGTGGAGACCAACATTTTCCAACACAATTACATTGGTGAAGCCCGGGTGTGTGCGCCTCAGGTGCTCCTGGACCAATCAGAGAAATGATAGGAAGGTCCGGCTATTGTGGGAGCCTAGTATCATTTGGTAGAGCTTGACCCCCTTTGGACCAAGGAGAGCCACCATTGAATAGGCTGTGGCGCGGACTGAAGCACGCTGAGCCATCGCGTCATTGGAGCCTTTGGGGACATAGCCATATGCATTGTGCATAGATGAGGCAAATGCTGATTTTTCAATATAGTAAAATTTGACTGTCCCCTTGGCTTTGAGGGCAGTGTATGCCTCAGTGTATTTTTTCCAAGTTTTGATGTTGGTTGGGCTGTTTCTATTATAGGGAGATACCCCAAGATTTTTCCAGGAAAAGCACATTCCCTTGACCAGATGGTAGTAAAAGGAAATTGAGGCCTTGATCCCAAAAGCAGACTTGACCATAGCCTGTATATTTTCTAGTTCAAGATGGCAATAGCAGGTGATCCACTGGCAGATTGCCCATTTGTGCTCCTTGGTGAGCATAGTGGAAACACGCAAGGATTTCTCCGCAGCAAGGACTCAGCCAGTATCAATGAACTTGTTGAAGGTCTTGCTGGCGTACTTGGGATCCACCCCAACAAGGGCTGCGGCTGCCTTGTAGTCACCTGATTCCTGCATTAGCTTAAGCAGGATGATGCATTTGATGTTGGGGATGCGCTTCTGGGCGGGCTTTGTGGGTTCAGACAAGCCAGGATCCTGATTGATGACAGGCTTGCAAGGCATGGGCATCTTGTTGTAGAAGGCTGCAACCTTTTTGAGCACTAGCTGTCCCTCATCAGTCTGGTAGAACTGGGGCTCCTTGTCATCCTCCTGATTGCCATCACTGACGTAGGGCTCATAGCTAGTATCAAGTACAGGCTTCACCTTCTCCAGCATGGCTGACGGGACCGACTCTTGCTGGTACACAACATCAAACACATATGAAGTAAGTTCCACCTCCTTGTCTCTAACTTTCTTGGTAAAGGTAACCTTGGTGGGCTTCCAGGTCAGCTTTGGGACCCAAGGGTTTATGCTCCGCACCCTAGCAGCTTGTGCTCTTTGAACCAGCTGTGTCAGTGCAGCGTCACTATGGAACTCTCCTCTCCCATCTCCTTCCTGAGTAGGCATTTAGGTTGCACTAACTCTGTTCTTTGACCTGCAGGGGTGACCTCAACCACGGCGCATAACAGGTGCATTGGTACTCTGTTATTGTGTTCCTTCCATCTTGAGAATTTAATAAAATATTAAATAAAATTCAATTAAGTTACTCCCTAATTTTAATTTTTGCTTTTATCTGAATATGGATATTTAATTAATATTTTTTCCCACCCAATATCCCAATTATAGATTTTTTATTTCTTAGTTAGTTGTTTTTGGTTTTACAACACCCATTTTAGAATTGTGAGAGAGGGGGACCAAACTAACTAAGTTTGGCTCCCATCCTGGTGTAACAAACCACCAGGATGCCATCCAGTGCAGAACTGGGATGGCCGCTCAGAGGGGGGACCACAGGGAGGACACTGGGGACAACTGAGGGAAGTAGGCGTTCAAACCCATCAGTATCAGGCCAGTGAGCAACCAAGGGGTGCGGGTGGGAGTGGGAGAGGACACCTTGGAGGACCCAGGGGGTACTATATGTCCCTGGACCACATTGAGGGGGGAGGCATGGGAGGCACTGCTTCTTCAGAAACAGGTGAAGTATGATCCACAGTGTCCAAGTCCAAATCTTCACACGTCAGGCTCTTGACCACAGCCTCTCCAGAAAAGAGAAGACTACTGGGGAGGTCCCAGAGACTAGAAGGGTCTCTACCTACAAGACGGGCTGACAAAGAGATTTTCCCCCACAAATCAGGGGAGGTGGACCACAGAAGCAACAAGAACAAAGCCAAGGAAAATACCACAAATTTAAGAGCTGGGAGTATCATAGGAATAATCACCACAAAATTTGGAGCAGACTGGTATGAATTTTTGATGGAAAAGGAGTGTGGGAAGTGTAGACAGGGTAGTCTTTAGCAGAATATTGCCAAGAGAAGCAGAACAGGTTAGAATGGCTTCACTATAGTCTTGGGAGCCTTGGAATACAACGGCCAGGGAGAGCGGGTTTGAAATCAATGATTTTAAGAGAAAATTCAAAATAATAATAGGAATTATAAAGAAAATCAATTAAAAATATGAGTTTTGAACTCTGTTTTTGAAAGCAAGAACGGGAAAGACAACTACTAGATGAATCAACACTAGTATAGGGGCCCAGAAGAGAAGCTGGGTTTGAAACCGGCTGGCAGAAGGTAAGCTTGAAGCAGAAACTAACACCAAAATATTTAGGCTCTAGGAACTCAAAACTGGGTTCCAAATAAACACAAATATAAAAATAAAGTGCATAATGGCTCCAAACTTTAATATTATTGGAAAATAGACAAGCAGGGGACTATAAGTCCCCTTGCTTGCATAAAAGGGATGGGCTGCAAATAAGTTGGGTCACGTGACAGTGGAACCAAATCTAATTGGCTGGAGGCAAAACTTTGCTAGGCAGAGGCAGGGGGACTTGAGGGTTTCATTCCAATTTCCGCGGTCAGATCTGATTGGCTGGAAGAGGCACTGGTCATTTGGAATTCACTTGTGTTGCTCAGTGCCAATGTGGCGGCCTCTGATTGGCCAACTCTAATGGTTTTTAGAAGTGGGCAATACCAAGCTAATAAGTAGTCCAAATTAACCAGTGTTTCTTCCCAGGAGGGAGCAACCAAAGGCAGAGGTTCCGCAGGGTAGGCCAGCACAAACCTCTCATCTACCGTGTGAGCTAAATCATTTAAAGAATTAAGGGGTTTGGCAGGCGTTTTAGAACCTTTCTTGGTACAACGAGGGAAAATTGAGCGATCCAAAGCCAGAGGTGGCAGTGAATTTACAAGAATACTAAAAAAAATCCACTCATTTTCCAAGATTTTACTGCCAAATTCAAACACCCAACACAATATTTTTAAAATTTATGTTTCAGATCTTGTGTCTTATTTTAGATACCTTGGTATCATTCATGATTATAATCCATTGCACACATTGCGTGAGTGATTTTGTTTACATTGTGAGGTGCTATTGTGTTTTGTTTTTGGATTGGGTTTTGACACACCTTGCTTGGGTGTATTTTGTCACCAATTCACATAGTAAACATATGGGACATTATTTTTCTTGTTATACCTAGGCGCCAGATTGGTTATTTTATAACTTAATCACATTATTCATATTCAAATTATTCAGAAAGAGTAAAATACAACCAATCCCAAATATTTAATTGATCTTGGGCTTGGGTGATTTTTTAAAAAATAATTCATTGATTTTATAATTGAAAATTGCAACTTATAGTACTACTGAAAATATCTTAAGTGCTACTACAAACCAAAAATATTTATGATGAGTTGCATGGGAGAGTAATAGCAGCCCCAAAGCTATAAATGCTATTACCCTATCTTTGGCTCATCATAAATATTCTTAGTTTGTTTCAGAAAAAAAAGGTTGTTGTTTTTGAAAGACTGATAACTCTATTTAAAATACACCCTCTAGTAAGCTGCCCTACTTCATGAACTTGCCCCAATACACTACTAGCATCTTCTGATATTTTTGTTTCTCTGGTATCATCACGTGATTTCAAATGATAAAATATCTCAGAATATTCTGAGAAGCTTTCAAATGTTAAAGGTGAAGTATATAACTTCCCATCTTTCATCAAATATGAAAGATTAATGCGAAGATTTTTAACTTCAAGCTCTCTTTTTATAGGCCTAAATTTCCTTTCATAAATATAAAAAATGCTTTTTGGGAAACAATTGAACCAGTTAAAGCTGAATTGTATAATTCTTTTCTTCTTTCTTCTTTCTCACAAATATTTTTTAGATCATTAATGTTGTTAATATAAAGTACATTTTCTTTTTCCTTTAAAATTTTTGATATTACACCAAAGTGACCATCAACAATGCTTTTTCCATGGCATTCAACAAAACGGTTATATTTTATGGAACCCTTAATATATTTAGGTGCCTCTTTAAATAAGTAATATAAAAATTCATATGATCTAAAATGATTTCCATTATCTGTCCATACTTTTATATTTTTTATTTTTTTAAATCTATCTAATTTAAGAAGACTTATTAGACATTCACCTGAAAATAAAGAATCATGTGATAATATTTGAGACAAAAAATCATGATATTCATATTTAATTTTATTGTTTTCTTTAAAAACTAATGCAAATCCTAATAATGAGATTGGTTTTTTTGAATAAAAACAATTATTGGTCTCAATTGGACCACCTCCAACCTTTAAGTTTTCTTTATAATCTATAACTACAACACAAGACTCATCATCTAGTTCATTAATATCTTTTTTATATTCACAATTTTGATGAACATAAAAGTCTTGGTGCCAATTAATAGTCTTTAAGTCATTGTCTATAGATTCTGGTAATGGTAAGTTTTTAATTTCACATTCTTCCTTCTTTTTTCTAGTGAATTTTTTAAATTACAAATATTGCACATATCGGTTTGTTTTTTACTTTTTATTATATTTTTAGGGATTAATTTATAGTAAGTGGAAATTGAAACTGAAATTTCATTTTTTATTTTCATATTTTCATATATTTCTTTTTTTGTTTTAAGTAGAGAGTATTTAATTTCAGTTGAGTAATTACTCATCTCTTTTTCTATATCTTTATAAATTTTTTCAGGCACTTTTTTTGTAAACTGGCTTGTTTCAAAAGAATTTTCCAGCAATTTTTTAATTATTTTTTTAGTTATTTCTTTTTTTAATGAATAGTTATTATTTTTTTGGCTTTTTTTGTTTAAGCTTACATTTTTATTTTTATTTATTTTTCTTGAGTATTCAAACTCACTTTTGGTTATATTAAACCCCATATCATTAAGCTCTTTTAAAGAGTAACTGGAAGTAACCAGAGATCGCAAGGCTGGGAGATGTTTTTGGGGAGAAGATTTCATGAGATCCTTTAAGTTTTCAATGAACTCATTGCCTTTTTGATTTTGAATAGTTGGCAGGAACTGAGCTTTCCCAAATTCAGTTTGAGTAAGGAAGTGCTTGATGAAATTATCAAGATCATCACCAGCAATAAAGAGGAATGCCTTTTTTAACATTGCAATTCTCTCTCTTTTTGTTGAAGCTCCCAAGGAAAAAAAGGGTAGCATGGAAGAAGTAAATTTAACTGAGGACATGGTAGTATTTTGAATCTGTAATTAGGTCAGATCTTTGATGTGTGCCTTAATGATGGAGTAGTTATGATCAGAATGTGGTCTTTGAATTGGGTTATTTGGATTAGAAGCTTTGTGGTACTTTAGCTCTTATATACCAAGCTAAATGACACCATTCTGAAAGAAATGGTGTGATAGCTTTTATTATAGTTTGAACTTGAATTTATGTTTGCAGAAATTAATTAAATACCCAGTTTTCATGCACAAGTGATATATGTGAAGCAGCTAAGCATTATTATTACATCATATCCTCTTTGTAATCAATGCAAATCAATTAAAATGATGTATTCAGTTAATTGTAACTCTTCTGCATATTTTTAAATGATAAAATATTAAAGAATTCTATTTAAAGAATGCTCAATTTGAGGTTTGAAGCTCACTTAAACCTTAAAATCAATCTAAACAGTGATAAAAACATCCTAACTTCAAACTATCATAAAATCCTAGAGAATTGAGCTTTTTAAATAAAATAAAATGCAAAAATAAAGCTCTCAATCTTATCTTTAATTTCGTCAAATAAAAAACATCTGTTGTGTATTCAAAAAAGAGTGTTTATTAGCTTTGAAGTGATCTACTTTATATCATTAGATATAATCATATAATAAAATCTGGATTATGCTCTTTTAAATTACTTTTGCTTTAATATTGAGCATAGTATACATATTAAAATTTTTACACCAATAGAAAGATAAGATTTTTAGCTTCATTTTGATAGTTACAGTGTGAAAAAATATTAATTTTTCATTGAGTTATTAATGTTTTAAATATAAATTGTGTAATTAGTTACTTTTTCAAAATCGAACTGTGCTATGCTGCGAGTTGAGCAGCATGTGCATTAGAAAATGGCCTAATCTCTAAAATAATGACCCATATTTACACTGAAAGTCAACTCACACCATTTCATTTGTGAATTGATGTATTTTGGATTATATTTTGAATAGTTTTGCTTTGTGTGTGAGCCTTTTGTTGCTGTGTTGACCCATTTTGCCCATTAACACCAATAAACCCTGTTAACAGAGTATATATTTTAACCTGAGAGTTGGATTTTGTTTAAATCTGAAATCATTTTGTTTAAATCTGAAGAATTTTTGCTTGTTGCCATATCTTTTAAAACTACTGTATATGTGAACAAAAACACACAGAAAACGGTTAATTTTTGCTAGCCCGCATAAATTTAATTAAGCGTACTATGTTTTTTCATAGTAAATTTTTAAAAAAATGTCAATAGTGACAATGTTGTCAAAAATAATGTCTACAATTTTTGTAATTGACAGTGAGAATCCATCTTTTTCTTACCAATTGTCACTCATAATATCAACACTTTTCAGTTCTCACATATAAAACATTATGTTTTACATAATAAAAACTTATATTTTTGATATATTGTATTTTTGACTTTGCTCTTCCATATTTTCTAAATTTTAAAATAAAATCTATATACAATCATAGTACTTTTACATAAATCTCTTAACTTTTAACTTGTTATTTATAACTTTAATAAAATAAAAACTATGCAAGTATTTTTTAACTTTTAAATGCCAATAAAAACCATCTAATATTTACTTTTTATATATTATGCTTTTTAAGTTGTTTTGTTTGTTTTTTTACATACATTGCTTTATTTTTATACCATTTTAATTATTATTTTAAGAAAAAACACTTCCAAAAAGCCCAGAGGAACCAAACATCCTTCAAAGCCAACTAAACTCACCAAAAAGAAGCCTGTCTCATCAAAGAAGTCCACTCCAAAACCATCCCCAAAGCCCTCACCAAAGCCCTCCCCTGAGCTCTCTCCTGAGAAGAGCCCTGCTCACTCCACTGGGGGAGAGGAATCAGATGTCTCTCTTACAGTGCACAGTTTTTACAACTTGGCTTCTGACAAGAAGCCAACCAAGAAGAAGCGCTCAGCCCAAAAGTCCCCACCTAAAGATAAGTCTCCTGCACATGAGGAGCACCACAATAAGCCCCCTTCTGCTTCCCCCCACCAAACTCCCCCCTTCAAGCTCATCTGGGGATGATTCAAAGCCCCACCCCAATTACTTCCCTGGCTTCTGCCATGCTCCTGCTGGCCCCTGGGACCCTCTGTTGGCCCACAGCATCTGCAATGTTGACGGCAAATTCAAGGTTCTCTCTTTAATGCCCAAATACTTCCCAATCATGAGTGTAAAGGGTGGGCCGGCCATGGTGGCCAATGGGTATATTTTCTCTTGCAACAATGCCAACCGGGGCTTCAAGAGCTGCCATTACACCTGTGAGGACCACTCCTGCCCAGTGCATCTCAACACTGAGCGCTGGGAGTTGGTCCAAACCATCAAGGGCAAGCATACCTGCATCATGCCCAACACCACCATAGCCTGCCTCCTCAAGTGGTATCTGGTGCAGGTGATGCTCACCTCCAAAGATCTTTACGCCACCCAGCTGGCCGTGCTTGCTTACAAGTACATCTCCCCAACCAACTTGAAGAGGGTTCCAACTCACAATCAGTTGGTCAAGTTTGTAAGTGATAGGCATCAAGCCTCAAACCTCATGGCCAAGAGTGCCACCAACATCAAGGACCTTATCTTCACAGATGCCCTCAAGAATACAGAGGATGGTGAGATGTTCCTGCTCCATAACAATGGGTAGAAAGTGGAGGATAGAATTGTAGCCTACGCCACAACCCAAAACCTGGAGCAGCTGAACACTGCTACCACCTGGCTGTGCAACAGCACATTTGCTACTTGCCCCTCCCTATTAAAGCAGCTTTGGGTCCTTCATGGGAAGTTTAATGACCAGGTTATACCCCTTGTCTTATTTCTCCTTCCTGGTGCCAAGACTGAAGTCTACACCAGAGCCTTCAAGATTGTCCAGGATGCTTTGAGCTCCCTTCCCACTAACCAGCTCCCCCTCCCACTCACGCCACAAGGGCAAATCTCTCCTCTGCTGAGAAGGATTAGTTGACCTAAGCCGCTGAGCAGCTAGCTCATGCGCGCTCACTTGGACTGAAGGTTATCATAATGGACTTTGAGCAAGCTCAGTTCAGAGCCTTTGAGGTCACCTTTGATGGAGAAGTCCAGGGCTGCTTCTTTCATTTTAGGAAGGCCCTTTTCAAGAACCTTAAGAGTGAGAAGGGCCTTTTCAAGAAGTATCTTAACAATGGTAAGGGGAAGTGCCACTTTTCCCTGACTCAGTTTGCTGCCTTGGCTTTTGTGCGCCCAGAGCATACTGGGCTTGGCTTTGAGGCCCTCCTGGAGGACGCTTACATCAAGGAGCACTCCACCATCTTCAAAGGTTACTTGGATTAATTTGAGCGCCAATGGGTGAACAAGAAGGTGACTGCCTGGAGAGGTAAGAGTGGGGCCACTGCCTCTTGGAACTGTCAAGGCGCCTGCCTCAAGGGGGAGATGAAGACCACCTCTAGCCTTGAGGTTTGGCACAAGCACCTGAAGGTGAAGTTTGGGACCAACCCCAAATATAACAAGTTCTTCTCTAAGCTTCAGGAGGAGCAGGCCTGGACTGTCTCCAAGTTCCGCAACCTGGCCAACTGGGTGGCCCCCAAGAAGCAAAAGTCCAAGGAGCAGGACTACCAGGAGGACGTTCAGAAGGTGGTAAAGAAAAAGTACAAGGTGGCAGAGATTAAGAATTACCTTGAGGACGTTGCCACTGCTCTTGCTGGTGGCTTTAATTAGCTTAATAAACCTTGCTTTGCCTGTATATTTTTTACCTTTAAACTTTTAATTTTTTAATTTATTTATAGCGTAATAATCTTTTTAGGTATAAATGGTAATTTTCAGATACAGTTTTAATGTGGTTTAGTAAGAAATATCTTATATTTTGTTAATTTATCTTTAAGGTATGAGATATTTTCAGTTATGCTTATATAAAGTATAATAAATTAGAATTAGAATTTTCTTATATTTTTTAATTATTATATATAAAATATATTTATTTTTGGTTCATTGGAATTTTAATTTTTATGGGAATAAAAAATAATTTTATAATAAAGAGTGTAATTTACATAGTAAACTGAAAAATAGTTGCTTATATCTCCTTATTCTTATTACTTATGGTAATTTTTTATTGCAGTTTTAAACTCTCTGGGATCATTTTAGTATAATAAACTATTTTAATAAAATTTATATTAAAAAATGTTCAGGGTAAAGTTTTTTTAATTAAAAAAGTGTAAACATCCAGGAAACAACATTAAGTAAAACTGGGTTGTCACTTTACTATAGTGTCAACATTTTTAGTGTCAACATTTTTAATGTTAAAATGGACGCTATTGCCATCCATTGGCCTACACAAAAGAGTTAAACTGCTTCAATCACAAATGCATCTGGCACATAACAGAACTCTGTCTATTTAAGAATAAGTACATCTTTCTCCCTGCCTACTAATTTGATACAAAACCCCCACCTACACCAAAGATCACATATATATCTGCCTTTAATTCCCCCAGATAACACCAACAAGATGTTTGGATTGGTGTATATTACCCTCTTGGGGGTAATAGACACTATAATTCCTGCCTCTGGTCCTTGGTCCTGGTTAGAACAATATTTGTACTATATTTTTAAGTTAGCACCAATTCTGTGGTAGGCCTTGTATGCCTAACCCATGGCCTGCCCCATCCCCAATTCTGAAAATCCAGACCCTCATTAATGGTTCCCTGATAGCATTGTAAAAGGCATTCAATTCCTCTTTTCTGACCATGGCTAAGGTAAAAAAGAAATTAAAAATGCTTTTGGTATTCCTGGTATTATATTTAAATGTCAGATTGTTGAGGGATGGGTTTTCATCAGGTTCTTTTCAAAGCCTAGCAAAAATGAAGAAGCACCCTCAAGTACTGCTTTTGAAGACTTTTATGATGGATTTGGCATGTTTTCCTTGAGGCCAACCATCAGAGTTGCATTATATGAAGGTGAGTCTGAAGCCCTTTTTTGAGAAAATTTGGCTGTTACGGGGATGCCTCTTATGAGATCTTCATCCTATAGTCCCTCTTCATCAAGTGTGGGCAAGATGAGAACATCCCATTCACAAAACAGGTGTCACATTTAAGTAGGTGCTTAAAACCCTTTGGAGTGATAAAGCATAGGATCAGGCTTGATGCAACTTGGCTATCATGAAGGAGGAAGAGTTTATCAAGAATAGTCATATTCTGGCCCTCAGTAAGCACAAACTCATCAATGATCTTGGTACTGACACTAAGTTTTGATTTGAAAGAGTGTTGATATGTGATATACTGCTGAAGCTTGATTTTATTACCAAGCTCCTCTCTCTAATTTTTGTTTAGATTAACAAGGAAATGAGTGACCAGCTCAATAAAATTAATTTCTTTTTTATAGGAATAGCTTGGAAAATGAACTAGCAAATGAGATGATAGAGGATCTCATCAGAGCCTTCACATTCATGGCCAATGATGGGATATTTTATTCTGTAAAGTCATATGTGGTTATTTGGTAGGTAAGCCAAGACTTTCACAGCAGTAGTGGTGCTGGAAAATTTATTTTTATGGTCATTTCAGGTAAATAAAAAAGTTTTTTTACAAAGCCAGCACCTTCTTCATAGCTATGATTGGTAAGGAGTCAGGAAATATGTATGAGACTTTGAATTATTCATTTTCATTACAGATGTTAGATACACTCTTCATGTCCCACTATAGGATAGGATTCTTATCTGAAGAAGATGAGCTATATCCATCAGAGCTGTTTTCAGAGCCTCATTAATGCTTTTATTAATTATTAGAGTGGAAATATTATTCCTGTTTATCAGAAGGTGGATGTACAAAGAAGGAGTGTGAAGGGGTTAAACTGTCAGCCTTAGGCTCAGGGGATGACATGGGAGTTTCTGCAGGTGTTTTCTCTTTAACAGGATGCTTAAAGAGGGTGGAATTATTCTTTTTGGCCTTGGTGAGAGTAGAATTGTCATTAAATACCTTGAAAATAGCTTTTGAAATAGACCTAGGAGGCATCTAAGGATGAATTAGTATCAAAAAGACCCAAACTTAAGGGCTATTTCTAAAGGAAAAAATGGGTGTGTAGTTAGTTAAAACTATATAATATTTTTACATGAGCTTCTAGAAAAAACAGCTAAAATATACAATATCAAAAGATGATAACATTTTTGATCTAAATTAAATGTTTTATTGCAAACAAATATATGCAAAACTTATATATTTTTAGCTGTATCTGCATAACTAGATTAACTTTTGATATGTTGTTGCTAGATGCTGTCAGCCAAAAACATATAAATTTTGCATTTATTTTTATTTAATATATTCATGATAAAGCTATCACAACTGGGTCAAAGTGTGAATATTTAATACCTCAAAAACTAGCTTGTAAAACCAAGACTAAAAAATACCCAGCTGTTTAAAAGAGGGCTTTTTTCATATATATGTCAATTTCCAGATAATTTCTTACCTTTTTTTATATAGCTGAAAATAAGAGTATACTGTGAAATTGAAAAGTGAAAACATTAAATATTCAATAGTATGTTCTAGATGGTGCACTATGGCGCCATATGTAAAAACAGGTTATTTCTCAGTGCTGTATAGGTGGACGTCACTTCTGTTAGACAGGCAAGTGTCTAAAGTCAATTTATGAAGATAGAAATCTCCAAATCAATGAATTTTTTGATCTCTGCACTTTTTTCAATAAAGTTTTTGCCAAAAAATAATATTTTTCTAAAATTTGACTTTTTTGATTTTTTTATTAGTAGCTAAAATTGAAAAACCAAGTTTGGAGTGCCCAAATTGATGCAATTTAAAATGCATCTTAATTCTAAACAGCTTTTAAAATAGTTTTATTTACCCATTTGAATAGCTATATGGTTTTGTCTAAAATGATGCAATATTATAATTTATTCTGTGAAGTGCATTTGGATTTAGATTTTATAAATAAAAAAGATGGGAACAGTTTTTAACAATATCTTTATTAAACCTGACAGAAATTTATAATTGGTAACAGATAGAGCCATAATTTTTACTAAAAATAAACAAACAATATAATATAATGTAGTGAAGAGATATTTGTTTCTCACTAAAGAGATATTAATGTTGGAATATTTCCCATGAGAATATCTTAGCATAAAGAAATTAAGAGTTTCCTTCATTGAAAAATATTTCAACAAGCCAAATGCTTGTTGTCTGTCTAAATTCATACTAAAATCTAGCTAAAACCTCAACTGACAAAAATCAGTTAATTCAAATAAAGATATGACAAAATTGAAGAGTTAAAAGAGTTAAAAGATTCAAAAAAGACTTAAAATAAATAAAAAATATTTGAAATATCTTAAAGTAAATTTTTAAAGATTTGAAGAGAAAAAAGTCAATGATTAAAAACCACTTGGAATTTCAACTTAAGTTTACTTTTCAAAGGTGGGCTTTATTTATAGTGTTAAAAAACAGATGCACAACTGTTGAATATTGTCAGGATACTAGGAGTACTGTGATGCTCCTTCAGGTGAGGGAGGAGCAGATGCAGGTACTGGCATGGCCCACCAGATGATGGGACCTAACTTTACCAGGTAGGAGAGGGCCTTTCCCACCACAGCCCAGGGTCTTGCTGCTGGAAAGGAAGAATCAATCAACCCTGTGATTGCCAGGTATAGAACTCCCAGGAATTGACTACTCTGGCCAGTGGCATAAGAAGTGGGTGGGGTCAAGATGGTTGGTTTGAGTGTCAGGGGTGGCTCCATGGGGACCAGGTAGGCAGCAGGATTGTTTTACTTCCTGTTGAAGATCAAAGGGTAGATGGTGATTGCTTTGCCGTCACAGATTATTTGATATAGATCCTTGGGAGCGTCTGGGCAAGTGTACCACTGAAAGTCTTACAAGGTCTAGGGTTTGTAGTCAGAGTTATGTGGATACTCAGTGAAGTGCACAGGGCCAAACAGAGCGTCAGGAGGGCGGTAGTAGACAAATACTTCTAGGTCTCTAGCTGGGGCTTGATGCTCAACTCCTGAGGTAGAGCTCTGGTATCTGAACAATTGAAGATGGAAGAGTATCAGAATTATGTATGGTATTAGATTGGTGAACCAAAGGTTCATAACAAACTTTATTTGGTAAAAATGATGATACATAATCTCACAGGAGTTCTTGACTTATATAGTCACTCACATGCAGGTGTCTCTGGGCATTCTTCTTGTACTAGCTTGGTGACATGGTTTGGCATCTTATTATGTTATCTGGTTGGCTGGCTTTTTATTTTTTAAGGTCTTCAGGGACAGTTGTTTGGCCTGCTAGTGACCTATCTTTGCTGGGCTGATTATTGGTTGTGGCAGAACTGGTTGCAGGTGTTATGGGGTCATCTCTAATTTGATTACTTGGTTTGGGATGGCCTGACAAGCATTCCTGAGGCTGGAAAACTTGATTAATTCAGGGTTCCCAAGTGGGAACCCTGAATTAATAAATAGAGGGTGGGCTTAAACTGGGAGTTCTGGGCAGCTAAATTTAGCTTGCCCAGGTCCAGCCAAACCCATCAAGGCTTGGGCATAGCTTTTGGGGCCCAGGATGGGCCCCACAGCTACTGCCAGAGCAGGAGTGGTTCCTGCACCTGAATATTTGCTTTTTAAAGAAAACCCAGGTGCCAACAAGCTCCCACTATCAGCTCCCCCTGCCTGGTGGCTTGGAGCAGGTTTGAATCTCATAGAAGGATTTGAACTTGTTACTTCTGTAACAAATATGATGGTGAAAGATAGACTGTGTAACACATGCTGTGATTTGAAAGTAATAAAGTGAATGTTGGGAAAAAATAATCATCTATTGTTTGAGAAGAAGCAAGATCTGCCTAAAAATATGAGTAAAAAATTGTGGGAACATCAATTGATTGATACACAAGCTCTAAAGCAAAAAATTTGCTTCAAAAAGCAAAAACAAATTGCAAAGTGCAGAAATAGTGAAATTTGAAGGTAAGCATATAGCCTTAAGCTACTAAAATTTAATTTCACTAGAAGAGATTTAAAATTTACAAGTTCAAAAAGATTAAAATCTTTAGAATGCCTGCCCTTTGGGGCAGGGCATTGCAATATAGGAGACAGAGTTGAAAGGGCAAAGATTGAAGTTCATAAGTCTCTTCAATTTAATATCTGAGACTCAGAAACCAAAAAGTTAAAAGATCACTTAACATTGATTTCATCTCTATGTAAATGATCAGAAAAGCTTCATAAACATATCATACTCAACCAGATACACTAAAATCTATCATAAAGGCTCACAATTACCTGTAAATCATTTGATTAAATCTTTAGTGATATTTATCAAGTAAAATAAAGTGCTGATAGAAACAAATTCTACCTGATCACTTAGTGATTGAATAAGTGTAGTGATAGAGTTTGCAGATCAAAAATGCTTCAGATAAAACCCCACATTGCACTGATTTATTGTTAAACAGTATATTTTAAACCATGATTAAATTTGACATTCTTTTAACTAAGCTTTAATATGTGATTATATTTGAAAATGTGGAAATCAAAAGACCATTTTTACTAACACAACACTCTACTTTAAAAAATCATAATGATTTAACTGATGTAAGTTTTAATATTAAGTTTAGAGGTTTAAAGGTTAAGACCTGTTTTAAAAACATGGTAAAGTTTCAGGCCATATGGGTTAGTTTCAAAAGACTTTTTAAAAGGTTTAGTGAACACCAGTAATTTTGGCAGCTTTCAAAAAATATTAAATAACTTTAACATGTAATCATGTTTCCTTATGCTTTGGGGAGTGTCAAAATTGAAGCACCAAAATCTAAAAGCTCTCCAGATGTCTGACCAAACCCACATTTTTACCCATCTTGAAAGCATGTTAGTCAACTAACCCAATTAAAAGATATGTCAAAGCTCAAAAAATATTCTAAACCAGGCACCGGCTTTAAGATTATGTTAAGAGCAAGGGCTTCATTGATAGATCATACTCTCTTTCATTAGATAAGATGCATCAGCTTTAGTTTACCTAGATCCTTTTAAACCAACCCCAACCAGCCCAAAGAAGGCCACTCCCTCCAGAGCAAAGAAGCCTCCCCAAGGTCAGGAAGACTATCATAAAGAATCCCATCAAGGCCGCCAAGAAGACTTCTGAGCCCACTCCCCAGAAAAAAAGTCCCATGAAGAAGATATAACCCCCAGCCCCTGAAAGAGCCTAACTGGGAACAAGTTTACCTACAGCCAGGAAGATGAATAAGAGACACCATCAGATATCAGAGGAAGAGCATGGAAGACTCTACAACGCTGGGGATTCTGCACCCGCCAAGGATAGGCTGGAGCACCAGGGTATCTCAAACGCCCGCAATACATGCAGTCATGATGAAGACTTCTAAATAACAGATCCCTGCCTATCCCTGGCTCAATAATGCCCTCTAAAGGTAACCCTGGGGTTTATCATGACGGGTTTACGTCTAAGTGCAGTGATGAGCAGAAACCCCTGGTGCCTTGTCATTTCTAGTGCGGGAGGCTTGTGATGATCCACTCTGAGAGAAGTGCTACAGGCAAGGGCTAGGATCAGCTGAATAAAGGTTGGTTTCCAGAAAAAGGTAAATCCTGCTGTTTTACTGATCTTTCTGGCCTTGGTAGTTGATGGTGGTTTGTTGTGCCTTGGAATGTTAATGAGATGTCCCTTATTAGTGCTTGGGAAGGGTATAGTAATGTCCTGATATGTTTATACCAAGAGGTATAAACATCCTAAGACCAGCTGGGGTGAGAATACAGATGGGGGTTCCCTAGAATGTATGTGCTTAGGTAGTATTAAAGTCCTGATACCAACTAGGGATGATACAGCTGGGTTACTTTGTTTGGGAAGGGTATAAAGTTTATCTGTTCATGACTTATGGGAGGCTTTAAGGAAGTCTTACTGCTACTTTTTAATCATTATGGCCCAGAAACATCATTAGGATGGCTGTTCAGAGATGCAGCTGGTGAACATAATAATTTGGAGGTATCTGGGAAGTGAAACTGGTTACTTTGCAGCAAAAGCTTAAGGTTAACCACTTTGGTGAGCAAGAGCAGTGATAGAAAATGAAAAAATCTCTGCGTCTGATAGATTGGATGGAGGAAACTGATGGGAACTTGAAAACATAACCTGGGTAGAGAATATGGATGGAGACTGAAGAATATACTTAATAGTTATGCTAGGCGCTAGGCTATCAGTATAATCTTGGAACAGTCTAGGGGAAGGTTGAGGGAGGCGCTTCAAAGTTTCTCCAAATTGAGTTGCTGGGGAAGCAGGTGTGGAGCTCCTGCTTCTAGGAGATCACCAAGGTGTGTCCTGGGTCTAAGCCAGGGACTGTCTGGGTTGGGGTTGGCATCCTCAGAATAATTTTTCTATGGAAATGACAAACATGAATTATCAAAACACTTCAAAAGGGACTCATCATACACTCTAATCATCATTGGCAATTGATAACCAGGGAAAACATATTTCACAGCAATGCATAGGCTACCAAAGCAACTCCATCATCTAGGAGGCCGTTTGCATGATAATCTTTGGTACAACAATATCCTGAATCTCAAGGTTATTTGCACAGCTTTACTCCTTCAACCAGGAGTTTTCTATGAGTAAAAAGACTAAAGTTCTGTCTCTTCTGATCCTCTTGACCATCTAAAAAATTATTACCACTAGGGAAGTTCTCTGTCACAAAAAGGGAGAATAGGGGTCAAGATAATCTTTATTAACAGAAGGAAGATCCTCTTAGAAACCTTCTGATTTGTCACTGTTTTGGAGTTATTTTTAACAGCTACTCCTTAATAAAGGACTTCTTAACAATTTAGAAGACATCTAGTTGCTACAAACCAACCAGACATGTAACTATCAAGCTGCAGATTCAGCGCTCAACAACAATCCTGCTTGCAACCAAAAGATCACATCAACTTCCAGCTAGCCTTTTTCTCATAGTGTCTTCTTTCCAACGTTTCCGCCTTCATAATGGCTTTCTTCAAAAAGCTTAAAACTTTGGCGCTCACTTTTTCTTATAATAAATTAAGCCTACACACTTACTTTCTCAGAAGCTCAAAGTAGTGATCCACTACTTTCTTGATCATACTTTAAGATTTTGGCTTTCAACCAATCATCTTCATCAGGAAACATACCACAACTCAACCAATGATTGCAGAGCGCAAGAACTGGACCATTTCTGAAGTTTCACTGCAATCCAACTAGGAAATCAGTTTTCATTGCTCAAACTGCCCAAAGTGTCCCCTCTTTGCGCACCAAAGCGTTGAACGGCTCCCAGTTTCAGCTCAAATCTTCCCTTCATCCAGTCTTAACCAGTTTAAATAGCAAAATACAATCTAGATTGTTCTTCTTGATCCTCTTCAACGTTTTGCACATATATTTACTCTTATAGTAAAGTTCAAGGAGAACGTCCTGCAAGACAGCTTTATATCCTGATCTCATAGCAAAGTACATTTACCTGCCCTAGAAACTCAATGATGAACCCTCTTACCTTCAATTTCTTTAATGTTCCTCCTTGAGTTTGCTACAAAAATAGAGCCAAGGCAAAACATTTCACCTTCTGCTACCTCGGCAGATCAATTTAAAAGAACCTTGGAGCATTTCTCCAGATTGCTTTGCACTGTCCCTTCTTGTTCCAAACTTTTTCTACCTGCATAGCGTTCCATATAGCTATCAATTCACTTTTGAAGCCTTTACAGATGCCTCCCACCTGAGCTTCTCTACCATAGTAGTCTCCACCAGTCAACACCTCAGACTAAGGTAATAGGTATCCACAAGTGAATTGGCTTAGAATTGACCCCTGACAGTGACCTACACTTTAGGCCATCAGCAACAGACATTTCTCATGTCTTTCTGCTGTTTTTACTCACTCAAGAGGTTAGCTTGAGCTTTCAGGAGCAAAGTAACCAACTTGACCTCCCAGAAACCTCCAAACAACCAAGTTCTGCATCTATTCCTTCAGACAGCCACTTCAATAGTGGTTCTGGGCATATCCAGACTTGCCTAGTGACTTTCAGACCTCTGCAAAGCTACCTGGCAACCATGGGGGGGGAACTTTACCCTGCCATCCCAGGTAAAGTTGACCACCTGCATATCTGCTCTCCTCAAATGCCATCACTTATCACCCATCTTACAGCATGCACCAATACCCAATCCATCATCATCCCTCTGCTAACACCTCCATCCCCTTGTTTGCCTATGCTAGATATATCAGTACACTGCCAACATTTCCCTGCCTCAAGTGATCATCCCTTCCTTGGCCAACATCAGCCCCCCTGCAAAGCTGCTCACATGTGGGTTATCACAGCAGGGTAGGACAATCCAGGGAATCTTTTGGTACAGGTTCACCGCAGAGGCAAAATCAGGGGAGCTGGTGGAGAGAGCGTGGCAGAGTTGACCACCAGCAATCTCCTATGAGAGACGGCCAAGTTCAAGCACAGAAAACGTTGGGGAGGACGGGGAGCAGGTTGGGGCGCAGAGCATTGATTTTCAACCGTTTGCTTAGCAAAGCGTTTGCTTCCTATCAGGTTTCAGCAGACCCATGGGGCATAGCGCTTTGGATGTTGCAAGATGAAGAACGTTGGTGGGGTCAGCTGATCTTGAAGCTTGTTTTAGTGATGCTCTTTCACCAGTGGAATAGCCTAAAGCTCAATGGATCTACCCAGAAACAGCTGAGGGTGCACTGTGATTGGCTAGAGTAAGTTTGGAAGCTTATTGTAAATTCACTGCCACCTCTGGCATTGGACCGCAAAATCCCCCCCGCCGCATCAAGAAAGGTCCAAAAACCCCAGCCAAACCCCTTAATTCTTTAGAGGATTTGGCGCACACAGTTGACGAGAGGTTTGTGTTGACCTACCCTGTGGATGTGTTGCCTCTGGCTGCCCCCTCCTGGGAAGAAATATTGGCCAATTTGGACTTCCTGTTGGCTTGGTGTTATCCACATTTAAAAACTATAAGAACCAACCAATCAAAGGTGGCCACATTGATGACCAGCAACTCAAGTGAACCTCAAGTCCATGAGACCCCTTTCAGCCAATCAAATGGCCCCGCAGAAATTGGGTTGAAACATTCCAGTCAACCTGGTTCTGTCCCACAAAATTCTCCCCCGGCCAATCAGATTTAGCTCAAAAATCATGTGACCAAACCCCCCTTTTAACACAGCAAGGGGACCCCTAGTCCCCTGCTTGTCTATTTTGCAATTAGATTAAAGTTTGGTTTTTGGTCAAATTTTAAAGTTTTCATTCAGTGGAGTCTCACTTTGGAGTCTTCCTAGTTAAAATTTTAAAGTGTTAGTATTGGCTGTTAAGCTTACCTTAAGGCAGCCTGGTTTGAACCCGTCCTCTTCTCTGGCTCATCCCAAAGAACCTTGAGCGCATAGCTCTTTCAGTTTTTGCTTTTGTTTTAAAAAATATGATTCAAACCTAGATTTTCCTTTAAAAATCAATATTAAAAAGTCTATTATAACTTTGGGGGTTACCTTGATTTTTGTGTTTTGAACCTGCTTCCACTCACGCTTTTGTTCATGGTGTCCACAACCACTCTCAAGGCCCCTAGACCCGTTCTACTGTTGCTTTTACTACCAGCTCGTGACCACCTCTGCTGGGGTCTAATTTTATCAAATTTTACCACAAAAATATACCACTATTCTCAGAATTTCCTGGAGAACACAACTATGATACTCCCAGTAGTTGAATTTGTTGTATTTTCTTTGGGTCCCTTTTTCCTTCTCCTGTGGTCAAATTCTCCTGACCTGTGATCCAGAATCTCCTCCTCGGCACGGCTCATGAGCAAAGACCCTCCTAGACTGTTGAGCCTTCCCAGCAACCTCTTCCACTCCGGGGAGGCTGTGGTGAAGAGCTTGACTTGTGACAATCTGGATTTGGGTGACGCTATGCCTCTCTTGCTCCTGTGGGTGAAGAGGGGTCTATGCCCTCCTTTCCTGACCTGGAGAAGGGCACCTCAGAGCCTCTACACGCCCCTGTGATGTCTCCTCCTGCCCCTACTTGTACGCCCTGGTTGTTCACAGGCATGGCGCTAATGGCACTGAATGAATATTTGCCCCAGATGCCATCTGTGTCCTCCTTGTGGTACCCCCTTTGAGCGGCCATCCCAGTTCTCCACTAGGCGGCATCCTGGTGTTTTGTTTTGCCCGGATGGGAGCCAAACTTAGTTTAGCCCCCCTCTCTCACACTTATCCTACTACAGGAAAGCAAGGGTACCAATAGTTTCAGCCTGGGGAAGGACCCACCTAAAAATAGGTTTGACTAAGACTAGGGGCTATATTAGAGCAGATGACTGGACAGGGGCTGGAGGCAGAATACTATTGAAAGGTCTCTAGTTTGAACCCGCCCTGGGCTTCAAATTAGCAGAACTTTATCCTGAAGCAGCAGAACAAGAGCTGGTGACCCTTCCCCAAGACATCCCTAAAGAGGTGGTTGGTCCTAAAATCTGCAAACAGGTGCATTTCAGAGGGTTTCTGAGGGGATCTTCCTTCTGCAAATAAAGACTTTAATGGCCCCATATACTTCTAGGCAGTAGAGCCATGAAATTTCTCCTAAATCTTCTACACAAATGCTGGACAAGAGTAGCAGTATAGGTAGAGGTGGAGAAGGATCTCCAGGAGCCAAACTCCCAGTGATGGGTGGACAAGAATGTCAAGAGGACTCTAATTGGCCCCAAGAGGGAAGGGTTTCACAGCAATAAGAATAATGTTCCTGAGCAAGAAATGTACACCCCAAAGAAGGACATACATAAGATTTCATGACACACGGGGAAGATTCTAGGATGATGGTAGGAAAAGTCCTGGAGGAGATTGCTGGACTACAGGCACAGTACAATGTACTGGGATTAGGACTTGGTTTATAAAAATGTTATCCCAACCAATTTGATCACTGGCTTTGATCCAGAGCACCCAACGGCCACTTCCCAGGAGCAGGAGTGCCACACTACTTCTAGTGCAGTAGGGCTATAATGAAAAGTCAGGTCCTGTGATCCACAGACTCTTTATCAGATGCTTTCATATTTTCTAATATGGTATTTGCAGTTCCTTAAGCCCATTTTGTCACTGCCTTATGGTTCTTGGGGAAGGGTATCTTCAGCGTTGAAATTATCTTGGATAGATAGGGTGAACCCTTTTCAAACGGAAACCGTGCATCCTTGTTCGGCTTGTATGGTTTGCTAGATTGGAATGCAGCCACGGTATCCACAGCGATAGGGAACCTGGTAGCGATTTGGCTTTATTGGATGGAATGGTAGGAGAGGGTCTAGGGTGGTAAAGCCAAACTCGGGTTCAAAGTAAAGGTCTCTGCCAGTTGGGAAGTTGAAAGATCAGCAAAGTCTTAGAGAGTGAGCTATTCAAGAGAAGACCGGGGTACTTTGCGGATACACATGTCCATTTCCTTCAGTTCAGGGTCTTGAAGAAGGCGGTTGGCATGCTCGTTGTCCAGGTACAAGTAGCCCAGGTAGTTGCCTTGGTATGGAGGAGGGATCAGCATGATGCTTTCAACTGTGACCCCGGAGCTGGAGAAGATGGCTGGGGAGTTGTAGAAGTCGGTTGCTGTGTAGAAGCGGGCATGGCTGGAGCAGATGAAATCGCAGCTTGGGGAGAAGTTAGTCAAGAGCCCGGTCAAGATGGGCTGGTGGTGGAAGCACGCTTGAAGGGAACCAGCATATCCCCGATCAAAAGCTTCCAAATCGCGTCGAAGAAGGCGTGAAGTTTGCTGTAGAGACATATCTAGCATCTGTGAGAGGGAAACAGGATCGCTAATCAGACTTTCGGCAAAGTTTCCAACTGCAAGTGGGGGCTGTGGTGGGGTAACCAAGCTTCGCAGGTTGACTGCTCGTACAAGGCAGGTGTTTCCCATCAAAGGGCAGGTGCGGGCCTTTGCTCTCCAAACAGCCGCAGTAAATATATCATCAGTAGACACATATCCTTTAGAAGTGAAGTCACTCTGGAGCTTCTTAAGGTTAAGAATGGGGATTGAAAGACGGCATAATGTTTTATCACTGGAAGTTGAAAATATCTTTGTTGGTGGGCGCTCTTTTCTTACAAAGCCTGGTGTTTCGGGAAGTTCGACCAGTGAGAGGCGTGAATCTACAATGGAGGGGTTGGTTGGGGCATTTCTTGCCAAGCTCCCCCAAAGATCCATAAACGTTGAAAGAGAACTGCCATCGCCTGCGTAGTGATGGAACATGACCACGAGTGCTACTGAGCCACATTGGAACCTATTGATCTTTGCACTAAAGACCGGAGCATCCTCCTCCTTTAATATCGCATCTACTTTGGCCCCAAAGCAGAAGCTCCCCGGAAGCAGCTCATCAGTCATCTTGGACTTGAACTCTGAAAAATCAATGTGAGTTTTCTCTTCACAGAGCCATGCTCCCCCGCCTCCGCGGATGTAGGGTTCGGCACCACATACAGGCGTTCCTGCAAATACCGGAAGCTTGTCTAGGGCGGCTTCCAACGAATCTCTCATCGTCTGGTAGTTCATAAAATCTGGTTCGTTGCGAGTGTTTTCAAACACCTGCAGAAGCGAGAACCAAATAAAAGGCATGTTCTTGTCAAAAGTTCCAAGTTTAAATATCTTGCATGTAGTTTTCGGCAGAATAACTTCGTACTTCTCGTGCTCCAGCGTGGCTATGGCAAGCAGCCCTGTCGCCGCAAGGAAAGCTGGGGACTGGATATCGGCAATGCTACGCTTAAGCATGGTTGTTGGAGTATATATAGTTTCTATTTGAAGGCTTCATAGCAATCGTTGTACTGCACGAAGCCAAATGTATTTAGGCTTCGATAAAGCTAGCTCCTAAGTCATTGGTTCTTAAACCCCCTGTAAAATAGAGGTGGATGATTTTTTGATGACCCATCAAGATTGTGTTAGATCAGCCGAAGATCATAACCAATCAACCCTTGAAACCAATTTGAATCCAGGCTTAAATTATCCTGCATCAAATTAACGTCAACTTATCTAGGAACTCCACAAAGCTCAAATCACGACAAGGCTTCAGGAATAATCCAAGTCCAGCTGCGGGTCATAAGCTTAAACGGGGAAGGGGATGGAGTGAGATCAGTTGTTACTGCTCATAAAAATCCATATCAAGATTTTATTCTTCAAATAAGTTTGGATACCGCCAACCCCAGTCGCTAAATCCTGTACTCACCATGTTTCTATTGCGGCAAGGTTGATCTGCTTCGGTGAATTAACTATTAGCTTCGAGGTCAATAATGATGATTCAATTTGGATCCCGAGTGACGAACTCCTGACCAAGAAAGGAATAGAACCGCCACTCGGACTCTTTTTGGAGGAAAGATTTGTTTCAATTTTTCAAAAAGCAAATCTGATGCTGCTAAGCCTTAGAAGAAGAAAGCGGGGCTTTGAAAGAGAAACCCTTTGACTCTGGGTTTAATCAGTGTTTTTTCTTAAAAAAGATGAAATATAAGCTCAAGGAGGGAAATAGTTTACCTATAGGTTAACATTAACCAATGCCTTCAGCCCAGAAGCTGACTTTATAACATGACAGCAACTTGGATAAAGAAAACAATGCCTTTAGAGGAGTTATTAAAAAATTTGAAGGTGAATATAGCTCAAGTAAACCGAAAATTAAAATAACTGCCAACTGGATTGAAATAGCAAATGCCGAAGAAATAAAAACAAACCGATCTTGCTAGACAAACTAACCATGTAGGATATGAATAACTTGAACCCGATCGAATATAGAGATAAAACCATTTCTATACAGTCTATTTTTTAACCCAATTATGATAAAATCCTGTTTTTTTAAAAATAAAACTTGAATTGATAAATGTGAAATCAACTGAAACCAAAGATTCCATTTCCTTTGCCAGAAAACTACCGATCATGCTTTTATTTCATCTGCCAGGATTTATACCTATGCATTCAAATATCAGGGATGTACAGGAGGAACATGAAACTTTAGCGCTAGACATTGACCCTTAAGGTTTACACATATACAAAGTTTGCCTAAACCGTAGCTGGAAGGCAGTGAAAAGTTCTTCTATACATCCCAGGGGGAGGTTCAGCTTACACTTATACTTTATAAGAAATTTGCTACATACCACCATCTTTCACTCTAACTTCTATTAAATGAAAATATAAAGGCATCAATTATTATTAAGTCCAAAAAGAAGAGAGGATAATCAATATAAGTCTTTATCTATAGCCAACATGGCGATATGATCCGTTCCATCCACCCAGGTTAATTCCAGAAACCTACATGCTCTTCTAAGAAATAAACTTAAGCAGAGTTAGGGCAGCACATTAGACAACCCATCCTAAGGTAGTGGCATTGCCGCAAACTACATAGATGATACCAGAAATAAATCAGAGAAGAACATTTTTAGTGGGAAATGGATCTGGCTATTTTAACTAAAGCTAACATGGCTTGATCCTGCTATAGTCGAAAGATCAAGTACAAGTGGCAGAAATAGTGATAAGGTGACGCTGTGGGGAAGTAATATAGGGAGAAGAAAGGATGGTTTTATTGTAGATTGGATGATAGCCTTATAAGGCAATTGTAGCATATAGAGAGGATCCAGGTATTTCCAGATGCTTGGGAGGGAATCTGGAAGGCATTCTGGAAGTAGGGCAATTTAAGAATTTCAGCATTCATGTAAAAGCCATACTAAGATTTCCAGAATTGCCAACCTTGACAATAGCATGGCTAATTGTTATGTGAAGAACTATCTTTACAGAAAAAGGGAGGATGAGGATAATCAGCATGTAAGGTTGGA
This sequence comes from Entomophthora muscae, assembly GCA_014839935.2. Taxonomy (NCBI): domain Eukaryota; kingdom Fungi; phylum Entomophthoromycota; class Entomophthoromycetes; order Entomophthorales; family Entomophthoraceae; genus Entomophthora; species Entomophthora muscae. The sequence goes on from QTSX02003601.1 coordinate 275,389, forward strand.
GGTTCAAAACCTATTCCCTCACCAGTGGTTTAGACATAGTAGTTATGATGTAGGCGCAGCATACCAAGAGAAGTTAGCCCAAAACATCAGTCAAACATATAATGTGGCAGCATCAGCAACCACTCTTCTTGAGAGAGGAGGCATGAGCCTTTATGGACCTCAACCCAGGGCTAGCATACCAGAAAATAGCTTCTATGAGTGAGAGGTGATTGAAAAATACAGTGGCTCAACATGATCAGATCTGCATTAGGACCACAGTTTTTTAGCCCATTTATCTTAGGTTGGTTGACCTGAAGCCCAATCCTTAATGTATTCTTCTAGCCACTATTACAATAACAGTAACTGTTTAGCCTTCTTGTTATATGATAATGTCACAGCTAGAACCAGTATCCATAATCAAGATATGTGGTGGCCCTTCTAAAGCACACCATTGACTTTACAATGATGCTGGCTATACCCTCTCATGGGCTAAAAATTTACCTCATGCCAGGCACAAGTTCAACTTTTGATTGATATCCCCTCACAGCCTGGCTGCCAGCCCTTTTACGGCGAGCTCAGCTTTGACCCGCCTGGGCTGTGGACCCATGTTTTCTGGTTAGATCTTTTACCTGGACGGTACCCTGGAGCTGTGAGATACATCATAGATAGCATATGCAATCAAGAAGCAATATTTTTAAGAACCCAGTTATAGCTTGAAACAATAGTCAATGTATAGATAGGCAAGTCTTTCTGTATGGATGCAATGCTGCCCTGAGTGGGTCCAAGAGGAAAGGGATTTAGCTGCCTTGGCCTTTCCCATAACGTTTAAACTTAAAGTCAGCACCCAAGCCAAAAGCAGGGTTTGGCTCATCATTACATCCAATCCCTTCCATGCATATTTGAAAGTACAGAGGTTGAATTAAACGGGGTCTAAATTATGTGAAATGGGAGTATATACCACTTGGAGCTTGATGGATTTATATATATCTGTCAGGGTTTAACCCAGGCTCAACCATCATAAAGGGGCTTATCCTTTAGCTTGTTCAACTTTAAGATGGATGTATCAAACTTGAAAAGGGAGCAACAGATCATTTAAATACTCTCATATGATCAGACATTTAAGCTCTGTCAAGGATTGAACTGTTGGCAAAGAGAGAGCTTTGTCAGGGAGCCAGGCATAGGTGGAGGCATAGGGTGACTCAGGGCAGGGAGCTGCCAGGCCAGCAGGGAGTGCCCACCACAATATAGGCGCTGACTTGATGACATAGGTTAAAGATCACCCAAGCAAGGACCAGAGACCTGAATTTGGCACCATAGAGTCCACCAAGCCTGTGATAAGAAGCACCTTTTGGGGAAGCTTCAAATATGGAATTAAGAAAGAAGAGAAGTATCTTTTATTAGATAATACTTTAGAATTATATAGACTTGACTGTGGTGGGGATTTAGTTGGATCAAACCTAGAGGTTGGTCATGTGCTAGATAGGTTTGAGCCACTGGATACTTGGACGGTCAGGTGATATTGCTTGGTTACCATTCTCAGTATGTTGAACAGTATATTGGAAGGGGACTAAATCGGGCAATGGCTGGATGTTAAGTAGGTTGGCGGTAGCCAGAATGCTTGTACATCCAGACCCTTGACACCCTCCTTAAGGGGTTACTGTAAAGACCCAACAGTTGGGGGAGTATTTTAGCAAAATAAGGTACCAAGTTGGCAACTTGGAATCCTGTGAGCGCCGTCACAATGGGGTAGACCGTCATCATCCATCTGAAGACCTTGGCGTGTACAGTAGTTTTAAAAGCTATGGCGACAAGAAAAATGAACTCAGATTTAAACAAAATCATTTCAGATTTAAACAAAATTCAACTAGAAGGTTAAAATATACACTCTGTTAACAGGGATTTTTGGCGCTAATAGGCGTAATGGGTCAACACAGCAACAAAGTACTCACACGCAAAGCAAAACCATTCAAAATGCAATCCAAAATACATGGATTCACAAACAAAATGGTGTGAGTTGGCTTTCGGTGTACATATGTTTACTATGTGAATTGGTGACAAAATACACCCACACATGGTGCGTCAAAACTCAATCCAAAAATGAAACACAATAGGAACTCAAACCACAAACAAAATCACTCACGCAGTTCTGCAATGGATTGTAATCAAGAATGATACCAAGGCATCTAAAATAAGACACAAGATCTGAAACATAAATTTTAAAAATATTGTGTTGGGTGCTTATATTTGGCATAAAATCTGGGAAAAAGGGTGGGAATTATTTTGGGTATTCAAAAATGGGCGTTGTAAACCAGAAACAATTAATTAAGAAATAAAAAATCTATAATTGGGATATTGGGTGGGAAAACCTCTAATTAAATATCCATAAACAGATAAAAGCAAAAATTAAAATTAGAGAGTAACTTAATTAAGTTTTATTTAATATTTTATTAAATTCTAAAAATGGAAGGAACACAACACCAGAGTACCAATGCACCCGTTGTGCGCCGCAGTTGCGGTCGCCCCTGCAGGTCAAAGAACAGACTCAGTACAACACAAGTGCCTACTCGGGAGGTAGGCGGAAGAGGAGAGTTCCATAGTGACGCTGCACTGACACAGACGGTTCAAGGAGCACAAGCTGCTAGGGTGCAGAGCATAAACCCTCAGGTCTCAAAGCTGACCCAGAAGCCAACCAAGGTCACCACTACCAAAATGGTTAGAAACAAGGAGGTAGAACTTACTCCGTATGTGTTTGACGCTGTGTACCGGCAAGAGTCAGTCCTGTCAGCCATGCTGGAGAAGGTGAAGCCTGTAAGTGATACTTGCTATGAGCCATACACAAAGGAATGGCAATCAGGAGAACAACAAGGAGCCGGAGTTCTTTCAAACTGATGAGGGACAACTGGTGCGCAAGAAAGTTGCAGCCTTCTACAACAAGGTGCCTATGCCCTGTACCTTGCCCAATGCTGATGAGTCAATCCCCACTGCTAAAAAGTCCGCTCAGAAGCGCATCCCCGACATCAAACGCATCATCCTGCTTAATCTAATGTGTGAATCAGGCAATTACAAGGCAGCTGCAGCCATTATTAGGGTGGATCCCAAGTACGCCTCAAAGACCTTCAACAAGTTCCTCAACATGGGTCAAGTCCTTGCCGTGGAGAAATCCTTGCGCGTGTCAACCATGCTCACAAAGGAGCACAAATGGGCAATCCGCCAGTGGATAACCCGAGATTGCCATCTTGAACTGGCAAATATACAAGCCATGGTCAAGTCTGCTTTTGGGGTTGAGTCCTCAATTTCCTTCTATTATCATTTGATCAAGGGAATGCAATTTTCCTGGAAAAAACTTGGGGTATCCCCATACAATTGGAACAGCCCAGCCAATATTGAGACCCGGAGAAAATACACAGAGGCGTATACTGCCCTAAAAGCCAAGGGGATGGTCAAATTTTACTACATTGACAAATCAGCATTTGCCTTGTCAATGCGCAATGAGTATGGATATGTCCCCAGAGGCTCCAATGACGGGATGGCTTGGCGTGCTGAAGTCTGCGCCACAGCCTATTTGATGGTGGCTCTCCTCGGTCCAAAGGGGGTTGAGCTCTACCAAATGATATTGGGATCTCACAATAGCCGGACCTTCCTATCATTCCTCCAATTGGTCCAGGAGCACCTGAGGTGCACGAGCCCAGGCTTTACCAACGTAATTGTGCTGGACAACGTTGGTCTCCACAAGGTGGCGGATATTCTTGAAGAATTTCCATCAATTGACACGAGCATTGCAGTGGGCCCCCAGCAATTGGCCACAGCAAATATGCGCCTTCTCTTCCTCCCCACCTATTTGCCCTTCCTAAATCCCATCAAGGAAGTCTTTGGGTGGCTCAAGCAAGTTGTCAAGCGAGGAACCCCAACTGGGACAGAGGACCTTTTTGATTTGCTGCAGGCCGGGATCCATAACCTCCCAGCTGAGACTGTGGCCAAATTCTATGGCCACACTGATTATTTTATCCCTGCGTGCCTTGCAAATCAGCCAATCAACTAAAGGCTTAGCTTATCCAAATTTTTTTATATATCCTCTAATTTACTAATCAAGATTCATTAACTAACATTTTATATTTAGATGTTTCCAAGCCCGCAATCACATTCAGCAGCACCATCAATGAAGGTTAGTAATTTATTTACTCATAATCATTTTTATTATTGCATCCAAGGGTATCTCAAACGCTTGATAATGGATTACGCAAACATATCAATATCATTTTTGGCAAATAAATATAAAAGCAACATAAAAAAATAAATGTAAATCATACAAATTAGAAGTATATTTTATTGACATATATTATATGCTTTTATTAAAACCTTCCCTGGAATTTATTTTGTAAGTAATGTTTGCTAAAATATTATTTTATAAAATTATTAATTATAATAAAAATAATCTAGAGGGTAAATATATTTATTGGTATAGAGAATAAAGTAGGAGCGCCTATAATGGGTTCAGCGGTATGTACCCACCCCACAATGGAGGTGGCGCACAACCTCCACCGCCACACTGTGGACGGTGGATACACCCTGGTTAAAATATTCTCGCCTTCTGGTAAAAGGGAGGATGGTGAGGTGGGAGTGAAGCAGCAGCTTCTCAGGTGGGGCCGCAAACCTGTAGATTCCTGCCAGGACCAGGGCGTCCTGGATAACATGGTCAACTGAGTTGTAACCTGGGGGGACTTTTTTCCCATTGAGAGCAAGTTGGGACTCATTGATCACCAGAAGGACCCCGTCCAGGTCCTCCACACTGGCGCTCATTCCAAAGTAAAACAGGAACCCCAGGGAAACCACCAAGTGAAGCCTTTGCCCAGCAAAGGCTTCTGTAAACTCGCATAATTTATTGTATACTGCGCTTATTTTTTTCTCGTGTTCTGTTTTGCCAAAGGTAAGATCCATAGCTTCTGGGACCCCCGTCTCGTCCGCACTCCAGGCCAGCCCAAAGTCCGCCAGGAGGATTTTAGTCTTCTTCACGGCTGTTACATCTGCAACAGCCAGTTTTTCTACTGCGCGCCCAAAGTTCTCCAGCAAGTAGGACAGGGTGTGCTCCACCGGGAAGCAGAAGCAAGCAGCCGCATGGGCCCGGCCCATCTCCGGTGTATTCTTGAATGGGAGCGTTGCCAGGACGTCCCAAACAAGCTCAATGGAGTTTACACAGTAAACTCCACTGAGATTAACCGGGTCCAGGCGGACCAGTTGAGCATCCTTGTAGGCAGTAACTGCCCACTCGGATGCCCCCTTGGCATGTGTAAGCCCAGCCAATGCCTCCCGCGACATCAGAAAAGACCTGTGGATGCAATCTTCAAGCTCTCACAAGACAGGGGGGACAGGAAAAGCTGCTTTGCCATGTGAGTGGCAAAATTTGAGTAGAACGTGGGGGAAACAAAAGGAACCAGAACCTGGCGGAGTTTGCCATCAACATCTTCTAAAAAAAGGTAAGTATTTATGAATTTTTATTAAATTTATTTTCTTAGGTTACCTTCTTGGGTTTCTTCTTTGCTGGCGGCTTCAGCAGGCTTTGCTATCCTTGGCGCAAGCAGCTGTGTGGGCGTCTCAGTGTCTTCCTTGCGGGCCCTCTTGGCGGGTTTGAGATGTGCATACATCTCAGGGTTGTCCGTCCAGACAGACGGCGCAGAGAGTGCAAACAACTTGAATTGCAAGCCTTCAACCACTGTCTTCTGAATGTTGAGTAGGCGCTCTATTGTCTTCTCAGGTGTGTCCGGTATTTTGGTCATGAGTGACTTGGCAGACACCTTTTCAATTTTGTCCCCTTCAAGGACAGCAGACTTCACCTTTTTCTTGACCTTGCGGTCAATTTATTTGATTTTGGCAATTGCCAAGTCAAGGTCTTTTAGAAGTTTTTCTGACTTTGCTCATTGATTTTTTACTAACCTTTTCATATGTTTTTATAGCTCTTGCCCCAATAAATTCTGTATTATTTTGATACAATTGCCTCTTTGTTTATTCCTTTTTGTTTTCCCATTTACTACATTATCCCATCTTTTTACCCATTTTGTATATGTTTTACATACATCTCAATATGTGTCGTTTGCTTTGTGTGGCATTGTTTCCCTGGTTACCATATTATTTTTAGCACCAAACCACAGCCCCTTGTGAAAACATTAACAACAATTTGGTGATCAGCTAAATTTGAATTAGAAAATTATAGTGTTAACTGTTTTTAGATAAAGTTGTTACTGATCCAAATTCAAAACCTTAATGATAAACTTTAAGCTAATCAGGAGCCAAGCAATAAAGTGATTGTTGTGACATAAAGGGTCATTCAATAATTCTTTGATGCATGTGCGCTAATTAATATGATTGGCTGGATGTTTTGCCATTGTACGCCATTGCTGCTGTGGCAAGTTGTTGATGGACTAGTGTTAACTCGGCCGCTGAGTTAACACTAGTCCATCAACAACTTGCCACAGCAGCAATGGCGTACAATGGCAAAACATCCAGCCAATCATATTAATTAGCGCACATGCATCAAAGAATTATTGAATGACCCTTTATGTCACAACAATCACTTTATTGCTTGGCTCCTGATTAGCTTAAAGTTTATCATTAAGGTTTTGAATTTGGATCAGTAACAACTTTATCTAAAAACAGTTAACACTATAATTTTCTAATTCAAATTTAGCTGATCACCAAATTGTTGTTAATGTTTTCACAAGGGGCTGTGGTTTGGTGCTAAAAATAACTGTGTTCAGGATCTAATACACGCCATAGTAAATATATGATTTTATAGAAATAAGCTGAACATAAAGAATAAAACCAACTATAAACAAAGAGAACACAAACAATTGAAATTCAAAATAAAGATAATATAAATAGAAAATGTTTGGTGACAGGGGTTTATTGGGGCAGAGAAGAGTGATGCCTAGTAGGCAGAATGGCGCAGGAAGGAAGATGTAGAGGCAGTGCTGGCCTGGGGGGGGTCTGGGATTGGGTGGGTTGGGCTTGCAGGTTAGGGGTGTTGGTGGTGGGGGTGGAGGCAGGAGGATTTCACGTGATGGCTGTCATATACCGCTTGTTGTACTCCTCATTGGTCATTGGCTGGATGGGCTGGTAAGTGGCAGTGGCTTGAGGTGGAAGGCGCTTATCCTTACATGATTGGTAGCCCATGTTCACATGAAAAACCATTTGTGCAAACAAGTCAGCCACCATTTGGCAACCAAAGTGAAAATTGTGATCAAGGACCCCAAGATAGAGGTTGTTGAAAGCCTGAGGGCGGCGCTCCCGTAGTGTGGACCCCATGTTAAAGAAGACAACATCTCCCAGATGGATGTTGGCATGGCCAGCAGGGTAGACTGAGGCCTGGTGCCCACATCCCTGGATGGCCTCAAGGGCAGTGGAGCTTCCCTCCATCTGGTGGCTCAAGAAAACCCGGTATTTGGAATTTGAGCCATCCCAGGAGTTGAGCAATCCACCAAGGATGTGGCTGTAAGAGTACCTATTGACAAAACCAGGGTTTGTCTGATAATAGACAAAACCCTTGGCTGACACAGCCAGAAATGCACCAATAAGCGTCCCCTTCTTGACCTTCTTCCTTCCTTTTTGAGTGGCAGCTCTTCCTTGCTCATCAAAGTCATCAAAAGCTAACAATAGCTTGTAGTAGGAGATGAAAATGACATCATCTGACAGACTAGTCAAGTAACGGACCAGGGTGGATTCAATGGCGGGATCATACGGGGAATCCTCAGCGCCATCCCATTGGTCACTGACAAAATTGGTAAGAACCCATACAGAAGCCACCTTCTCATACATCCAGAGCTGCACCATGCGCTCAGACACCCAAATGCCATGGTGAGCAAGTTGCTTCCGGACCTCGGTCAAGGGAAGCTTGGGGTCCCGCTGGAGGAGGTCAAGCATTACTGGGTGTGCCTCAGTTATCTGGGCCTTCTTGGGCTTCTTGGCTGCCCCAATCCATTCCCCCTGTTTATCATGCTGTTGAATTCCCGCATGACAGTAGCTTGGGTAAATTGCAATTGGTCAGCAATCTGATCCCATGACAGACCCTGCAGGTTGAGTGCCACAATTTCCTGAAGAATTTGGGCGGTGATGATTTGTTGCTTGGGGCGCTGGGCGGGGGGAGCTGAAGCCTGATTGGCTGAGGAAGGGGCAGGTTGGGCAATGGCAGGAAGTTGTTCCAAATCAAGGTTGCCATCCTGATTGGTTAGTTGATGGGCAGCTTGTGCGGGGGTGGGTGTGGGAGCGGGGGCAGCACTAGACGCAAAGTGACTCTCAAACAAGTCAAAGCCATATGGGTTGGGGGACAGTAACAGGTCAGCTTCCTTGTTACCCGCCTCAAAGGCTTGGGTATAAACAGGTGCCTCCACGTTCTGAGCCTTGCCTCCATTGAAGCTGGCTTGACTGCTGCTGGCTTGGCTGCTGGCGCGGTTGAAGATGTTGCTATTGAAAACCATATTGAAACAATACCTAGGATAAAATCACTAAAAGTAGAAATTTTAAAAATCAATGATTTATTTTATTGTAATCACCATTCCATATTTGGAAGGTTCTCAAAACCATTCCATATAAATCTGGAGCCATGAAAATGAATAAAATGCCTCTGTTCCTAAATTGGATAGCTGTTGATTGGCTGTTATACTGTTATTTTTCTATTTTAGGCTGCTCATACTACACATCTTGTGTGAGTTCATTTTGTTTTGTGTTTGTATAATCTTACTTCTAGAGTACTCAGATTTTGTTTCATTTTGGTCCTTCTGTTGGTGTCTCATATGAATCCTGATTGGATTATAATATACTCCGGAATAGCATCCATCCATTTCACTTGCTGTGTCAGTTCATTTTGTTTGTGGGTTGAACTACACCGCTTGATGTTTGATATAATTTTGTATGATGGGCTAGTGAAATTTTGTTTTTGGTTTGACATTTCATTTATTAACCAACAATATTTGAATTATTTGAATTCTGAATCTTGTGCGACTTGGATTTTGTTTAAATCTGAGTTCATTTTGCTTGTTGCCATAGCTTTTAAAACTACTGTACGTTATATTGTCCAAAATTACCGGCAAAATACGTAAGTACATAGTATACACAGGTGTATATAGATAAAGACTGGGTGGAGTGGGGAAACACCTGTAAGGTCTCATAGTTTGGGGAAGGTGGTTGTAAACTAAAGCTTTCAACCCGGTTATATTAATGTTAGTTAAATACAAAAATGTAGGTAGGGTTTGTAGTAACAACTGGACCAAGGCTCCTAGAAGTTTGTAGGAGGTAAAGTAAGGGCTGAGGCGGTTGATTAAACCTAAGAAAATGAAATTAAGTCCAGTATTAATGGCTGATGGCTTGGTTAAAAAATCAATTTCTAAGTCAGGGAACTGCTCACCACTAGTTGGAGGATTAAAACTTTCAACAATCAAGTTGTGGGTATTACTATAGAAACTACCTAGCTGCTGGAAAAGAAATCCAAAAGGAATCATAAGATTGAAAATAAACTCAAACTAAAATTGGAAATGAAAACACAAGCCAAAAAACCTAACAAGTACCTTTTTGGGGTGCAAGTCAAACAATATCAACTTATTGTTGAGACTGGAAAACCAAGCCTTTTTATTGTGCACTGTTGAATTGAGGTGCAAGGAATGGTGTAAAGAGTTAAACCAAAAATGATTAAGAAGACATGTATGAAAATTGAGGTAAAGAAACAGAACTTGCAGTTTAGCTTAGTTAAGCTAAACCCAGTAAAAGGGTCACCAGTAGGAGGAAAAGCAGTTGCAGCAACTGTCCTTTGATGCTAGAGCAAGCAAAAATTCAGGAAAAACGGGTCCAAAGCTCAAAAGCAAAAATTAAGAGTAAGACAAAAGTGAGTATTTTCAGACTAACTTCACAAAGTTCAAAAAATAGGTCCAGGGTTTGAAACAGGGTGCAAAGGTAAGGGGAGTTTGAAACTGATATTAATCAGTCTTTAGGTCATAACTAGGCCTTCACAAGGCCTATTTTGGATCCCAAAGGTGGAAAAGAAAGAGGAAAAGAAGAGGAAGATAAATAAAATAAAATGAAGGCCATCTTAAAAAATTACAAGCCAGGAAGCAGCAAGTAAATAAAATAGAATATCAGCTATAGAAAGGGTGAATCCTGACAACACCAGTGTGGGCCAGGAGTACTGCTCAGAGGATTTTAGCTGCTCTGGCTCCTTGTAGATGTACTTGCCAGGTGGTTTATTGAACAGCCCATGCTGGTGATTGTATTGGTGGCCCCCAATCCCTAGGCAGGCTGTGAGTATAGCTGAGAAGATTAAATGGTTCATCTTCTGATTCTGGGAAAGGGCAGACAAAGCTTAGTGTCTTTAACTTTCTTGTAGGGTAAAGTTCTGATTGATTTATGTGATACTATTGAGGGGTAGTTTCACTCAATGATAGCATAAACTATCATCAAGTGAATTGGCTTTATTATATACTATCATCCTTGTGGTGGCATGAATAGAGTAAAACACTGGACAGGGAATCCCAAACACTTGGTGTTGTCTGGAATTCCCTTTTGGGATGGGAATTGGGAGTGGTGTGCAGGCAATGAATTGTTACTTCTGGGCTTGCATTGGCTTGGTGTATCATTGGATGTTTTCATGCATCCAATTTTGGATTATGCAGTTAATACAGGAATGGGTGGGTTGAGCAGCTTGTCAGCCCCTCCCAAATTTAGAATTTGCTAAATTTGGGCAGCAGTTCCCCCTCCATTTGGGTTTGGGGAAATTGCCTTTTTGGGGTTCCCCATTTGGCAATTTCCCCATTTGTCAGCCTGGGCAGGGGACTGGCTGGCAGTAGTGGGTGGGTGGGCGGGGGATGGCTGGCTGCGCAACCTACAGGCGGGGTATAAAACCTGTCCAAATTAAAAAATTTATTTTTAATATCTGTTTCCTTGCCTCAACTTTTTGCAGCAGTTTCCCCAATCAGGGAGAACTGCTGCCATTTTTTATTTTGTTTATCAAGTTTGATTGGGCACAAAATATTGTCCTGAACCAAAAAGTTATCAGGAATATTCCTGACAGTTCCTCTGGTGCATCAGGAGGGGGCTTTGCCTTAACAGCTGCCGCCTGATGCTCCTGGAGCTGTTTGCTAGTTGGAACCAGTCTGGTCAAGTGCTCTCCTTTACTGAGGCTGAGACAGTTTCTGTGGTATTTCTTGATAATTGGTTTTTTGGCACTTTGGAATTTTACTAGGTAAGTGTTGTGCTCTGGTCTGTATTTGATGACTCTTCCTGGTCCCTGGTGTACTGAGTCTAGTTTCTTTCTGTTGCCATCTAGAATCCAGACAGGGGAGTTGATGGGAAGTGGTTCCTCTGTGGAGGTTACCTTTTGTGTCTTGAGCCTCTTTATGTCAGCTATTTTTGCTTTGAGGCGGATGTGTTGTAGGTTTGGTGCTTGCTCTACTGTGGGAGGTTTCCCCAGGGGGATATTTATATAGGGCTGTTTGTTGCAGGTGATGATTTCTGGTTTGTACCCGTAGGTTAGCTCAAACAGTAAATAGCCTATCCCTTGGTTGGTGCGGACTTGGGATACTAGTAATGCATGTTTCACGTATAGTGGCCATATGTCTTTGGCTTTGCCATCCATTGTTTTCTCTAGGGTCCTGATAAAGCTGCTGTTTAGGCGTTCCACTCTACCGGAGGCCTGTATAGAGAGGTTGTGGAGTGTTTAATGTTTTTGGATTTCAAGTTGTCATTAACTACGTGACCTGATAACTCTATTGCTCCATCAGTTATGATGTAGTCTGGAGTGCTGTAGTTGGCTATGATTGCTTTGTTAATGAAACAGTTGATGGTTTCTGCTTTGTGGTATTTTGTTGCCCAGCAGATGGGCCAGCGTGTGGCAAAGTTGATAGCTACAATTAAGAAACATTGGTTTGTCTTTGTTTCTGGAAAGGCCCACTACATCTAGCCCCCAAACCATATATGGTTCAGGGTCTGGTACTGGGTTGACCGTTGGCTGAGGAACCTTTGTACCAGTGTATTTCTTGCACACTATGCACTTTTTCAGAACATTAACTATATCCTGTTTGAGGTTGGGACACCATACTATCTCTTTTAATGTGAGTTATAGGTTATAAGCCTTTGTATGGCCTAGCAGGCGGTAATGTCTTAGTATGGTGTCAACTCTTTGTGAAAGTGGGATGTAAAAAACATGTTTGTTATTAATAATTTGGTATACAGTACCATTTGATACATGGAAATACTTTTTGTTCCTTACTAATGTATTGTGGGTCATTTGATGTGTTGAGGGGTCTTTCCCTTTGGTTTTATACTCAGTGTTGTACAGGTTTGGCCAGTCAGGGTCCAGGTGGTCAGGGTGATCTTCCCTAGGCTGACATAGTCTAGAGAGAGCATTGGCTGTGACCAGCTCTGCCCTCTTTTTGTACTGGATGTCCAGGTTAAGCTGTTCCAGCAAGGACATCCATTTGGCTTGTTGCCATGAGAGTGCGTTCTGAGTTTTGAAATAGATTAAGGATTTATGGTCAGTTAGTACTTGGACATTTAAACGTCCTTCTAAGTAACATCTCCATTTATTGCAAGCGTGGTATATTGCTAGCAAGTACTTATTGTATATCAGGTATCTCTGCTCAGTATTGGTTAGCTTTCTGCTTTTGTAACATACTGGCAGGAAGTCTTGCTGCCCTGGCTGGCAGATGCGCAGGACTGCGCCAATGACGGTGTTTCTAGCATATGACTCAAGCTTGTAGCACCTGTTATTGTTAGGGTATTGCAAGATTGGTGCTTCAATCAGAGCTTGTTTTAATAAATGTAAATTCTTGTCACATTCTGGAGTCCAGATGAATTTCTTTTTGGCATTATCCTTGGTTAGGCCATTGATTGGTGAGGTTAGTTAACCACAGTCTTTGATGTATTTCCTTAGGTAAGCTACCATACTGAAAAAGCATCTAACTTGTTTAACAGAGGTGGGGTGTTGCATGTTATTTATGGCTTTAATTTTTTCTGGATCTCCTTTGATGCCACTGTCAGAGACAATGTGGCCCAAGAACAGGAGTTCCTTTTCCATAAATTGGCACTTACTTGGTTTTGAGTAAAGTTTGTGCTTTGCGAGTTGATTGAGTGTCTTGCGGACATGCATGAGGTGTTCCTCTTTGGTTTTTGAGAATATGATGATATTGTAAAGGTAGCATAATGTATTTGAGAGACCATTTAGCTCTTGGTTCATCATGGTGACAAACGTTGCAGGAGTGTTGGTCATCCCAAAGTTCATTACCCTACACTCAAAGGATCCAAATTGTGTACATAACACAGTTTTTGTTATGTCCTTTTCCTTTACTTCAACTTGGTTGTGCCCTGAGGTGAGGTCAATTTTGGAGAAAAAGTTGGCACTATGAGAGTATTGCAAACAGATCCTCTATTAGCGGAAGGGGAGATTTATTTTTTACTGTGCTTGAATTGAGAGCTCTATAGTCAGTTACTAGACGTAGAGTGCCTTCATTTTTCTTTACAAAGAATGCTGCTGCCCCCCATGGGGATTCAGACGGGTGGATGAAGCCTTTAGCTAAGTTGTCCTCAATGTGTGTTTTGAGGGTTTGGGTCTCCATGGGAGAGAGTCTATAGAGGGGTGCAGGTTTTGGCATGGCTTTACATAAGTTGATGTCATGTTTGACCTCCTATTTGGGGGGTAACTCTGTGAGTTTTTACTTTGAATACATGAACATATTCATTTAGGAGTGCCACAAGTTCTGGGCATTGGATCTTTTGTGTTTGTATGTTATTGAACTCAGTGTATCTCATTATGTGGAGGGCACTATCTTTGGTTAGATGTTCTGAGTCATCTTGGTTTATGACCTGGACAAATACTTTGTCTCTTAGAATGAGGTTATTGGGTTCTTTGAGGATGTTAAAATTGACTCTGTTGCGTTTGATGATCATGATTTTTGTTTTCCAACATACACCGGGGTTCACTTGGGTAAACCAGTCCATGTCTGCTATAATGTCATAGTTTATGTTGTTCATGACGAGTCCTTTGATGGACGTTTGTATGCCTTGGGGGTCAATTATGAAGGGAGTTGTTTTGCCTTTGAGTAGAACATTTGATTTATCTGTCATTTTGGTGGTTTGAAGTTGGATCTGACAACTGGTATTTTGTACTTGGTTACAAAAGGTTTGCTAACCATAGTGTGTTGTGCGCCAGAGTCAAATAAAATTTTATGTGTATGTGATTTGTAAGTGCATGGGTAGACAAGAAGTTGTGAGTGATCTTTAATTTTTAAGTTCATAAAAATGGAGTACTGCAGGACACAGGGGATGCGAGTAGCAAAGTTTGTGCCTTGGTACAATTTCTTGTCAAGTTGGGGGGAGACAGGGGCACTTAAGCCTGTTCCCCCTCCTCTTTTCCCTGTTCCTCTGTTTTGAGACCTTTGAGGTCAGAGAATGTGGGGTCAGATTCATAGTGGGTTGCTACTTCAGCATTGGTAACTTTGGCAGTGTCCTCTTTCTTGGGAAAGGAGCGGTTTGCGCTTTGGCTGCAATTGCTATTGTTGCAATTGGAGTTGCCGTTGCTATGATTGGTATTTTGGTGTTTATTGCCATTGGAGTTTTCTTTGCCATTGACGTTTGGGGAGCAATTGCTGTTGCGTGCAGCATATTCCATGTTTGCGCGTTTTCAGTGTGCTTGGCTTCTGCAATGAGCACAGGCATGGAGGTGTTAGCCTCTGGACAGATGAGGGCAGTGACAGAGGGTTTCATTCTGTTGATGAATGAGGCTCTGTCATGTACGTTGTCAGCTTGTGCTGGGTTTTGGATCTTGCGACGTTTTTTCTTAAGTTTGTTGGCATAAGCTGCAATAGTAGTCTTTTGAGGAAGATCACTGAGCTGTATTGTAATGTCTTGGAGGGATTTGGTGATGCGTAAATTGTGGGTGATGTCTGCTTTGAACTCTTCCTAGTTGTCAAGCTGGTTGTTGGTTTGTGAGACAACCCAGGTAGAAAACCAGTTAGCTGCAGCCTTGTACAGGCGCTTGCTGGCTTCCTGGACCCATTTCTCATGTGGGATGCAGCTGGCGCAGAGTTTAGCAACTGAGTGGTCTAGCCAGTTGATGACGTTTTCTTTGTTTTTACCAAAGAACTTGTCAATAGCAATGTATTTGGTGTTGGTAACTTCACCTGTGATAGGTGGTATTGTGTTTGTCTGTGGTTGAAGAGAGTGACTGGATTGAATAATCTTGACGCATGCTTTGGGCATGACCAGACCTTCAAATACGGTGCATCCACTAGGTATATCTTTGTTGATGTTATGGGCGCAGAAGTATGTTTTCCAGGTATCCTGGGATGTGGCCTAGTTGAGTACGTGAGCAAAGGTGGGTGGGTTTTGGTCAGTCATTTTCTCTCTCATGGGTGTGGTCAAAAAACTGTAGCTACTACCAGTGATAAGGAGCACCTTTTGGGGAAGCTTCAAATATGAAATTAAGAAAGAAGAGAAGTATCTTTTATTGGATAATAATTTAGACTTATATAGACATGGCTGTGGCAGGGATTTAGTTGGATTAAACCTAGGGGTTGGTCATGTGCTAGATGAGTTCAAGCCACTGGATACTTGGACGGTCAGGTGATATTGCTTGGTTACCATTCTCAGTATGTTGAACAGTATATTGGAAGGGGACTAAATCGGGCAATGGCTGGATGTTAAGTAGCTTGGCAGTAGCCAGAATGCTTGTACATCCAGACCCTTGACACCTGTTAGAGTAATTTAGAGTACTCCAACCAGCTGAGTGGGCAGAGTGCCAGTGGTGGCTGGTTTTATTGGGCGGTCAGGTTGAGGGGTCAGCAGCAGAGTCATGGGAACAAGCTAAGTGGGTAGATAATTGTACTTGCCACACACAATCTTGGTGGCCTCACATACTACTTTCCTTCTCAGCCAATAGTTTTGGTAAACCTAGCTATTGCCAGGGGATTGGCAAAGAGTATGTTCTCCAAGTTGAGCTTAGAGTAGGCAGAGTTCAGAAGACATTTATTGGAATGTACTGGTCTAAAGGGTGCTCCAAGGGGACAGTGCAGCACAGGCAATGGGTCCACAAGTTGGTCACTAAGAAGGGCGGGCACCTTGGTGTCTACTGGACTAGAGTTGAGATAGAAGATCACTAAAACTAAGTAAGGTAGGACTTTCTGGAACCAAAGGTTCATAAATCTTTATTATCAAAAAAGACAATATAGTCATCCCCATACTGACAAGGTTTTTATACCATATAGTTTTGCTTCTTCAATTTTTGTGGACTTCAGGCCAACAGACACTTTACTGGCAGGGCGCAGACGGTGGGTCAGGATCTGGAGGGCGGCAAGTTCTGGTTTGACCAGCTCTGGCAAACAGAAGTGGTGATGCTTTGTTCCTCTGCTTCTGTTCTCTACATTGCCATAAACAGCCAATTGTGTTGCTAAATCTGGGCTGGAGACTGGCGGCAGCTGGTGCTCATTGATAGGGCCAGTATCAGGTCTCATCTTAACCTTCTTTGGGCAAGCCACAACCTCTGTGTAGCTCTGGGTTCTCAGTGACACACAACTGGCAACAATCTGGTGACCATTCAGGGAATCTCCCTTATTGAGTCGGAGGGCCACAGAGTAACTCACCAACTTGAGTCTGTGATCCAGGGAGTTGGCGGGTCCCCATCCTTTCTGGTAGGCCCAAGGCATCTCTTGAGAGCCAGGGTTTGATTCCTGGGTTTTTAATACAACTATTGAAATGTCATTCTTGACAAGCTTTGTCAAAATTAAAGTGGAACAGTTCAAACTATTCATATGAGTATCAGTTTAAGTAAGAGATGGTTGGCTTTTGAATTTATCTACCTTCAATTGAAACAAAAGAGGGTTCCACTCCAATGCGTCACCAGATCCAAGTGGCCATTTATTGTTTGATAGTTAACCGTATTTATCAATAATCATCCTAATAATGATATCAGTGGAGTAAACTGGCAATACTAATATTAAAACTTATTAACAGATTCCATTGAATTTAAATTATCTAGATAAGTATTTCAAATAATTCCAATAAAAGTGGTAATAAACAAGATAGTTATAGCTACTCAAGATGCTCAGATTAATATGGCGTACTGAAATCAAGCTTGTGTTATACTGTAAATTCAGAACCTAAAGGTAAAAATGCAGGATTGTCAAATTGTTTTTGCGTGAACTCAACAACTTACTGGAATACTTTTCATCCTTTTATATAAAAAATAAGGTTTTCTGGGATGAAAATTACTCCATTAAGTTAGTGAGATCACACAAAAAAAATTTGACAATCCTGCATTTTTACCTTTAGGTTCTGAATTTACAGTAATGAAACGCCCAGCTCAATTTGATTCATCTAAATTTGCTCTGAGAACACATAAAAAACTAAAAAACATATCAATGTGGATAATAAGCCAACCTCAACGTTCAGTAGCTTATTTAAAAGCTGCATATCAGCTATAGATATTGATAAGGTTTAGAAAGTCAAACGTTAAAATTTAAATAATAACTTTATTCTTAATAAACTTAATGGCAATACTTGAATTATTTAGATTTCTACTTTTATTTATCCCTAGAATATGTAATTTCAGTTTAAGTACCTAAAAGCAAAAAGTATCCTTTTAAGAAAGCCATTTTAAATAAGATATCTTAAATTGATTTTGTGTTAAATAAACCAGCCCAAAGGTCCAATAAGATACATTGAGCTGATATATCATATTCAATTTTATATCTGTCCTTGGACAGGGCAACCACCTAGTTTGCAAACATTTATTGGCGTAGAATGAATCAAAGAATATGATTGATATCAGTTCAAGCTTCTACTTTAGATGATGGTTTTAAACATTCATACTATTTAAATCAAGAGGGAGACTTAAATTATAGACCATTGCACATTTATACTGCCCTTGACTATTGTTAGAAATCTTGTGACTAATTACATAGCAGTTATTGATACTCATTCCAGATATGCTATATTTATGGTAACTATCATACCAACCATTAAGATGTTATTAAATTTATTTTATTCTTACTTGCTTCTTAGTTTGATAATAAAGGTAAGATCCCTTTTCAGCTCAAGTTGCAAAAAAGATAAGTTATTCATCTTTTGCAAATAAGATTCCTCATCAACTTTGAGATCAATTTTAATGTCTGTAACAAACCCTTGATTCAAGCCATTAGATCTTTAATTATACAGCAGTTTCACACCTGCTGAGGTAAACAGAAATGGTTCAGTTAAGAAAAAATTGGTTCAGGCATATATAAAATTTTAACTGGAACCAATTGAAGGTAATTCTACTAAATTAACGCTCCATTTATTTAGGCCTGGATTACAAAAGTAGTCAATCACACAAAAAATCAAAGTCAAATGCAGAACCCTGGAAATGAGACAGCAAAAAGAGTAATCCATATTCAAAAAAAAAACACAAATCAGTATCATCCTGAAGCAATATATATCAACTGTGATAGTGATTATGCAACAATAATGATACAAACAGAGAAAAAAATTGATTGAGTCACAAAAGTGATTTTTCCAAACACAAAATAGCTCACTTTTTAACAATCTTGATTATTTTTGGGACTCAATTTCAGGATACCAAGAGTATCAAACTGCCCCTTCAAGTGAAGGAGGGGCAGGAGCAGGTACAGGCATGGTCCACCAGATGATGGGGCCTAACTTTACCAGGTAAGAGAGGGTCTTCCCAGCCATGGCCCAAGGTCCAGCTGCTGGCAAGGCAGAATAAATAAACCCAGTGAGTGCCAGGTATAGCACTCCCAGGAATTGACTATTATGGCCAGTGGCATCAGAAGTGGGGGGGTTGAGACAGACAGCTTGAGTGTTAAGGGGGTTTTATGAGGACCAGGTAGGCAAAATGATTATTGTATTTCCCGATGAATATCAAAGGGTATATTGTAATCTCCTTGCCATCACACACAATTTGGTAGGGATCTTTGGGAGCGTCTGGGCGGGTGTACCACTTCAGGTATTTTAAAGTCCAGGGTTTGTGATTGGGATTGGATGAATACTCTGTGAAATGTACAGGGCCAAACAGAGCATCATGGGGCATTAATAATTGAATGCTCCTGGGTCTCTAGCTGGCACTTGGTGTTCAACTCCCGAGGGTGAGTTCTGGTGTCTAGGTGATTGAAGATGGAGGAGCATCAGAAATATGTAAGAAAATAAGTTGGTGAACCAAAGGTTCATAAAAAACTTTATTTGGTAATAATGACAATACAGAATCTCACAGGTGTTCATGACTTATATAGTCACTCAAATGCAGGTGCCTCTGGGCATTTTTCTGGTGCTATCTGGGTGGCATGGTTGGGCATTCCAACTTCTGTTATCAGGTGTATGGATTGTAAATATTTTTGGGGTCTTCAGGAACAGCTGTTTCCTGCCATTGGCCTATCTTTGCTTGTCTGGCTATTGACTGTGGCAAGGTTGGTTGCAGGTGTCATGAGATCATCTCAAATTTGATTACTTGGTTTGGGCTGGTCTGATAAGAAATCCTGAGGTTGAGAAACTTGATTAAAAAAGGGGTTCCCAATTGGGAACCCCAAATTACCAAATGGAGGGTGGGCTTGAAATGGGAGCTCTTGGCAGCTAAATTTAGCCCATCCAGGCCCAGCCAAACCCACCAAGGCTTGGGTGTAGCTTTTGGGGCCCAGGACGTCCCCTGCAGCTACTGGCAGGGAAGGAATCATTCCTGCACCTGGATATTTACTTTTCAAGGCAAATCTAGGTGCAGGCAGGCTCCTGCCCCCCACCTGGCGGCTGGGAGGGGGTTTGAATCCTGCTTGAGGATTCAAATTTTTTTACCTTTGTAAGACTCAGAAAGGAAATAGAGTCTTTCAAGAGTGAAACCACCAAAATATATCCAGGAAACTACCTCATTATTATCAATGTATGCGCTTCTAAATTTGCCCATTTATGTCTAGAGAATGTCTCAAATAAGAGCACACATTATAAAAAATTAAAGCTCTGGCAATACTTTGCTTTTCTGCTTCAATAGAATTTTTACTGATTTTTTAAAATAAGTTTCACCAGCAAATATAAATTTGACATCATCAAGGAGCAGTACCAGGAGCTACTCCAAGCTCAGGCTTCTGATCAAGAGAGCTTAACTGCCACGGCCCCCTTCTATACCCAATTCAATGATAGTTGTGAGGAGACTAAGTTGTATGTGTCATGAGGCCTATCCACAGGTGGCTTTTCTGATATCCAGTATGGTGGCCCCCAAGACCAGGCCCAACCTGAGCCTGTGCCATATTTTGGAGACTGGAAATCTGTGTCCCCCTCCAACTCAATCTAACCATTGCTCAAGAATCTGGGCCAATCAAATCAAGCCCTGCCTAATCCAGGCTCTGTTGCTTTCAGTGGGACCAAAAATGACGCCTGTTAACCAATGAGTCCATAGGGGAGATTGTGAGCCTCAAGCAGAATGGCGTAAATTTTGTAGAAATTGCCACCTGTCTTCAATTCACCAGGGTGGTGATTAAGCGTGAGCTCCAAGCCCTTTTGAAGAGAGATGGTACCAAGATTACCAAGAAGATGAAGAAGCAGGTCAACTCTATGCTCAAGGATGCCCATTTCATCATTCTTGATCTCCTCTAGTGAGACCTGTACCTCCAAATGACTAAATCAGACACCTACTTGGGCTCCACAGCATTTTCATTGCTATCTGCACTGCACAGCTCTGGATGCATGGTGTTGTGCTCTAGCCCCTAAGACACAGACATGTCCTGGGTCAATTCCAGGTACTGGCTGGGAGGGGTTGTCATTCTCCAAGTGAAGTGATCACTTGTCTAAGATGTTGTACTTAGCCTGGAGGATTGTGAATCCCTCAAACACCTTCCCAATAATCATCCTAGCGTCCCCTCTATAAAAATCACATCAGCAGGCGTGATCTCCTCTTTTGGTTGGTACCAGTCTTAGAAAATTCTCTTGAACTCTGTTCCTAGGAACCCCTTGCCTTTGAGAGTCATTTGGTTAATTGATCTCATTCCTTGTCCAGAGATTTACTAGTGGTAAGCTTCCTACAGCTCTTTCAGTATGCATCCTTCTCTTCTGGGCTAGTGTAAAAAATATGATTAGTTTTATCTATGAAAAACTATGTGGAATCAAGATGAGGTTTCAGGGGTCAAAATTGGCATTTATTTGAATCAGAAGGAGGATCCTTGTTGGAATATTGGTGAGAGCCCACAAGATGAAGATGACTACAATAAAAGATTGTACCACCTCTCTGAAGAGAATTTGATGTTAGCACTCTGAAGAAGCAACAGATACTATTGTTTATAAACATTAAAGCAATGGCTGGGACCTAGGAGCAGAATATACTAACTGGGATTTGGCAATGGTATAAAAACTTATAAAATGAGAATAAATTCTTTAAATTTTATGAAGATCACACTCAATTGACATGTGTGTAGAGCAAGAAATGATAAGTTTATTGCTGAAGTAGATTCTATGTATTTATAGCCTTGGTAGGCTTTCAGGAACAGAAGGAATACTTAGGGGTTAAGTTATTTTCCACAGTAGGTTTGGGAATAGTTATCTTTGCTGTATTTACAGAAGGTTGACTGCTTCTAGATTCAGATTTAGAAGGAAAACTACTATAAAGATTTTGTGGCTGCTGCGGAGATATTTGGCTGTCTATCACAGGAGAGGGTATAATTGAGTTTCCAACTGAGCCAAGAGGTTCACCATTAGACTTGGCTGAGACGTAGTTATCAACAATCCTCTTAGAAACCTTATGTGTTGGTGCCTGTTCTGGAGGGTGATTTTTGGTTTGCCAAGTCTCAGGCTCTTTGTCTATGCCCCTAGACTCCTTTTTTGGCCTAATTGCTATGAATGCCTTGCCCTTGGTCTTGGACTCCTTGTTCTGTTTCATGGGCTTCTTCTGTGGCATCCTGATCTAGAAAATCACCATGTTTCAGTTGGCTGCCCCTTAAATAGCTCCTTGCTTCAGTACAATTCCTTCTGAGCTGCTTCTTTTTACAGGCTTAAACTATTGTGTTTTCTCTCCTCTATAATAAATCAAACCTTGTTTATTACCTCATCCAATCAGAGCAGACTTTTCCCTATCAAACCACTGATTTTTTTAGTCTTTTCCCTTCTGTTTTACTAATAAAAAACATGGATAAAACAGGATTTGGCCTACAGCCAGTCAGACACCTGGATTGGCATGTTTCTCTAAACAGCTTCTCCATATGACTTTCTTCTGATCCCTGCTTGAACCTGCTGTCCTCTTGCTCTGGAAAACCATGGATCTGCGTTTTGAACAGTTTTCCTGTAATCTCAGTATTATTTTGTCAGGTCAATTCAAATGTTTCTACCTATGTTTTACTTAATGAGTTTGCTTATACACATTTGCTCAACGTTTTTCTGTGTTTCCTGCTCTTTCTTGATCCTCTGCAAAACTTGAACCTGCCTATTGCTCTGTTTATGCCCCTCTTAATGCCCTGGCAAAATTACGACCACTGCTTTTGAAGTTTCTCTGTGACGTTCTTGTCTGTTCCTGTCTCTCCTAACTCAATCAGTTCCTAATGAATACCTTTTATTATTTCATCTGTTTCTTTATTTAATTCTTTATTCCCTTTATTTCTTCCTAATTATTTTATTTCCTTATTAGTTCTTTTCCCCCTTTATTTCTTATCTCTTTGAATCTTTTCTCTCTGTTCTTTATCTTTTATGACCCCCTTGATGACCCTTTTCCTAGTAATTCTTCTTTCTGATAGTCCCTACTAATGTCTCCCATCTTAGCTTCTCCACCATATAGTTTTCATTATTCAACACCTCAAACTCAGGCAATAAGTATTTACAAGTGAATCAACATAGACTTGACCCCCATAAAAAACCTATATTTTTGAAGTCATCAAAAGCAAGTATTCCTCCTGCATTACCACAGTTTTTACCTACCCAGGTGGTTAGCTTGAGCTAACAGAAAAAAATTAACCAACTCCACTTCCCAGAAACCTCCAAATCATTAAGTTCTGTAGCAATTTCTCTTGACAGCCACCCTAACAATGGTTATGGGCAATCTATTGATAAGGAGCGCCTTTTTGGGAAGCTTCAAATATGGAATTAAGAAAGAAGAGAAGTATATTTTATTGGATAATATTTTAGACTTATATAGACTTGACTGTGGCGGGGATTTAGTTGGATCAAAACTAGGGGTTGATCAGTGCGGGATGGGTTCAAGCCACTGGAGACTTGGATTGTCATGTGATATTGCTTGGTTACCATTCTTGGTATGTCAAACAGTATATTGGAAGGGGACTAAATCAAGCAATGGCTGGATGTTAAGTAGGTTGGTGGTAGCCAGAATGCTTGTACATCCAGACCCTTGACACCCCCTTAAGGGGTTACTCTGGTGCATCAGGAGGGGGCTTTGTTTTCACGGCTGCCACCTGATGCTCCTGGAGCTGTTTACTAGTTGGAACCAGTCTGGTTGAGTGCTCTCCTTTACTAAGGTGGAGACAGGTTCTGTGGTATTTCTTGATAATTGGGGTTTTGGCACCTTGGAATTTTACTAGGTAGGTGCTGTGCTCTGGTCTGTATTTGATGACTCTTCCTGGTCCCTGGTGTACTGAGTCTAGTTTCTTTCTGTTGCCATCTAGAATCCAGACAGGGGAGTTGATGGGAAGTGGTTCCTCTGTGGAGGTTACCTTTTGTGTCTTGAGCCTCTTTATGTCAGCTATTTTTGCTTTGAGGCGGATGTGTTGTAGGTTTGGTGCTTGCTCTACTGTGGGAGGTTTCCCCAGGGGGATATTTATATAGGGCTGTTTGTTGCAGGTGATGATTTCTGGTTTGTACCCGTAGGTTAGCTCAAACAGTAAATAGCCTATCCCTTGGTTGGTGCGGACTTGGAATACTAGTAATGCATGTTTCACTAATAGTGGCCATATGTCTTTGGCTTTGCCATCCATTATTTTCTCTGGGGTCTTGATAAGGCTGCTGTTTAGGTGTTCCACTCTACTGGAGGCCTGTATGGAGAGGTTGTGGAGTGTTTAATGTTTTTGGATTTTAAGTTATCATTTACTACATCACCTGATAGCTTGGTTGCTCCATCAGTTATGATGTATTCTGGAGTGCTGTAGTTGGCTATGATTGCTTTATTAATGAAACGGTTGATGGTTTCTGCTTTGTGGTCCTTTGTTGCCCAGCAGATGGACCAGCGTGTGGCAAACTCAATAGCTACAATTAAGAAACATTGGTTTGTTTTTATTTCTGGAAGGTGCCCACTACATCCAGTCCCCAAACCTTGAATGGTTCAGGGTCTGGTACTGGGTTGACTGTTGGCTGAGGAGCCTTTGTACTGGTGTATTTCTTGCACACTGTGCTACTTTTTCAGAAAATCAACTATATCATGTTTGAGGTTGAGCCACCATACTATCTCTTTAAGTGTGAGGTATAGGTTGTTAGCCTTTGTATGACCTAGTAGGCGGTGATGTCTTAGTATGGTGTCAACTCTTTGTGAAAGTGGGATGTAAAAAACATGTTTGTTATTAATAATTTGGTATACAGTACCATTTGATACATGGAAATACTTTTTGTTCCTTACTAATTTATCATGGGTCAGTTGGTGTGTTGCGGGGTCTTTCCCTTTGGTTTTATACTCAGTGTTGTACAGGTTTGGCCATCCAGGGTCCAGGTGGTCTGGGTGATCCTCTCTAGGCTGACATAGTCTAGAGAGAGCATCAGCCGTGACCAGCTCTGCCCTCTTTTTGTACTGGATGTCCAGGTTAAGCTGTTCCAGCAAGGACATCCATTTGGCTTGTTGCCATGAGAGTGCGTTCTGAGTTTTGAAATAGATTAAGGATTTATGGTCAGTTAGTACTTGGACATTTAAACGTCCTTCTAAGTAACATCTCCATTTATTGCAAGCGTGGTATATTGCTAGCAAGTACTTATTGTGTATTGGGTATCTCTGCTCAGTATTTGTTAGCTTTCTGCTTTTGTAACATACTGGCAGGAAGTCTTGCTGCCTGGCTGGTAGACGTGCAGGACTGCGCCAATGGAGGTGTTGCTGGCATCTGACTTGATCTTGTAGCACCAATTGTTATTAGGGTAATTGCAAGATTGGTGCTTTAATCAAAGCTTGTTTTAGCAATTGGAAATTATTGTCACATTCTGGAGTCCAGATGAATTTATTTTTGGCATTACCCTTGGTTAAGTCATTGATTGGTGCGGTTAGTTTTCCGCAGTCTTTGATGTATTTTCTTAGGTAAGCTACCATACCAAGAAAGCATCTAATTTGTTTAACAGAGGTGGGGCGTTGCATGTTATTTATGGCTTTTATTTTGTCTGGATCTGCTTTGATGCCACCGTCAGAGACAATGTGGCTCAAGAACAGTATATCCTTTTCCATAAATTGGCACTTACTTGGTTTTCATAAATTTTGTGCTTTGCAAGTCAATTAAGTGTCTTGTGGACATGCGTGAGGTGTTCCTCTTTTGTTTTTGAGAACATGATGATATTGTCAAGGTAGCATAATATATTTGAGAGATCTTTTAGTGCTTGGTTCATCATGGTGACAAACGTCGCAGGAGCGTTGGTAATCCCAAAGTTCATTACTCTACATTCAAAGGATCCAAATTGCGTGCAGAACACAGTTTTTGTTATGTCCTTTTCTTTTACTTCAACTTAGTTGTAACCTGAGTTGAGGTCAATTTTGGAGAAAAATTTGGCTCCTGAGAGTCTTGCAAACTGATTCTCTATTAGTGGAAGGGGATATTTATTCATTACTGTGCTTGCATTTAGTGCTCTTTAGTTGATTACTAGACACAGAGTGCCTTCCTTTTTCTTTACAAAGAACACTGCTGCCCCCATGGGGATTCAGACGGGCAAATGAAGCCTTTAGCTAAGTTATCCTCAATATGTTCTTTGAGGGTTTGTGTCTCCATGGGGGAGAGTCTGTAGAGGGGTGCATATTTGGGCATGAATTTGCATAGGTTGATGCCATGTTTGACCTCCTATTTGGGGGGTAACTCTGTGAGTTTTTACTTTGAATACATGCACATATTCATTTAGGAGTGCCACAAGTTCTGGGCATTGGATTTTTGTTGTTTGTATGTTATTGAACTCAGTGTATCTCATTATGTGGAGGGCACTATCTTTGGTTAGATGTTCTGAGTCATCTTGGTTTATGACCTGGACAAATACTGTGTCTCTTAGGATGAGGTCATTGGGTTATTTGAGGATGTTAAAATTGACTCTGTTGTGTTTGATGATCATGATTTTTGTTTTCCAACATACACCGGGGTTCACTTGGGTAAACCAGTCCATGTCTGCTATAATGTCATAGTTTATGTTGTTCATGACAAGTCCTTTGATGGACGTTTGTATGCCTTGGGGGTCAATTATGAAGGGAGTTGTTTTGCCTTTGAATAGAACCTTTGATTTATCTGTCATTCTGGCGTATTTGAAGTTAGATTTGAGAACTGGTTTTTTGTACTTGGTTACAAAAGGTTTGCTAACCATAGTGTGTTGTGCACCAGAGTTAAATAAAATTTTATGTGTATTTGATTTGTAAGTGCATGGATAGACAAGAAGTTGTGAGTGATCTTTAATTTTTAAGTTCATAAAAATGGAGTACTGCAGGACACAGGGGATGCGAGTAGCAAAGTTTGTGCCTTGGTACAATTTCTTGTCAAGTTGGGGGGAGACAGGGGCACTTAAGCCTGCTCCCCCTCCTCTTTTCCATGTTCCTCTGTTTTGAGACCTTTGAGGTCAAAGAATGTGGGATCAGATTCATAGTGAGTTGCTACTTCAGCATTGTTAACTTTGGTGGTGTCGTCTTTCTTGGGATGGGAGCAGTTTGCACTTTGGTTGTGATTGCCATTGTTGCAAGTGGTGTTGCCGTTGTTATGGTTGGTGTTTTGGAGTTTGTTACCATTGGAGTTTTCTCTGCCATTGCTGTTTGAGTAACAATTGCCGTTTCATGCAGCATATTCCATGTTTGTGCGTTTTTCTGTGTGCTTGGCTTTTGCAATGAGTGCAGGCATGGAGGTGTTGGCCTATGGGAAGATGAGGGTAGCAACAGAGGGTTTCATTCTGTTGATGAATGATGCTCTGGTATGTACGTTGTCAGCTTGTGCTGGGTTTTGGATCTTGCAACATATTCCCTCAAATTTGTTGGCATAAGCTGCAATAGTGGTCTTTTGAGGAAGATCACTGAGCTGTATTGTAATGCCTTGGAGGGATTTGGTGACGCGTAAATTGTGGGTGATGTCCGCTTTGAAGTCTTCCCAGTTGTCAAGCTGGTTGTCAGTTTGTGAGACAACCCAGGTAGCAAACCAGTTAGCTGCAGCCTCATACAGGCGCTTGCTGGCTTCCTGGACCCATTTTTTGTGGGGGATGCAGCTGGCGCGGAGTTTAGCAGCTGAGTGGTCTAGCCAGTTGATGACATTTTCTTTGTTTTTACCAAAGAACTTGTCAATAGCAATGTATTTGGTGTTGGTAACTTCACCTGTGATAGGTGGTATTGCGTTTTTCTGTGGTTGAAGAGAGTGACTGGATTAAATAATCTTGGCGCATGCTTTGGGCATGACCAGACCTTCAAATACAGTGCATCTACTAGGAATATCTTTGTCAATGTTATGGGCGTGGAAGTACGTTTTCCAGGTCTCCTGGGATGTGGCCTGGTTGAGTATGTGAGAAAAGGTGGGCGGGTTTTGGCCAGTCATTTTCTCTTTCATGGGTGTGGTCAAAAAACTGTAGCAGCTTCCAGGGATAAGGAGTGCCTTTTTGGGGAAGCTTCAAATATGAAATTAAGAAAGAAGAGAAGTATATTTTATTGGATAATACTTTGGACTTATATAGACTTGACTGTGGCAGGGATTTAGTTGGATCAAAACTAGGGGTTGGTCATGTGCTAGATGGGTTTGAGCTACTGGATACTTGGATTGTCATGTGATATTGCTTGGTTACTATTCTTGATAAGTTGAACAGTATATTGGAAGGGGACCAAATTGGCAAATGGCTGGATATTAAGTAGGTTGGCGGTAGCCAGAATGCTTGTACATCCAGACCCTTGACACTATGCTTAAACAATAGCATTAAGTTATCCTTAAAGCTACCCTTAAGTCATAGGCAGAGAACCTTTACCCCCACCCTAGGTAAAGCAGCCCAATTGTATCCTCATTCCAGTTGGGATCAGGATTTCAGTGCTACTTCAGCACATTCATCCCAGGGTAGCCACAACGTCTCTACCCTTCCAGAGCACAAGCCAGGGGCTACCCCATTATCATCCCAAGGCCTAGACTGCTGCTCTTCATTCACCAGAGCTAGATGTATCAATAAACCAACCAACCTTTACCTGTCTTGGGCATTCAATCTTTATTTGGCCAATGTAAAGCCCACACCTGCAAAGTAGCTCCTGGTGTAGATCACCACAGCATCACCATTGATATATTTCAGATTGTTTGCACAATGTTATACCTTTGTTCTACATGTAGCTTTGAGATGAAGAACCAAAGCTCTAAAAAAAGCATGGTAGTGAAGGGTGTCTCTGTTGCTGTGTAGGTTATGCTTGATTCAACCTGTGGCTTCTGGTTTTGGCTTATAAAGAGTTGGCAGACAGTTGGATCTTGTTGGAAAGTTGGACTGTTTTCATTTGTATCTTGTTGAGAAGAGGAGTAGAATTTTATGCAGTGTTGTTTGTTAAACATTGATTTGGGGGGCTTATTATTACCCCCATTGAAGATTAGTTTGTTCCATGTTCTCTTTCTCTGTCTTCTCTTGCGCTGAAATTTAGTGTATAGTATCAATTATCAGTTTTTTTAGGATAATGGTTTATGGATATGCTTTTTATCAATGGTGTTTCAAATAAGGGGTCATGGACATGTTGTTTATTTGTCAAGGATGGGAGCTTAAAAAACAAAGGGGTCAGAATTGGAGCAGTACCCATCTCTAGGGATTGTGGATTCAATAGCATCCTTTTAAGGTTGATTAGTGTCAAAACCACAGGCTTGACCCACCAGCAAGGTTCCAACCAAGCGGGTTTGTGACCTGCAATCTGATTATCTGGTCATCCAAAGCCAGACTAGGAAGTCAACTTGAATTACCAAATCCAACAATATGAACAGATGATGATGCTTCACGGTGGATACCTCAATTTGGTGCTTGACTCATTATCAGGATCAAGCCACCCCCTTCTTCCATCCAGCTGTGTGATCACCAATCTTGTTCCTACTATCCTTGATTCACATGAACTATATAATCACTATCTCTCCAATAAAGATTATTATCTAGTTTCTAAATATTTTTCCCTGTGTAACTCTGCTAAAACAGCACAGTTACAACATTGGTAGCACAGGTAGGTTCTCCTTCCTACCTTATCTTGAAAAATTCTGCCTGTTGCCAGCACACACCGCGGCCAACAAATCCTTGACAGAATCATGTCTGGCCTCCTGCCTGACTGGACGCCGTACACTCCTGGTACCAAGATACCCTATGGTTTTGTCCTCTACCAAAACACGGTGATCCTGCTACCCGCCTTCAACGCCATGTCTGTGCAAGGGTTCTTTCAGGCATCCTCCTCAATGCTGCAACCAGCTGACAAAACCACCATGCCCGCCTATGTAGCACAAAGACTTTGCAGCGCCACCTTGGAACCCTTTGCTGGGGCCAATGACAACAATGCTGCTGCATGGATCCAGTCCGCCCAGAGCAAGCCGGCTCAGATGGATTACCCACAGAAATTTTGGATTGCAGAGATTTCCATTTGGCTGACCCATGACACTGGCACCTGGTGTGACAAGTGGCACAAAAAGCACACTGACAAGAACTGGGATACCTTTAAGTAGGACTTCTTGGCAAGATTTGTGCTTAAGGATACAGCGCTCATGATCATATACCAAGTAAAGAACCTGACCCAGACAGGCACCATCAAAGAACTCACCCGCACCTACAAGGAACTCCATCTCTGTGCCCCATCCAACATGGCCTTTGACACCCCAGCTACACACCTCATGTACTACAACGCCCTCAAGTTGTATGTGATGAGGCATGTGAACCTGGACCAGTTAACCAACCTGCAAAGCCTGTACTGTGAAGCAGAAAAAGCAGAGCAAACATCCAACTCTCTACACAAGGCACAGACTGGGAAACAAGAAAGGCCCAAAAACTCCCATCCAAGAGGGCGCTCTACTTGACCACCTCCTGGAGGCAACGGAAACAACAACAACCACAAACCCACAGGTTTGAATGGACATGGAAATGGGAATAATGGCCATTCAAATTGCACTCATTTCTGTGTCACTGCCACAAAAGGCAATCAAGAGGAGGGAAAAGTCCGGGGAGAGCACTAAGCAAGCCAAGCTCTCCCCACACAACTCCTGACTTGCCCAACAATAAATACCAACCCAAGGACGTGGACTAATGCCCAATGATCCAAGTGCCCTTGGAAGACCCAGTACTATACACCATTGCCAGACATCCCAATAAATTGATGTCCTATCCTTTCTGCTTTTGCAGTTACACAGGCTCAGCACTCCTGGACTCGGGCGCAGATTGAACCTTAGTCAACAGTAGCTTTGTGGATAAGTTCAAGCTGGCCACTAATCCTTCACAGATTAAAAATGTGGTCCTGGCTGATGAGCACCACATTGTCATGACAAAGGAAACTGTTACGGTAGAAAACCAAATGAAAGGAATAACACACCCCCGTAAGACCAGAAATCAACAAAGAACCGCTGCCAAACCCTTAAGAGAAATTGACAACTTAAATGCTGTAATTGACAAAAAATGGGTCAAAGCTGGGGTTACTCAAATAGCCCTGGAAAATCTGGATCTACCATATTTTTATCAAAAATAACTATGACAAGAAAATCACCTGTTACACATTATTTGGTGATGGAAGCGCTCAACCTGCTGGTCGCCGGAATTTTTCAAATTATGACGTCATTGTCGTAAATTCCAATGCAGGGCCTACAACTGCTGAAAATATTCTCCCCAGCCAATCAGAAACCGAGGAATCCCCTCCTGCCCCATCCTGAACTCCCTTAAGACTTCCCCATTTCCCCTCTAGAAACTTGTTTCTAGATATCTTACTCACCTTGGAATAAAACAGAAAATCACCCTCATGTTTGCGTATTTGGGCCTGTTGGCCCCTGTCTTTGACGATATGGCCGGGAAAATGGTTCATATGGCTTTGGACTCTTTTGCTGTCACTTGGCCCGCCTTTTACGTCACTTTGCCCACTTGCCATTATTCTAATTTTCTGCTGAAAATGATCTTCTTTACTTTGATCTTGATCTCCATCTTATGTTCCACGGGTTGCAGTTCCCAAATGATCAAACCCTCCTCTCAATTTGGCTTAATGTTACTCAAACAATTAACTCTGTGTTTACTTATCCACATAATTTTTCTTTGAATAATGCAGCTCATCATCTAGTTCTAACAGAAACTGCCCCCTTCTCTGTCATGCTTGAGAACCTCCACTCCACTATCCAAGGTCCCGTCATTGACTTCCCTAAATTTGACATTGTACTGGGACTAGAATGGTTACAGAAAAACAACCCTCACATAGACTGGGCAACCTCCGTGTTGACCATCAAGTGTGAAGGTGTCAACCATCAAATCAACCCAGACTCTGTAGACCAACTCCTACGAGACCACGTCTTTGTACGCATCACTGAGACCTAGGATGAGAAGGAAAATATGAAGGACATTGACTGGGACTCCTGTCAGTATGAGATCATATACTTCAAGGACCACCAGGATACCTCTACGCCTCAGGATTGCAACATTGTGGCCTGCCATCCAGAAATCTTTAAGGAAGCGTTACCTGGGCTACTCCCTGAGAAACACATTCAGTCCTCTATCCAACTCAAGGGGGCTGTACCCAAGGCACAACCCATTTACAGGCTGACCCCAAACAAAGACAACACCCTGCACGCCTATCTCAAGGAGGCACTGGAAAAAGGACTTATCTGCCCCTCACAGTCTCCCTTTGGGGCCGCCGTATTCTTTGTGGCTAAAAAGGATGGTACCTTACGCCTGGTCACAGACTATTGTGCCTTAAACAAAGTCACCATTGAGAATTGTTACCCACTACCACTGATTGACGACCTTTTTGTTGCCTTAGGAGGGGCTACTGTCTTCTCCAAGATTGACCTAACTGCAGGCTACAATCAGATTTGTATCAAGGAGGAAGACATCCCCAAAACAGCCTTCTGCACTAAGTACGGTTCCTAAAAATGTGTGGTACTCAACTTTGGCATGACTAATGCCCCGTCCACCTTTGTAACCTTCATGAACAAAGTGTTTTCACTACACATAGGCAAACATGCCCTAGTGTACCTAGACAATATTATTGTCTACAGCCCCTCAGTGGAACAGCACCACAAAGACCTGGAGGAAGTCTTTGTGACCTTGGCATAACACAAACTGTTGGCCAAACCCTCCAAATGCCAGTTTTTCCAGGAGCAACTACCCTTCTTGGGACACATAGTCTCAAAAGACAGCATCAAACCTGACAGTCAAAAGATACAAGCCATCTGCAAGATGCCACCTCCCAAGGACAAGTCAGAACTATGCACCTTTCTTGGGAATGGTGGCCTATGTACAACATTTAATACCTGATTGTGGCATTTTGACTGCCCCCTTATCTGCCATAACAGGCGCCAAATCTAAGTCCGTATGGACCCCCCAACTTGACCTCTGTTTTAGACATCTCAAAGAAAAGCTCACAACAACTCCCATCTTACAATACCCCAAACAAGACGGAGAGTACCAGATGAAAACCAACGCCTCAGATGCATCCATTGGGGGAGTATTAAAAATTAAGAATAGTGATGGTGATTTCCTGCCCGTAGCCTACAAATTATGCAAACTGACAGACGGCAAGTGTTGATACCCTATCCACAACAAAGAACTGCTGGCCATTGTACACTGCCTAGTCAAATGGCGCTGTTACTTAGAACAGCAGGAAGAATTCACAGCACTAACCAATCACAAGTTGCTCATCTATTTCAAGATGCAAGCAAACCTGTCACGCGCCAAGCGCGGTGGATGGAAATACTAGAAAGGTTTAACATGCTCATCCAATATAAGCCCAGGGCTGAGCTCGCTATAGCAGACACCCTGTCCCACCTGTATGTCCGTGCATCAAGAGGAGAGAACGGGCTTGACCCAGACTGGCCTCTCCTAGTGCTACGTACAAAAGACAAAGGATTCCCTGCAGGCACAACCAACATCACCAAAGAAATGGTCATCAAGAATGAACATCTCTTTGCTGACGTATACGGGACCCTTCACAGAAAAATGACAGATGGCACGACCATTCCCTACATTCCCACACACCAGCAAGTTGACACCATTCTTTGCTACCACAGAGATCTTGGACATACTAAGAGCCGGAATCTATACAAGTTCCTAAAGCATAAAGCCTGGTGGCCAACCTTATACTGCAATGTCCAGGAAGTGTTAGAAAAGTGCGAGGTTTGCAAAAAGTTTGCTAAAAGCAAAACCCTGCCTAAGTCTGTACTCCCCATTTGGACCCAACTACAGTTCAAAGTATGGGCTCTTGACATTGTGGGCCCCATACCAGGAAAGCACAATGACAAAAAATACATCATCACAGCCATTGACTTTGCGACAAGGTGGCCAGTAGCCAAAGCGGTGAAGGCACACACCGGCAACAACATACGACAATTTATTGGCAAAGAAATCATCAGCAAGTTCAGAAAGCCAGAACTCCTGATAACCAATTGGGGCAAAGAATTGACCTCTGAAGACACCAACATGTACCTCACCAAGAATGGGGTCAAACACACCGTCACAACACCATACCACCCACAGGCCAATGGACGCGTAGAGCGGCTTAATGGTAGCCTTGTGCAATCCCTAGCCAAACTCACCGCCGGGAGACCTGAAGACTGGTATAAGCAGCTACCAACTGCATTACTTGTGTACCAAACCCAAGTGAACAGATCCACTGTAAAAAGCCTGTTTGAACTGGTATATAGCACACAGCCAAATATCATTCAAGCATTGACAGGACCTAAGTTGGAAATTCCAAGTCAAGTCCCTCCTCACTTGGATTCTCAAGTAGTAGAGGCCAACAGTGAGCAAGCAGCTAAAGAAAAGGAACACTTACAAAAGACATTTGTTCCCATCCACAATAGCATATAGTTGGGGACAAAGTTTGGGTTATGAATGTTGACAAGAGCAAACTACAACCCAAGAAAGTAGGGCCAGAAATCATTCTAAAGATAAATGACAATAACACTTACCTTGTGCAAGGGCTTGGGAAACGCAAGCAAGAAAAGACCCTACATCACAATTGCCTACGACCCTGCAAAGCAAGACAGAAACAACAAAAAACCGCCCTGCCTGCCACTGAGCAACAACTGATTCAATACAGCGTCTGGGCTCCTGACAACCTGCCCCCAGAGGAGGCCAACCTTCAGCCAGGGTGTGTGTCAAAACCACAGGCTCAACCTGCCAGCAAGGTTCCAACCAAGCGGGTTTGTGACCCGCAATTTGATTATCTGGTCACCCGAAGCCAGACTAGGAAGTCAACTCAAATTACCAAATCCAACAATATGAACAGATGATGATCCTTCATGGTGGATACCTCAATTTGGCGCTTGACTCATTATCAGGATCAAGCCACCCCCTTCTTCCATCCAGCCGTGTGATCACCAATCTTGTTCCTACTATCCTTGATTCACATGAACTATATAATCACTATCTCTCCAATAAAGATTATTATCTAGTTTCTAAATATTTTTTCCCTGTGTAACTCTGCTAAAACAGCACAGTTACAACATCAGGTTTAGAGAGTATATCCAATTGTACAACTTTAACCTTACCGTTTAAGGTACGGATTTAAAACAAAAATGTGGATTTAAACATAGATTTAGAAATGAATGAGGATATAGATTTAAAAGTCAATACAGAGTGTGGATTTGAACTCCATTCAAGATATTGGGTTAGAGATCAAGTTAAAAATGAGTTTAAAAATGTTGGAAAATAGGGTATGTGATTTAGGATGAAAGTTTAAGATGTTGATTTGAAAATCTAGTTTAAGAATCGGGTTTAAATATCGATTTTAATTATAAATTTAAATATTTATTTAAAAGGAAGTCAAATGTGGATTTAAAAATATATTTGAAGCCGTTTAAAAAACGGGTTGGATTATGGATTTAAGTTTAAAGTTTATGACTATGGTGCATGTTAGTTGCATCCTTTGAAAATGAGTAGTTTATTTTAGAATTTACACCTGAAGGTGTGAAGGATAAGGAGCCTAAAAACTTACTAGGCTAGTAAATAGCAGATACTGTAGCTGTAATAATAAGTGTAGATCAGTGTGTATTATGATTTTTTAAAAAATCTAACGATA
The DNA here is from genome assembly GCA_014839935.2 of Entomophthora muscae. NCBI lineage: Eukaryota > Fungi > Entomophthoromycota > Entomophthoromycetes > Entomophthorales > Entomophthoraceae > Entomophthora > Entomophthora muscae. The sequence goes on from QTSX02003601.1 coordinate 310,706, forward strand.
ACGTTGTAAACTTGGTTTAATGAGTTGTAGGCTTAAAAGGGTTGGAATATATCCAGAAGCTTGAGATGTGACTACTCAAGTGAGGAAGGGGATACTTTGGAGATACTCATACCGATTTCCTTTAGTTCAGGGTCGCAGAGTAAACTATCCGCCTGGGCAGCGTCCAGGTACAAGTAGCCCAGGTAGTTGTCTTGGTAAGGGGGTGAGATGAACATTGTGCTATCCAGAGTGGCCGAGGCACTTGAGAAGATTGCAGGGGAGTTGTGGAAGTCGGTTGCTGTGTAGAAGCGGGCGTGGCTGCTGCAAACGAAATCGCAGCTTGGGTTGAAGTTGGATAGCATTCCTTCTGGGATGGATTGATGGTGGTAAAAAGCTTGGAGTGATTCAACATAGTCCTTGTTGAAAGCTTTAATATCTTGGCGGAGTATAAATGCGGTCTGCTGTAGAGACATGTTCAGCATCTGTGAGAGGGAAATGGGATCACTAATCAGACCTTCGGCAAAGTTACCAACTGCAAGTGGGGGCTGTGGTGGGGTAACCAAGCTTCGCAGGTTGACTGCTCGTACAAGGCAGGTGTTTCCCATCAAAGGGCAGGTGCGGGCCTTTGCTCTCCAAACAGCCGCAGTAAATATATCATCAGTAGACACATATCCTTTAGAAGTGAAGTCACTCTGGAGCTTCTTAAGGTTAAGAATGGGGATTGAAAGACGGCATAATGTTTTATCACTGGAAGTTGAAAATATCTTTGTTGGTGGGCGCTCTTTTCTTACAAAGCCTGGTGTTTCGGGAAGTTCGACCAGTGAGAGGCGTGAATCTACAATGGAGGGGTTGGTTGGGGCATTTCTTGCCAAGCTCCCCCAAAGATCCATAAACGTTGAAAGAGAACTGCCATCGCCTGCGTAGTGATGGAACATGACCACGAGTGCTACTGAGCCACATTGGAATCGATTGATCTTTGCACTAAAGACGGGGGCATCCTCGCCTTTCATTATTGCGTTCACTTTGGCCCCAAAGCAGAAGCTCCCTGGAAGCAGTTCGTTAATTATCTTGGACTTGAATTTAAGAAAACTGACGTCAGTTTCCTCTTCGCAAAGCCACGCTCCTTTACCACTGCAGATGGATGGTTCTTTGCCATAGACAGGCGTTCCTGAAAATATTGGGAGCTTCTCTAGGGCAAGTTCCAGCGAATCTCTCATCATTTGATAGCTCATAAAATCTGGTTCGTTGCGAGTGTTTTCAAACACCTGCAGAAGCGAGAACCAAATAAAAGGCATGTTCCTATCAAGCATTCCAAGCTTAAAGGGGTTCATAGTGTTTTTTGGCCTGATCACTTCATACTTCTCGTGCTTCAACTTGTTTTTGGTGAGCAAGTCATTTGCTGCGAGCATCGGGCATGGCGGAGCTTGTAATGAGCTACTCTCCAACATGCTTTCGTAAAGTCTTTCCTCTTTAGTTATTATATAAGTCCTTGTTTACAAATGCTTGACGTGTTTAGTTATTTCCACTATAAAACACTTGAAATATAAGAAATCTAATTTAAAATCCAAATTAGCTTTTCTAATATATTTCAAAGTTAAACACTACCAGTTTATCAGCCATGAATCTCGAACTCCTGAAATAACTTCCCGCCAATTCCCTTGAAATAAAACATGAATAATTAAATGTTACATCAACTCACAATCAAAATCAGACAAATCATATTATGAATTAACTCCACCTCGTACCCCAGATTTCAATTTACGATTGCGGCGGACAGAATCGACCTGGATTTCGGTTTTGGCCTTTATTTGGGTCGCCAAATCGGATCCCTTCTGGAATTGTGGATTCCTCTAGCTCAATTCCAGAAAGGATCCAGGTGTGAAAGAAAGGCTTTTCCCTCCAGAAATCAATGCCAACTGCTTGGCATCTGGTGGAAAATGCCAGGCTGAAACCTAAGGGTATATTAAGAATAATGATAAAATGCCAAATTTAAATACGTTTAAGTCATAAAAAAGTTATTTATTACCAAACCATCCCTTTATAAATTTAAGTATTTAAAACTGTAAATTAAATAAAAGTAGGACTCAGCCCTATCTATCTCTAAAAGCTTGAATCTGAAATGGGCTCTCCACCAGTGGCAAAAGTAAGGCCCCAATTCTTAATAGAATTAGAGCTTGTCCAACTCTGATATAGCTGGGGCCATACTTGATCAGGATGGCTGCTTTATCATAAAAAAGCATTGAATCAAATCTGCTACAACCCTATTTCAATTCAATAAAAACATAAATGTTCCCCTGTAAAAGAAGTGCTCCTAATTGACCAATAATCATTTAACCCTATGGATATTTCACCCAATCATTTTTTACCCTGAACTTAGCTGCTCTAAATAGGTATATCCAAAGACTCCAAGGGCTGCTTTCAGTTTGTTATAAAAGGATTACATCTGCTATGAAAGGTTTAAGAATTCAATAATATCAAACAACCGCTTTAACCTCTCTTTAAATCAACTAGGTAGACCTTCTATCCCAGCCTGTAAGATTGATAGCTGCTTGAACAAAGCAAGGCTTTAACCTGGCATCAGTAGACCTACTCTAAACATATAACAAAATAAAGTGTTATCTTAGAAGATACACTTAAAATATGCTAAGATATACTTTCTTCCAAGAGCTTTACTGGCTCATTTAATTGGGATATTATATTGGCTTAAACGCATATCCTACTTTTATTTAATAGCTTTCTTTTTAATATTTAATCATAGATAGAACTTCTTGTCTACTACCTTATATTCTAAACTGATCTTTGTATCCATCCATCACAGATAGTTTATTTACACCCTCACTATATTTAATGAACCCAAAAAAGGTTATGATGCACCAAGTTATTTTCAATATATGGCACAACCCCCTATTTTCATCCACATTGCTACCCTAAATATATTCTCTGATATACAGCCCATAAAGTACATCATGTATCCAGCTATGTATTAAAAGGCTCTAGACATTCTCAACCCTTTCAGAACTCTTGTATCCCACCTTCCGGAACTCCCAAGGCACTAAAAGCCAAAGCCTTTGCTTAACTACAATCTTCCTAAATGAGCCCTCCCATTCCAAGCCCCAAGATAACTTTCAAGAGTCCTAAGCAGGATAAAGTATTTTCGAACCTCACGTGAAATCTCTATAGCGCCATCCTATTAAAACTTTCTGGAGTTTCCGCTGGGCAAGGGTACCTGGATTCAACGCCGCAATGCTGATGGTCAGATCTAACATCCACTTATCCCAAGCGCGATTAAGCGACAGGCGGAATGATAATCAATGGACATGGTAACGCTGCAACTAAGTAACCAATGCCTCAGAAGTAAGCAGCCAGCAATGGCCCTGGCATTACCCAGATACTTTAGGTACCAACTCCAGACCCCCAGAAAAATCCACACCTCTGAGACCACAATTCTTTATCCAGCAAGGCCCAAGGATCTGATCAGATCCTCAATTGAGCATTATCAAGTTAGCAAATGTTAATCAACTTTGTGGCTCTTATCAAGGACACAGCTCCAAGTTCCTAATTCCACTGCTGCGAATTCTCACTCCTATGGAGTTTTGATCATGGCTTTAGAGTGTTTTGACCCTTCAAATTTGAGGTCACAAAGTCCTTGAATTTGCTTTCCAGTCAGCTTGCTCTGTGGCATGGGTTTATAAAGCTTAAACCAACCCTCTTCCATATTTAGGTCTTTCCTGATTTTCCACCTACCACTTATCAATGTTCATGTTATTATGAAATGTTGATCCCATTGCATCCTTGGGTATGTATAGGTTTGGTAGCCCCTTTGAGAGCTATAAAACTGTTCCCAATCACACCAATAAACACTAACCCCTTTTACACAGCTCTTTTCCATTTCTGTATCAAGAAAAGCTTAAGGATATCCTGTTTATTCCTCTACTTCCAAAAAAATCCAAGATGGCTGGCCTGGGTTGCCTTTTCTGACCAGCTAAAGTTGTTCCTGCTTGCAACCTCCCTGAAATGTTGCAGCATTGTCCTGTCTCTAGCTCTACCAAAGGCAATCCCAACACAACAAATCTGGTGCTCACTACCGGGGCTGCCAGCGCTATGGTGCCCATTTATGTGCCCTTTGTCCAGCCCATGCTGCTGCTCCAGGACCCCCTGGTGGCCCAACTGCTGTGGATTAGGCCTTGAGACGTCTTGAGTATTAACATATTAGTTGCTAGCTTTAGAGAGTACAGTTGCACAGCCTACACAAAAATTAATACAGGTCTTAGAGACCCTTAAATCTTTACCTCTTAATCCAAGGTAACAGCTAAGTAGGGTGTGAAAAGGCAAGCAAGTAAAAGTGTGTCTATTGTTGGGAGAAGAAGGCAAGTTATATCCTATGTGTGCTGTACAATGGCTGCAGAGGTGTATCAACACCAGCACCATCCGTAGGAATATTGCATAAACTCCAGGGATCCACCAGGTGTGACAAAAATTGATGGGTAATAAGAAGCAGCCTCTATGTGGTGGGGGATCACCACCCAAATTTGCATGGAGTTGATGATCAACCACTAACAAAGCTTCAAGCACCATTCTTTAAAACTTCCAGATGATACACTGGGGTTGAGAAAAATAGTTAAGCCCAACCAGAAAGTCCTAGGTAAACAGCCTGGGAGAGGATCAATGTATCTTCTGCGTAAAACTTGGGGCATTGAAAGGGAACAACTGTCTCTGGTTCAGATTCTGTGGGGAAGCCACCAAGATTCTGGGTCATCAGAGCAATATTGGGAGGTGTCAATGACAAAGTATCAACAGCGGGCCCCATCTTCCAGTAATGATTTGACTTAGGATCAAATTATACGGGATGTAGCGGAGTAGGCCAACTACAGGATGCATGATAAAACAAAGCTAGACCAGGAGAATATTTGGTTTATTCAGAGTAAATCTTTAGGAGGGCTCAACTCTTGATAGTTGAACAGTGAAAGATTTCCAATATGCACCCAATTCTGACTAAGCAATACATCCCAGATCTACAGCTCCTATCCCGTCTGCATCATCCAAAGAGTACCTGGTCCAGTACGCAAAAACCCATGAGTGGCTGATTTCTGGTGTCTGTTCTGATAAATGAGATTGTATCAAGTGACTCTCAGATCACATCTATCTATCAGTGTTAAACTGCATGGGGAAATTGAATCAAGATGGTAAACCAGAGCGGCAGTAGCCCATTTCCAATCAACAGTTTGATTCAAATCTGTTAAATTGGTTAACCTGATTAACAGTTTGCCCAACTTTTGAGCCTTGCAACTGGGACAGATAATCCCAGACACTATGTAACCTACCCTGAAATTACCCTCTGCTTTAGCCCTGTGGCACAATACCCCCCATTGGGAAGGTGGTACAGGGAGAAATTCTTGTGGGTAGGAGAGAGTTTCCTTGCCGCCAAAATAAGCTCAGGATAACCAAGGGCTGTAGGATTACGGCTGTAAAGCTCTTGGATGAGATCTGGGGAATTAGAACAGTCCTAGTGTGGAACCCAAGAATTCTCCAGGTCAGGATAGCCTTTCCAAGATATCAAATACCAAAGTCAACGGCAATTCTTACTGGAGTCCAGAATGCAATTCAACTTGTACTCAAACTCTCCCTCCACCAGAATAGGTTGGGAAGAAACTGGCTCAGCACCACAGAAAGAGTCAGAAGACATTAATGGAAGGTGCAGAAGATCTTGAAAGAGGGAGGCAACTCCAACCAATAGGCAGAGGGGCCAATCTGGCATTCAACTTTGAAAGGACCAACTTGCTTTGGACCTAACTTGCAATATGAGACCTTTAACTTCATATTGCAAGCATCAACCATGACTAGATCACCTGGCTGGTAGGTGGTACCCTCCTGGCGCTTACAATCCACATATTCCTTGTAAGTTGTCATGGTAGCAGCAAGAGTAATATGGAGCTCCTTATGGACCTGCTTCAATTCAGGAGCTTAATCAGTTGCAGCCTCTACATTATTAACCTGTCTAGGACCCATGTTAAAAGATGAATTGTAACCCATATTGGCAAATAATGGTGAGAACTGAGTCAATGTGTGGAGCATTATTATACGTAAACTCTGTCATAGATAGGTTTGAGCACCAGTTATCCTATTGCACATTGGTGTAGCATCTTAGATAGACCTCCAAACTTTGGTTCACCCTCTCTGTTTGTCCATTGGACTTGGGGTGGAAAGCGGTGGAACAGCAAAGCTTGATCCCCAGAATCCCAGTAAAGGCTTTCCAGAACTGAGCAATGAATTGGGGCCCGCGGTCCCTCACAATTTTCATTGGAATGTCATGCAGGAAGCAGACTCTATTCACAAATAACCTAGCTGTTTCCACCAAAGTAATTGTGGTTGATCAAGGAACAAAGTGTACCATTTTTGTGAAACAATCTACCACCACCATAATTGCATTGAACCCATTAGAGTCAGGGAGTTCACCAATGAAATCCACCAATACTGACGTCCAAGGCCCTGCAGCTGGCTGTAATAGAAACAACAAACCAGTAATCTTGTTCCTGCTTGGCTTAGACCAGACACACATCAAACAATCCCAATCATAAGCTGCTACTTGCACCAACAAACCCTTTCAAGAAAACTGTCAACAAATCAACTCAACTGTCTTGTTTTCCTTGGGTGGCCTGCTGTAGGGCAAGTGTGATATGCTTCCATAATCTCATCCCAAATTTTCCCTCCAGGACCCATAGGGAGCCCTGATGGTAAAGGATTGGGCCTATCCTGTGGTATCCCTGTGGCTGAACCACCAGATGCACACATGTCAGTTCTAATATTATGTTGTAACCCTTGGCCAGGGGCTAAAAAAACTTAACTTTGGGATATAAGTCTAGGTCTTCATCCTCTGTTAAAGACATGATGGAAAGAGTAGCAGGCAAAGTCAACACAAAGGGAACCACAGCTTCATCTGGAATCAAAGTCTGTGTGTTAAACTCAAAATCAAACTTGCATCAGGAAGATGGGAAGTGTTTGTGATCAACGCATTGGCCAGGTGATTGTCTATCCCCTTGATGAACTTGTACAAGAACTTGTATTTTGTCAAGTCTCCATGCCATCTGGATTGACAACCTGAAAAAACCCCGAGTTGGCAATAGTACAAGAGAGTCTTATGATTGGTTCTTACAATAAATGGATGGCACACTAACATGCAATAGTGATGTCAATGTTTTAGAGATTCTACAACTGCCAACAATTACTTGTTGTAGATCATATAATTTTGTTCACACACCTTTGTTTTCTGAGAGAAATACCCCACTGGTCTTTTAATACCGTCACTGGAATTCTGCAGCAATACCCCTGTCATAGCGTATTTAGAGGTGTCTGTAGATACCAAAAATTGCAGTTCTGGGTCCACATGACAAAATACAGGAGATGACAACAAGAGAGCCTTGATTAACAAGAATGCTTCTGCACACTCAGGCGTCCAGACCAGTTGTTTTCCCACTAGCCAAATACAAAGAAGCTGTCACTTCTGATAAATGAGGCATGAACTTTTTCAAGAAAGTACAGGTACCTAGGAAGCTACAGAGTTGGGATACTGTCACTGGAGTAGCATACTCACAAACTGCCGCTTCCTTATTGGGGGTAATATTGTGACCATCTTCAAAGAAAATATTACCCAGAAAGGTAACTTTACATTTAATGAATTTACACTTGCTTTGCTTGATGATCAAATTGACTTTTAAAATATTTTATACCACTTCTGAAAGATAGGCCTTATGAGACTCCTCATCTGGAGAAAACACCAAGATGTTGTCCATATAATTAATAGCACACACACCCAGGAGGTCACCCAGGACTGAATCAATCAACCACTGGAAAAAAGCAGGAGCATTTTTTAACCCAAAGGGCATAACTCAGAGCTGGAAGATGCCTTTCTTGGTTCTAAATGCAGTCAACCACTCCATCCCCTCTGCAATCCTAATATGATTGAACACATTCAGAAGATCAAGTTTTGAGAAAACCTTAGCCTTTTCAACGCAACAAGATATTTGCGCCTCAAGAGGCAAGGGGTAGGGATCCAGAATTGTGATGTTATTTAGATTCCCATAATCCACACATGGCTGTAAATATCCATCTGAATAGCAAACAACAACAACAGAGAACAAATGGAAGATGTGATGGAAATAACTGGATAATATGATGCCGTTTCTAAATGATGGGGAATAACCACCCAAATCCACATAGAATTGATGATTAACCACCAACGCGGCTTCAGATATTTTTTTGTGAATTTTCCAATTGTAACTCCAGGATTAAGTAGAAAAATCAATACTAACCAGAGTAAACCAAGATAAATGACCTGGGAAAGCATCAATGTATCTTTAGCGTAGAATTCTGGGCATTGAGAAGTGACCCAATTTTCATCTTCAGGAATGGAGGGAGTAGCTAAAAAATTGGCTGGCATGAAATTAACATTTCGCGGCGCCAACAACAAAGTTCCCAATGCCAGGCCCCATCTTCCTGAAATGATTCTGTTTATAATCAGATTGTACAGGATATACCGCAACAACCCAAGCACAGGATGCATTTTAAAATTTAAAATTAGAACTTGGGATAATTGATTTTTATTGAGTAAATTTAGGAGGACTCAACTCTTAGAGTTGAAACAGGGAAAATTATTCAATATATATCAGAAAGATTGACTAAGCAATACCACCTGAGTCTTGATCTCCTATTTCTTTGGCATCTTCAAGTAAGTATCTAGTCCAGGTTGCAAAGAACCCTTGTGTGACCAGTTTCTGACAACCATTCCAATTAATGAGCTTATATTGGGTGACCCTCATATTACGTTGATTTATCAACGTCAGTTTACAAGGGGGAGCTGGTTTCAGCTGGCATACTGGAGCAGCCGTGACCCATTTTCAATCAACTGTTTGGTTTAAATCTGTTAACTTGGTCAATTTTGATACAGGTTTTCTGGCCTTCTGTGCCTTTTTACTTGGACAGACAATACCTGGCATTATGGAACTTACTGTGACATTACCCTCCACTTTAGCCCTGGGCACAATACCACTATCTGGGAGATGGGATAAAGAGAAATTCTTATGGGCAGGTGGGAGTTTCATTGCAGCAAGGGTAAGTTCAGGGTGTCCAATAACAGTGGGATTGCGCTTGTAGAACTTGTGGATCAGATCAGAGGAATTTGAACAATTTAGTGGGGAACCCAGGAGTTTTCAGAATCAGAATAACCTTTCCAAGATACCAAATATTCCAAACGGCAACAATTCTTGCGGGAAGCTAGAATACAATTTAACTCATACTCAGGTTCTCCTTCCACAAGAATGGGTTGGGAAGAGGGGATCTCTGTTCCTTTGAAGGGAGTAAGGAGACATTCATGGAAGGTGTGGAAAATCTTGAAAGCAGGAGGTAAATCCAGTTGATAGGCAAAGGGACCAATCTGACGTTCCACCTTGAAGGGGCCAACTTGCTTGGGACCCAATTTACGACATGGAACTTTAAGTTTCATATTGCGAGCATCGACCATGACTAGATCACCTGGCCTGTAAGTTGGACCTTCCTGGCGCTTGCAATCTGCATATTCCTTGTAAGTTGTCACGGCAGCGGCAAGAGTAACTTGGAGCTCCTGATGGACCTGCTTCAATTCAGCGGCTTGATCAGTTGCAGCTTCCACATTGCTAACCAAACAAGGACCCATGTCGGAAGAGGGATTGTAACCCACATTGGCATAAAATGGCGATACTTGAGTTGACGTGTGCGGGGCGTTATTATATGTGAACTCTGCCATGGGTAGATTATCACACCAGTCATCTTGTTGCACATTGGTGTAGCAACGTAGGTAGACCTCCAAACTTTGGTTTACCCTCTCTGTTTGTCCATCAAACTGGGGGTGGAAAGCAGTAGAGCAGCACAATTTGATACCAAGGATTCCAGTAAAAGCTTCCCAGAACTGAGCAATAAATTGAGGACCACAGTCACTACCAATCTCCATTGGGATGCCATGTAGAGAGAAGATTCTGTTCACAAATAACCTAGCGGTTTCCACTGAAGTAATTGTGGTTGAGCAAGGTACAAAGTGTGCCATCTTTGTGAAACAATCAACTACTACCATGATTGCGTTAAACCCATTGGAATTGGGAAGCTCGCCAATGAAATCCACCAACACAGACGTCCAAGGACCGGCAGCAGGCTGAAGTGGGACCAGTAAACCAGTAGTCTTATTCCAACTGGCCTTGGATCAAACACATATTAGGCAATCTCAAACAAAAGCGGCTACCTGCACAGTCAAACCTTTCCAGGAAAACTGGCGGCGGATAAGTTCCACTGTTTTGTTTTTCCCTGGATGACCAGCTGTTGGACAGGTATGATAAGCCTCCATGATTTCATCCCAAATAGTGTCTTCAGGGACCCACAAGCAACCTTGATGATATAGGACTGGATCAATATTATGTTAGCCCTGAGGCTGACCTACTGGGTTTGTACATGCTAGCTCCAATAGCCTATTGTAACCCTTGGACAAAGGTTGCAGAAACTTAACCTTGGAATACAAGTCCAGGTCTGCACCCTCAGCTAAAGACATGGTAGCCAATGTAGCCAGTGGAGGCAATACAAAAGGCACCACAGCCTTGTCTGGAATCATAGTATGTGTGTTAAACTTGGCGTCCATACTAGTATCTGGGAGATGGGAGGGATTCCTGCTCAGGGCATTGGCCAAGTGATTGTCATGTCCCTTAATAAACTTTTAGCAGAACTTGTATCTCGTCAGATCACCATGCCATCTGGATTGGCGACCCAAAAAACCCTGGGTTGTTGATAATATAGAAGAGCTTTGTGGTCAGTTCTTACTACAAATGGATGACTTGCTGACATGAGATGGTGGTGTCAATGCTTTAACAATTCCACTACAGCCAACAATTCCTTGTCGTAAATCATGTAGTTGCGTTCTTGAGCCTCCATCTTCCGGGAGAAATACCCTACAGGTCTCTCAATCCTGTCACTAGCTGTTTGCAACAGCACACCAGCCACAGCGTATTTAGATGCATTGGTGGAAACAACAAAAGGAAGCTCAGGATCCACATGTCTTAACACTGGTGAGGACAACAAAAGAGCTTTGACTGCTGAGAAGGCACTTGCACACTCAGGCGTCCAGACTAAAGTTGTCTTTCCACTAGCCAAATATAAAGGGGCAGCCACCTCAGACAAGTGGGGAGTGAATTTCTTCAAAAACGTACATGTACCCAGGAAACTACAAAGTTGGGATACTGTCACAGGCGTAGCATACTCTCAAACCGCAGCTTCCTTGTCAGGAGCAATAGTGTGGCCATCCTCAAAGATAATATTACCCAGAAAGGTAACCTTACACTTAAAGAATTCACACTTACTCCTTTTGATAATCAAGTTTGCTTGGAGAATGCGCTCTACAACTGCCAACAAGTGGTCCTTATGGGACTCCTCATCTGGAGAAAACACCAAGATGTCATCCATATATGCGATAGTACAAACACCTAGGAGATCTCCCAAGACTGAATCAATCAACCACTGAAAGCAAGCTGGGGCATTCTTTAATCCAAAAGGCATTACACAGAACTGGAAGATACCCTTCTTGGTTCTGAATGCTGTTAACCATTCCATTCCTTCTGCAATCCTGATTTGATTGAAAGCATTCAACAGATCAAGTTTTGAGAATACCTTGGCCTTCTCAACACATCTAGAGATCTGTGCTTCGAGAGGTAAAGGATAAGGATCCAGAATTGTAATGTTGTTAAAATTCCCGTAATTGACACAAGGACAAAGAGACCCATCAGACTTCTGAACAAACAATAACAGAGAGCAGATTGACAAAGCCTTCTTGAAAATGTAGCCTTTTGCCAACATGTTGTGAGTCCATTCTTCCAAACATGCGTATTCCTTCAAGGTTAAAGGGTAAATAGGAGATGCAATGCAAATCAGATTGACAGTAACCTTAAAGTCAAAGTCAAACTGAGTGTGCCTGGGAAGAACCTCGCCTCTGGTGGCGTCAAATGCCGCAGACCAGGGTTGCAAGCATGCCGGTAAATCTGAACTTGCGGGGACAGGGATAGGCACTGACTGTATTGTCTGTGATGATTGCTCTAATTCAGACATATCCAACAGTGGAATACAAATGGTTATACCCAAAGAGTGTTCCACCTGCAGCTCATTTTTCTCCAGTAAGATCAATACATTATGATCTCTCCACCAACTTACTCCCAAAATGATAGGATACATCAGGGTAGAGCAAACGGAAAACCTTGCAGTAAAAGACTGACCTGCAACTACAAAAGTAACTGGCTTCTTCAGCTGGAAGGAGGGGAACATTTGACAGTTTCCACCCCTAACAAGAATTCCTGGGTGGTACTTGAGCTGTAGCAAGTCTGCAGTCTTCACACTCATGAAGTTCTCAGAAGCACCTGTATCCAATAAAATGGCCGGCCAATAGATAGTTTGACCATTATCTATGTTACCATAAAACAAGAAGTAACCAGAAGTAGATTTATTGGCAGCAAAGGTTGCAATCTCAGCAAGAGCTTGCTTCTCCTTGGTAGTACATTTGGCAGCTAAGGAGGCAGGATGCTCCTGGAAGTATTGCTCAATCATTTCTTGAATAGCGGCAGGAAGAACGGGATAGTTACAATCAATGGGCACAAGAGGCAACTCTTTGGACACAACCTCAGAAGGCTTGGTAGGTATGACGTGCTGAAGCATTGCCAAAGAGCTATCAGGACCGGACACCACGGGGGCTTCAGTCACATGGACGGGTTTGTTCACCACCGCCAATTGTAGCTGAGAAGAGCTACAAGAAGAACAATCCTGACTTTGGCTGGAAGGAGCTGCCACCAAACTAGGACCAGAAAACCAAGAGCGCGCTGCGGGTTTGTCCTCAATTACCAACGTACCTTGTTTGAAAGTGGACAGATTTGAGACCAGTGAAAGAATTTGGCTTACCAGGGCCTCAGTTGTGGTTAACAGGGAATCCCAAACTGCCAAATCCTGAGCAGTCTGGTCAACTGCTAACCACAACACTGAGAGTTTGTTCACCTCAGGAACATTGATCATACAGCAGAAGGTAAGAAACTGAGGAAGGAATACCAAAAGCAGAATTGTAACCTGACGGAAGGCGTACAGCTTATGATATACTTTGAGCTCCTCAATAGATATACACAAATTTTTTAACAAAGGATATAGAGATGCACTATCAGTTAAAACACGTGGATTGCGCTCCACTGCGGACAATAACCATTCTTGAGCACCTTTGGAAACCTTTGTCATCACATAGTAAACTTGGGATTTGTGACTAAGGTTAGAGCCAGAATAAAATGATAAAGCTGACAAAACTTCACGCAAGATTTCATCAGTGGGTGGAGCAGGAAAATAATCTGGACGCCAAAATGACATGACGCGACGGAAATAGGAAACAGATGATCCAGTCTCTAAAACTGCAGCCGGAGATGAAAACCAAAAATTAAAGTTAAGCCCAAACTGAAAACTCAGAAATGAACTGATGCAAATAAACATGGTAAACACAGATATCTCAACGGAGCAGGAGAAAAGAAACACAAATTCATGAAAAACTGCTTCCAAAAACTCAGACATAGAAGAGTTGAGTAATGTGACAGAAATAACTGGATAATATGATGCCGTTTCTAAATGATGGGGAATAACCACCCAAATCCACATAGAATTGATGATTAACCACCAATGTGGCTTCAGATATTTTTTTGTGAATTTTCCAATTGTAACTCCAGGATTAAGTAGAAAAATCAATCCTAACCAGAGTAAACCAAGATAAATGACCTGGGAAAGCATCAATGTATCTTTAGCGTAGAATTCTGGGCATTGAGAAGTGACCCAATTTTCATCTTCAGGAATGGAGGGAGTAGCTAAAAAATTGGCTGGCATGAAATTAACATTTTGCGGCGCCAACAACAAAGTTCCCAATGCCAGGCCCCATCTTCCTGAAATGATTCTGTTTATAATCAGATTGTACAGGATATACCGCAACAACCCAAGCACAGGATGCATTTTAAAATTTAAAATTAGAACTTGGGATAATTGATTTTTATTGAGTAAATTTAGGAGGACTCAACTCTTAGAGTTGAAACAGGGAAAATTATTCAATATATATCAGAAAGATTGACTAAGCAATACCACCTGAGTCTTGATCTCCTATTTCTTTGGCATCTTCAAGTAAGTATCTAGTCCAGGTTGCAAAGAACCCTTGTGTGACCAGTTTCTGACAACCATTCCAATTAATGAGCTTATATTGGGTGACCCTCATATTATGTTGATTTATCAACGTCAGTTTACAAGGGGGAGCTGGTTTCAGCTGGCATACTGGAGCAGCCGTGACCCATTTTCAATCAACTGTTTGGTTTAAATCTGTTAACTTGGTCAATTTTGATACAGGTTTTCCGGCCTTCCGTGCCTTCTTACTTGGACGGACAATACCCGGCATTATGGAACTTACCGTGACAGAAGAAGCTTTCTTAAAAATGTAGTATTTTGCCAACATATCCCAAGTCCACTCCTCCAAACATGCTTCCTCCTTCAGGGTCAAAGGGCAAATAGGAGAAGAAATGTGAATGAGATCAACAGTAACTTTGAAGTCAAAGTCAAACTGAGTGTGTTTGGGAAGAATCTTGCCCCTAGTGGCGTCAAAAGCTGCAGACCAGGATTGAAGACATGCTGGTAAATCTGAACTTAAAGTCATGGGAACAGGGACCAACTGGATAGTCTGGGAAGACTGTTCCAAAACTGATAATCCAAGAAATGGTATAAAAACAGTAATACCCAAATAATAGTTGTCTACCTGCAACCCATTTTCTTTGAGAAGAGTTGACACATTGTGTTCCCAAAACACCTTACCCCAAGATAATAGGATACATGAGGATAGTGCAGAAGAAAAATTGAGCAGTAAAGGACTGTCCTGAAACAGAAAACATCATAGGTTTCTTCAATTGGAAGTATGGGAATGTTTGGCAACCCCCTCTTCTGACTAATATACCAGGATGGTATTCTAACTGCAACAAATCTGCAGTCTCCACACTCATGAAGTTTTCTAAAGCATCAGTATCCAACAGAATTTCAGGACGTAAGATAGTTTGAACATTATCACTGCTACTTTAAAACAAGAAGTAATCAGAAGTAGATTTATTTGCTGCAAATAAAGCAACCTCAGAAGGATCTTGCTTCTCTTCAGTAGCATGGACTGTGGCTAAGGAGTCAGGATGCTCCTGAAAATAACGCTTGATCATTTCTTGAACTGCTTTGGGAAGAACAGGGCGGTCACAATCAATAGGGACTAAAGGCAACTCTTTAGATTCAACAACTGACAACTTAGTGAGAAGAAAATGCTGAAGAATAGACAACAAGCTTTTGGATGATGCTTCAACTGTCACCTCATCCACATTTATGGGTTTGTTGAGAATTTTCAACTGTAGCTGAGAAGATACGCAAGAAGAACACTTTCTGACAGGACTAGACAAATTTTTGGCGGGACATGCACCTGAAAACCATGAAAGTACAGCAGGTTTGGCTTCAATTGTCAACACACTTTGTTTGGTAGAAGACAGATTTGAGACCAGAGAACAAATTTGGCTTACCAGGGCCTCAGTTGTGATTAACAGGGGATCCCAAACTGCTAAATCCTGTGCAGTTTGGTCAAATGCTAACCACAACACTGAAAGCTTATTGACCTCAGGAACATCAATTGTGCAACAATAGGCCAAGAACTGAGGAATTAATACCAACAACAAACTAGTACTCTAATTAAAGGCGTACAACTTCCAATATACTTTGAGCTCCTCAATAGATACCCACACTTTATTTAATAAAGGGTACATGGATGCACTCTCAGTCAACACATGTGGATTGCGCTCCACTGCAGACAACAACCATTCACACACATCCACCAAAACCTTTGTCATAACATGATAAACCTGAGACTTATGACTAAGGGTGGAGCCAGAATAGAATGATAACGCCAACACAACTTTGCAGGAGATTTTGTTGGTGGGCATAGCAGGATGATAGTCTGGCCACCAAAATAACATGATGTGACAGAACCAGGAAGCAGTATAACCAGTCTCAATCACTGCAACTGGAGAGGGAAACCACAAATTAAAAAACAGTCCAAAATTTAAGTTCAAGAAGGAGATAATACAGATGATCATGGTAATTGCAGATATATTGATGGAACAGGAGAAGATGAACATGATTTCATGACAAACTGCTTCCAAAAACTCAGAAGAAGAAGAGTTTATTAATGTGACAGAAATGGTTGGATAGTAAGAAGCAGTCTCTAAGTGGTGGGGAATCACCACCCAAATCCACATAAAGTTGATGATTAACCACCAACAAAGCTTCAGATACCGTTTGATAAAATTTCCAAAATATACACTATGATTAAGCAAAATGATCAATCCTAACTAGAAAAGTCCTAGATAAATGGCCTGGGAGAGGATCAGGGTGTCTTTGGCGTAAAACTTGAGCATTGTGAGAGAGCAACTGTCTCAGTTTTGGATAAGGCGGGAAAGACTCCAAGATTCTGCGGCATTGGATTAACATTAGAAGGCATCAACAATGAAGTACCAATGGCAGGGCCCCACCTTCCAGTGATGATCTGGATGAGAATCAGATTGTAGGGGATGTAGTGTAACAACCCAATTACAGGATGCATGATAAAATAAAGTTGTACCAGGAGAATATTTTATTTTATTTAAGTAAAATTTTTAGGGAGGAATAAACTCTTAAGAGTTGAACTGTGAAAATTTTCCCATATATACCAAAATTTGACTAAGAAGTACCACCTGGATCCTTGGCTCTTATTCCTTCTGCATTGTCTAAAGAGTACCTTGTCCAGTTTGCAAAGAACACTTGTGCAACTAATTCCTGACAACTGTTCTGATAAATGAGGTTGTATCAAGTGACTCTCATATTATGTTGATTTATCAGTGTCAACTTGAAAGGGGAAATCAAATACAGCTGGCAAAATGGGGTGGCAGTAACCCATTTCCAATCAACCTTTTGATTTAAATATGTCAAATCAGTTAATCTGGTTAATGGCTTTCCCGCCTTTTGCGCCTTGCAACTTGGGCAAGTAATCCCAGGCATTATGGAACCTACCATGAAACCAGGGGACAAGGCAAAAAAACCCTTTCACATACACTATGGGTTGTTTGAGTGTCAAGTCATGAACTTCAGGATGACCAACACTCCCTCCACTTTTGCCATGCTTATTAATAAGGCTTTTGAAGAATTGATTAGCAAGTGTTTTGTTGTGCATCTTGATGATATCATTGTGTTTAGTCAAGACCAAACTACACACCTCCATAATCTTTGTGCTGTATTGGACACCCTACATAAGCATTAGCTGAAGGAAAAACTTCAAAGTGCAAATACCACAGGTCAGAGTTACTGTTTCTTGGGCATGCCATCTCTGCCCAAGGGATAAAAGCTGACCCCACCAAGATAAAAGTGATCACTAACATGCCACCCCCACTGATGTGGGCTACATGTGCAAGTTTCTAGACATGATTGCATATGTTCTTAAGTTCATCCCCAACTGTGAGGAGCTCATTGTACCTTTCACCAAACTGTTTAACACCAAACAATGTTTTCATTGGTTGCCTGTTAGAGTTGAGTCCTTCAAAAAGATGAAGCAAAAGCTCACTACTGCGCCCATACTACAGTTCCCCAATCAGAACTGTCAGTAAAAACTCAAGACTGACACCTCTGACAGGGCTGTAGGGGGAATATTGCAAGTAGAAACAAATGGGGGCACCTTACTTCCCGTAGCATATGAATCCAGGAAGCTTACCAACACAGAACAGCTCTACCCCATACACAACAAGGAGTTAGAAGTGTTGTAACTGTGCTGTTATAGCAGAGTTACACAGGGAAAAATATTTTAGAAGATAGATAATAATCTTTATTGAGAGATAGTGATTATACAGTTCATGTGAATCAAGGATAACAGGAACAAGATTGATGATCACACGGCTGGATGGAAGAAGGAGGTGGCTTGATCCTGATAATGAGTCAAGCGCCAAATCAAGGTATCCACCTTAAAGGATCATCATCTGTTCATGTTGTTGGATTTGGTAATTTGAGTCAACTTCCTAGTCTGGCTTTGGGTGACTGGATAATTGGATTGCGGGTCACAAACCTGCTTGGTTGGAACCTTGCTGGCGGGTTGAGCCTGCAGTTTTGACACACACACCCCGGCTGAAGGTCGGCCTCCTCTGGGGGCAGGTTGTCAGAGAGGTTGTCAGGAGCCCGGGCGCTGTATTGAACCAGTTGTTGTTTGGTGGCAGGCAGGGCAGTTTCTTGTTGTTTTTGTCTTGTTTTGCAGGGTTGTAGGCAATCATGGTGTAGGGTCTTGTCTTGCTTACGTTTCCCAAGCCCTTGCACAAGGTAAGTGTTATTGTTGTTTACCTTCAGAATGATTGCTGGCCCTACTTTTTTTAGGATGTAATTTGCTCTTGTCAACGTTCATGACCCATACTTTGTCCCCAACTTCATGTCTATTGCGGATGGGGACAAATGTCTTCTGTAGACGTTCATTCTCTTTGGCTGTTTGCTTGCTGTTAGCCTCTACTACTTAAGATCTGAGAGTGGGGGACTTTACTTGGAATTTCCAACTTAGGTCCTGTCAATTCTTGAATGATATTTGGCTGTGTGCCGTATACCAGTTCAAACAGGCTTTTCCCGGTGGATCTGTTCACTTGGGTTTGACACACAAGTAATGCAGTTGGTAGCTGCTTATACCAGTCTTCAGGTCTCTTGGCGGTGAGTTTGGCTTAGGCTTGCACAAGGCTATCATTAAGCCGCTCTACGTGTTCATTGGCCTGTGAGTGGTATGGTGTTGTGAAGGTGTGTTTGACCCCATTCTTGGTGAGGTATACATTGGTGTCTTTGGAGGTCAACTCTTTGCCTCCATTGTTTATCAGGAGTTCTGGCTTTCTGAACTTGCTGATTATTTCTTTGCCAATAAATTGTCAAACGTCATTGCCAGTGTGTGCCTTCACTTCTTGGGCTACAGGCCATCTCATTGCAAAGTCAATGGCGGTGATGATGTATTTTTTGTCATTGTGCTTTCCTTGCATGGAGCCAACAATATCAAGAGCCCATACTTTGAAAGGTAGTTGGGTGCAAATGGGGAGTACTGACTTTGGTGGGGTTTTGCTTTTGGCAAACTTTTTGCATACCTCACACTGGTCTATAACTTCCTGGACATTGCGGTATAAGGTTGGCCACCAGGCTTTATGCTTTAGGAACTCATATAGATTTTGGCTCTTGGTATGTCCAAGATCTCTGTGATAGCAAAGGATGGTGTCAACTTGCTGATGTGTGGGGATGTGGGGAATGGTTGTACCATCTGTCATCTTTCTGTGAAGGGTCCTGTATACGTCAGCAAAGAGGTGTTCATTTTTGATGACCGATTCTTTGGTGATGTTGGTTGTGCCTGCGGGGAATCCTTTGTCTTTTGTACGTAGCACTAAGAGAGGGCAGTCTGGGTTGAGCCCATTCTCTCCTCTCAAAGCATGGACATATAGCAGGGACAGGGTGTCTGCCATGACAAGCTCAGCCCCAGGCTTGTACTGGATGAGCATGTTAAATCTCTCTAATATCTCTATCCACTGCGCTTGGCGGCGCAACAGATTTGCTTGAGTCTTGAAATAGATGAGTGACTTGTGATTGGTTAGTGCTGTGAATTCTTCCTGCCATTTTAGATAACAGCGCCATTTGACTAGGCAGTGTACAATAGCCAGCAGTTCCTTGTTGTGGATAGGGTATTGACACTTGCCATCTTTCAGTTTTTGCAATTTGTAGGCTACAGGCAGGAAGTCACTATTCTTGATTTGTAGTACTCCCCCAAAGGATGCATCTGAGGCGTTGTTTTCCATCTGGTATTCCCTGTCTCATTTGGGGTATTTTAGGATGGGAGCTGTTGTGAGTTTTTCTTTGATGCGTCTAAAACAGAGGTCATGTTGGGGGGTCCACACAAACTTAGACTTGGCGCCTTTTATGGTGGACAAGGAGGCAGTCAAGATGCCACAGTTGGGTATGAAGTGTTGTACGTAGGCCACCATTCCCAAGAAGGTGTGGAGTTCTG
Organism: Entomophthora muscae; assembly: GCA_014839935.2. Taxonomy (NCBI): domain Eukaryota; kingdom Fungi; phylum Entomophthoromycota; class Entomophthoromycetes; order Entomophthorales; family Entomophthoraceae; genus Entomophthora; species Entomophthora muscae. The sequence continues at coordinate 330,807 of QTSX02003601.1, forward strand.
ACTTGCCCTTGGGAGGTGGCATCTTGCAGATGGCTTGTATCTTTTGACTGTCGGGTTTGATGCCGTCTTTTGAGACTATGTGTCCCAAGAAGGGTAGTTGCTCCCAGAAGAACTGACATTTGGAGGGCTTGGCCAACAGTTTGTGTCAAGCCAAGGTCGCAAAGACTTCTTCCAGGTCTTTGTGGTGTTGTTCCACTGAGGGGCTGTAGACAATAATATTGTCCAGGTACACTAGGGCATGTTTACCTATGTGTGGCGCAAACACTTTGTTCATGAAGGTTACAAAAGTGGACGGGGCATTGGTCATGCCAAAGTTGAGTACCACACATTTGTAGGAACTGTACTTAGTGCAGAAGGCTGTTTTGGGGATGTCTTCCTCCTTGATAAAAATCTGATTGTAGCCTGCAGTTAGATCAATCTTGGAGAAGACAGTGACTCCTCCCAAGGCGTCAAAGAGGTTGTCAATCAGTAGCAGTGAGTAGCAATTCTTAATGGTGACTTTGTTTAAGGCGCAGTAGTCTGTGACCAGGCGTAAGGTATTGTCCTTTTTAGCCACAAAGAATATGGCGGCCCCAAAGGGAGACTGTGAGGGGCGGATAAGTCCTTTTTCCAATGTCTCCTTGAGATAGGCGCGTAGGGCGTCATCCTCATTTGGGGTCAGCCTGTAGATAGGGTGTGCCTTGGGTACAGCCCCCTTGAGTTGGATGGAGTGTTGAATATGTTTCTCAGGGGGCAGCCCAGGTAATGCTTCCTTAAAGATTTCTGGGTGGCATGCCATAATGTCGCGGTCCTGAGGTGTGGAGGTATCCTGGTGGTCTTTGAAGTGTATGATCTCATACTGACAGGAGTCCCAGTCAATTGCCTTCAGATTTTCCTTCTTGTCCAAGGTCTCAGTGATGCGTACAAAGACGTGGTCACATAGGAGTTGGTCCACAGAGCCAGGGTAGATCTGGTAGTTGATGCCTTCACGCTTGATGGTCAACACGGTGGTTGCCTAGTCTATGTGAGGGTTGTTTTTCCGTAACCAGTCTAGTCCCAGTACAATGTCAAACTTAGGGAAGTCAATGATGGGACCTTGGATGGTGGAATGGAGGTTTTCAAGCATGACAGAGAAGGGGGCAGTTTCCCTTGTCACAGCAATATGGTATTCATCAGCCAGGACCACGTTTTTAATCTGCAAAGGATTAGTGGCCAGCTTGAACTTATCCACAAAGATACTATTGAATAAGTTTCAATCTGCGCCCAAGTCCAGGAGTGCTGAGCCTGTGTAACTGCAAAAGCGGAAAGGATAGGACATCAATTTATTGGGATGTCTGGTGATAGTGTATAGTACCAGGTCCTCTGAGGGCACTTGGATCATTGGTCATTAGTCCACGTCCTTGGGTTGGTATTCATTGTTGGGCAAGTCAGGAGTTGCGTGGGGAGAGCTTGGCTTGCTTAGTACTCTCCCCAGGCTTTTCCCTCATCTTTGTTGCCTTATGTGGTGGTGACACAGAAATGGGTGTGATTTGACTGGCCATTGTTTCCATTTCCATGCCCATTTGAACCTGTGGGTTTGTGATTGGCATTGTTCCTGTTGCCTCCAGGAGGTGGTCAAGCAGAGCTCCTGCTTGGATGGGAATCCTTGGGCCATTTTTGTTTCCCAGTCTGTGCCTTGTGCAGACCGTTGGATGTTTGTTCTGCTTTTTCTGCTTCACGGTACAGGCTTTGCAGGCTGATCACCTGATCCAGGTTCACTTGTCTCATCACGTGCAACTTGAGGGCGTCATAGTACATGAGGTGTGTGGCTGGAGTGTCAAAGGCCATGTTGGATGGAGCACAAAGATGGAGTTCCTTGTAGGCGCGGGTGAGTTCTTTAATGGTGCCTGTCTGGGTCAGGTTCTTTACTTGGCGTATGATCATGTGTGCTGTATTCTTAAGCACAAATCTTGCCAGGAAGTCTTGCTTAAAGGTATCCCAGTTCTTGTCAGTGTGCTATTTGTGCCACTTGTTGCACCAAGTGCCAGCGTCATGGGTCAGCCAAATGGAAATCTCTTCAATCCAAAATTTCTGTGGGTAATCCATCTGAGCCAGCTTGCTCTGGGCGGACTGGATCCATGCGGCGGTGTTGTTGTTGGCCCTGGCAAAGGGTTCCAAGACAGCGCTTTGTAGCCTTTGCGCTACATAGGCGGGCATGGCGGTTTCATCAGCTGGTTGCAGCATTGAGGAGGGAGCCTGAAAGAAACCTTGTGCAGACATGGTGTTGAAGGCAGGTAGCGGGATTACCGTGTTTTGGTACAGGAAAAAACCATCAGGTATCTTGATACCAGGAGTATACGGAGTCCAGTTGGATGGGAGGCCAGACATGATTCTTGTCAAGGATTTGTTAGCCGTGGCGTGTGCGGGCAACAGGCGGAATTTTTCAAAATAAGGTAGGCTTGAGAACCTACCTGTGCTACCAATGTTGTAACTGTGCTGTTTTGGCAGAGTTACATGGGGAAAATATTTTAGAAGATAGATAATAATCTTTATTGAGAGATAGTGATTATATAGTTCATGTGAATCAAGGATAACAGGAACAAGATTGGTGATCACACAGCTGGATGGAAGAAGGGGGTGGCTTGATCCTGATAATGAGTCATGCGCCAAATTGAGGTATCCATCACAAAGGATCATCATCTGTTCATGTTGTTGGATTTGGTAATTTGAGTTGACTTCCTGGTCTGGCTTCAGGTGACCAGATAATTGAATTGCAGGTCACAAACCTGCTTGGTTGGAACCTTGCTGGTGGGTCAAGCCTGTGGTTTTGAAAGCAGCAATTGTACACTGTGTCAAAAATGATACTGCTACTTGGAAGGTGCCACATTTCTACTGCAGGTCTTAACAGACCATAAGTCCCTTCAATACTTCAAAACTCAGCTGCACTTGACCTGACACCAAGCAAGATGGGTTGAACTGCTGTCCCTGTATCAACTCTTTATAGAATACAAGCCTGGAAAAGAGCTTGTCACAGCTGACACTCTATCCAGACTGTATGTAGTGTCTATCATGGGGGATGATGGGTTAAACCCAGACTGGCCCATGCTCTACCTGCGCCCTGAGACCACCGGTTACAAGGGTCTCAATTCAGAAACCATTTCCAGGTTGAAGGACAACAAAATTCAGTTTACCACAGATTCTGGTAATGTCTGCTGTTGGACGGAGACATGTGAAATGATGCCTTACATTACCATCACACAATGAGGAGACGCAATGCTGTACTACCACTGCACCTTAGGTCATATAAGAGGATTTAACCTCTTTGAAATCATGAAGTGTAAGGTTTGGTGGCCCCACATGCTCCAGGACATCCTGGACCTCCTTGATATGTATGTGCTATGTGAAAAGAACATATCTAAACCTGACCCCCCTAAGTCAGTATTACTAATAAAAGCCATTGAAATTTTCAAACAGTGGGCTCTTAAAATTGTTGGGCCCCTGCCTGAAGATAAACTGGCAAGAAGTACATCATCACAGCTATCAACTACTTCATCTGCTGGCCAGTGACATGGGTGACCACTATTCATACTACCACAATAATTACTTGGTTCATTGGCAAGAGGATTGTGGCACACTTTGGCCGCCCTAAACAGCTTATCATTGATGGGGGACCTGAACTTGTAGGCAACATCATGAAAGCATACTGCATCAAGAATTTACTTGAACATGTAGTCTCTACACTATACCACTCTCAGATCAATGGGGGCTTAGAGAGTTTGAATGGTTCTCTGGTACAACTAATTGCCAAACTCTCCAAGGAGCACCCAAACTGTCAGGAATATTCCTGACATAAACCTAATACTGACTGAGAGGAAAACTTGGGGGAAAATAGCCAAAGCCCCAATTTTAGAGGCAAAATTTGATAGGGATTTCCCCCCATTATTAGGGGAAAATAGAATTAACATTGAAGGGAAAACAGAACTTGGTGGGTGCCAAAATAATTTATCATCCGGGCAGGCGCCCGCCACACCTGCCAGCCACCCACAAGCCCTCTGCCAGCCGCTCGCCCAGGCAGGCACCAGCGGGCCTGCTGCCAGTCCCCTGCCCACCTGCCAGCCAGGCACCTGTGAGCCCCCCGCCAATCCCCCACCCACTCGCTTGCCGCCAGCCCACCCACTTGCTCCCCGGGCCCCAGCCGGGTGCCTGCCACCCACCCTGCACCCAATCAAAAATTTCCCTGGGCTACAGCCAATCAAAAAAGTCCCTGGCAAAAGGGGAAAATTCAGAAGAAAATGTTCCCCCTCCATAAGAGGGCAAGAACAAAATTTCAGATTCTAAAAATAAGCATGCCACCAACCAATCATGTGCTAATTCACTGGTCACATGGACAAGGCCAAATCCTATCCAAAACAGTGTTCTTGGCACCAAAATAACTTCTGACAAGGAGTTGACTCACAATCTTCACCTAGCACCAGTGCAACAGGGAACTATTGGTTTATCTCAAGAATTTCCCAACCAGCCACAGATAACAGGTGAACAGGAGTTTGACCATCTTCCTAAGTTCCAATTGCTAGCCATATCTTCCAAACTTCTGGGATCTCCCATCCCCTGTTTTTCCTCCCAGTTGCAAATATTTGCACAAGGGGGAGGACTATAAATAAAGGATCCCACCTCAATAATAGCTTGTGCTATTATTGAGATTAATACCCTCAATATAAGTGAAATTCAACTCACAAAAGTTAAAACTATCAATCAGCCCCTGCCAACCCTCTAATCCAAGGAAGATGAATCACCTCATCTTCACAGCTGTGCTTACAGCTTGCCTTGGGATTGGAGGCTACCAACAAGGTTCAGAATTCTTTGGGCCCTCCCCTGATGGACTAGGTCATGATCCCCATTACAACCCTGGTCAACTGAATTCATCTCAGACTGAATCCTGGCCTCCCCTGGTGTCTCCACATTCTACCCTCTCTATTGCAATGTACACGTCCATGTATTACATCTTAACCTACTTTGCCGGGAGCTTTGGGAGATACAATGTACATGCAAAGGTTTTCCGCTGGCTAATGACTGTGTATCCTATTGTGACCGCCTTGACAGGGTTCCAGTTCACCAACCTGCTGCCCTACATCTTACAAGTGGTACCTACCGTAACTGGGTATTACACAAACACTGCCTGGACCAAGCATCTTCCCACCACCTTGCTCATTTTATAAGCTAGAATCAACTGTGGTACATGCTTCAGTCCCAGTGCTCTAGCCTTTGGAACTCCTGATGGTTTAACTGGAGTAGATAAGAGAAAGTTATGGTCCACTGTTCACGGGAAACCCCCTTACAACTACCCCCTTGCTGACCCAATGGCAAGCCAAGGCCCGCAACATAGAACAAGAGCTGATCAAGGGGTAACTAAACCCTCAAAGCAAGATATGCCGTGGGTGACCCTGTCTACGCCCTCAATCCTAACTCTGCTAAATTGGAACCCAATCATCTTGGACCCTTCAAGGTAACTGCTGTCCATGACAACCACAACTACCAGCTTGAAGGCGCCCAAGGAAATACAAAATACTCCATCATGATTCCTTACATCCCTGTTATGCCATCCCCACACAAAACCTCTTGGTGTGTACCTTTCCAGACCTTACACAGGTTCCAATTCTGGAGCCTGACAACAAGCAAGGGGCAAGGGGGTGTTGCAACCAAGATTATTCCCCTGTCTGTTAATGTATCTCACAATACACAGGGGGCGCTCAAAGCATTGCCCCATAGCATGGCTAACAGTATGGATCAGCCCAAGCAGGGTGGTGAATTTTGGGCACTATCTCCTAATTAGGAGTGCTGCCTATTTGACATGCTGATCCCCACCTCAAGTTATTCCCAACCCAAACCTTATGTTAAACCTGCCACCCTGCCATCCCCTGTTGGACTTGTGGCTTCTTGATATAGTATATCAATTAAGAAATTTGCCAATAAAATACATCTTATTCCTACTATTGCCCTTTCTACTTGGACTGCTGTCTTCCCCGATATAAACACTAAAAAATTATTGGTTTAGTTGCAACAGTACACCTAGTATGATATTGGGGGCCTCCGCAGAGGGGCTGATACCGGTTGATGGCTATCTTTGGTAGCAGGTTGAAAGGTTTGGAACTGATATGATACTTGGAAACCCTGTTGTGACACTGTTATAGGTATTTTAGGCTTTGTTCCTGTGTATCCTGTTTGGCATATTTGATTGCTCCCCTGTGGGGAACCATTTCCCTGAGAAGCGGCTTGGCTGATGAGCAAGATGGCCAAGAGACCTATGCTCACCAGGATCAAGCATCTGAGATCCAAGAGAATCTGGAACTTCTAAAGCCCCATGGCTGCCATGATCTGCATGGATGCTATGTGGCTTACCTCTTCACTATATAATGCTCTTCTATATCCAATAGAGGTATCATTGTTGTAACTGTGCTTCATTAGTAGATTAAACCTGGGAAAATGCTTGGGAACTAGATAATTATTTTTATTGAGATATGGGAACTATATATTTGGGGTGAATCATCATAAGATGGACAAGATTGGGACAATCAGTCAGTTGGATTGGACAGGGGGTTATGTGATCCTTGTAATGAGTGAGAGGCCAAATCAAGTGGTCTACCAAGCTGGGATTGTCAAGGATTCTTGTTGCTGGATTTAGTCATCTGAGTTGACTTCCACATTTGGCTACAGGTCATGGGAAGTTGGTTTGGGGGTCACAGAACCTCTTGTGCAGAACCTTGCTGGGGGTTGACCCCATTATTTTAACATCATTATACTATTAAGTTGCCCCTTATTTTGTTTTTATACTTCTTATATATAAATACAATAGCTGGTGATATAGTCTTTTAACTGGGTATTATACAGTAGGTTTCTTAGCTATGGTGCTAAGCAAAAATAACTCATCTGTAAACAAAATACAGTAGTTTTCAAAGCTATTGTGCTAAGCAAAATCAACTCAGATGCAAATGAAATTTTAAAAAATGAGTTTATATTGGTTTTCAAATTATTTGGGTTCACCTCTATTTTGTTCTGAGATGCATTGATTTTGTTTACATCTGAGTTGATTTCGCTTATGGATGAGTTTTTTGTTTAGTGCCATAGCTTTAAAAACTAGTGTAAAATTAGATGTAACTGAGATTGAAAGATAATGAGTTTATACTGAATTACAATAGATCTGGGTTTGCTTCTATTTTTTCTGGGATGGATTAATTTCATTTACATCTTAGTTGATCTTGTTGACACATGAATTGGTTTTGCTTACAGATCAGCTTTTTTGCTTGGTGCCATAGCTTTGAAAACTACTGTAATCCATCAGTACGGGTTCCCAATCAGGTTTAGGAAGCACTTGACTTGTTTGCGACAGGAAGTTGGTTAGCAACTTTAAAATTTCTTGTAAAGTGACCCTGCCTTTCATCAAGTGATTTTCTTTTGAGAAGGGGTAAAATTAAATTAAATTGGTAGACCATCCACTTATTATTATGAATGTCCCAATTGTTGCTGAATATCATTATAGGTGGACTATAATGGAGAGAGTATATGAAACAGGGGATGTTTCAGTTGGGGAATTTTATACTGAAGTACTTCCTTAGAGGTGCACCTTTTTAAGCTACTCTGCTTTAAAGCCATCCAATTGTTCCTTACTCTCTCCAGAACACTTTATTGTTTATCTAGAACGTACAAGGGTTTCCCAGACGGCTCCTGCTTTTACATAACCTTCCGGAAGAGTTGCGCTGCAGTCCAACTTGCTACTATCTCGAATGATTTGGCGCTCGAGACGGAAGCCGATGTGGAAGCCTCGTATTGGCTGAAGTATAGTGCGGAGTAACTATACCGAGGTGGTAAAATGGGAAGAAGATATCCAACACTGGCGTGGATTCGAGTTTCTCCGGCTTAGCATGGTGAGATTTGGTGCTAAAAATAGAACGACTTGAGTCGAATTAGATTGAAGTTTAGCCTTGGAAATTGGTTTGGCTGTATATATAGACACGCCTATTTTTAGAATTGAAATATGATATGTTGGATTCAACAAAATTGTTTGACAGGTGTTGCGTGCGTGGTTATTACATTTTATAAGTTAAATGTACATTAAAATTTATGCAATATAAGCTTTTTTATTGTTTAATGTTTCCTGGCAGGAATTTGATTGGCTTGAAAATGGCACAAGTCAACTTGGGAATAGAAAGAACGGCGAAATGGGTCAGATATTCACAAAAGACGGGGTCTCTTTGGTGGTTGGATTGGTTAAAAGGAGAAAGGCGTGGTGATGGAAGCTAGAATGGAAAATTTCGAATTTGTTTCCCTTGAGGATGGGATGTTTCCTCCAAGTGTCCCACGGCGTTCGTTTCAAAACCCCATATCGATGTATGCCCCAGGCTACATGCCTCTCCCCTCCGGCTCAAGCGGAGAGTTCAAGATTTCGCGGTTGACGGGCCAAAAGAAGGCGCTGATTGTTGGGATTAACTATTTCGACACGACAAAAGAGCTGAAGGAATGTATCGACGACGCACACGGCATGAGGGATCTTCTTATCAGCCGTTTCAGCTTCCCTGAGGAACAGGTAGTCCTTCTTACCGATGACGACGAGAGTGCATATCCAACAAAGAAGAATATCGTTGCTGGTCTGAAATGGCTGGTCAAGGATGCCCAGCCCAACGACTCGCTAGTCTTCCACTACTCTGGCCACAGCATGCGGCTGGGCTACAGCAGCAGCTTTGGTTTGGAAGAAGCCATCTGCCCCATTGACGCTTACATCGATGGCTACATCTCTGGCCGGGATATCCACAGAATGCTGATCAAAACCCTCCCGGCAGGTTGCCGCCTCACCATCTTCATGGATTGCTGCAACTCCAGGCCTAGCATAGAGTTGGCCTACGAATACGATGACCATGCAACCCTGGACAAGGTGTTCTTCCCCAAAGCAACCAAGAAGCTCCGGTCTTCGTGGCTGTGCTCCCCAGCTAGCCTGTGGCGCTTCACGCCCCTTCCCACCTTGGCGCCAATTCATGCCAGCCCCAGGGATCCTGCTGCCAGCCTCGCCTTCAACTCCATATTCCCGGATGTCCTCCTCTTCTCAGGGTAAGCTTCTTTCATTGCCATGACTAACCAGCAGGTGCCGCAACCAGCTTGTCTCTCGGAACTCCTACACCCCCACCGAGAAGAAGACGAACCTCCTCACCAAGTCCATCATCACCATCCTGACCAAGGACCCCTACTCCATGACATACCGCCGCCTCTTTGAGAAGCTGCGCAAAGTCATGAAGGTAGACTCCAACACCCTCCCAAGGCTAAATGCTGCCTATCCCCTTGACCCCACCCGCACCTTTATATTGTAACCATCCAACCAAGTATACTATATATCAATAAACCCCATCCTTTAATAATAGAATTTATTAACCTCCACCTTCCTCCAACATATTTCTCACCAACATTTAGCCGCATTCAACTATAAATGAAATATACTGTATATCAATAAATCCCATCCTTTTATAATAAAATTTATTAACCTCTTCCAAAATATCTCTCAACAGCATTTAGCCACCTTCAACTATAAATGAAAACCGTCCAGACCTCCCTGAACACATCCCAATCCAAATGTATCACAACCAAGCTAAATAACTTAGATTCCGGTCTGGGTTAGTTTTTTTAGCTCAACCACATAAACCCCAGCAAAGTGATACTTATTAGCTTCACGACGGATACAGAACCACCACATATAATTGTAGTTCAGTATTTGGAATTGAAAAGACATCATCCCGGGAAGAGGTCAGAGATTTGGGATACAATGGGTATTTATTGGGAGAGTGGAAGATACTATACTATGCTGGGTAGCCACATGGGAAGGCACAGTCTAAATACCGTTTCAGGTTCCAACCAGCTCATCAAAGGAGTTTGGATGGAATCCGTCCCGCTCCTTATAAGGGAGGATCATCCCATATTTCAACATTCAAGGCAGAGTGCTATTGGGTACAACATGGGGCATCCTATTGATCTTAACCTGGTATATGGTAAGATACTTTGTCAGACAATGTGACAATTTCCTTTGCAACACTCCCCTTTGCCCCCTGCCTGCTGTCCTCAATTGGGTAGAGAATTTTCAGTGTGTCTGGAAAGTTGTCAATGAAATATTTTTTAGCAGGAATGGTGCAGAAGGATACAAGCACTTTGTTGTGGAGTCTTTTGATGTTCCCTTGGGCATCCTCAAGACATTAGGTGTAGTTGTCATTAACAGCCATGATTTTAAATTGATCAAAGTGCTGGGGTTTGAGCTGAGCTTGGCTTGGCATTGGTTTGATGCCTAAACAGGGTCCCTGACAGTGTACCAGGATTCCAAGTGTTTGGTCACCCTGCATTTGATCTTGCTTGACCTCACAAGCTTTTTCATGCCATTGTGCCAGTAAGGTAGTAATTGCAAGTCAGCTTGTAGGGGACTGTGGGCATCAAATTTTCCTTAGTGATCACCCACACCATATGGGGTTCCAAATACCAAGGTACTAGGTCTGAACCTAGTACTAAAATTGATCATGGAATGTAAGCTAAGGATAATGGTAGATATTTGCTCTCTCCATGTGGTATTACAGTGCTCTTGGGAGGGCCTAATTATTAATCAGGCTAGAGACCTGCCGTAAATTTGAGCTCTTTAGGGGTTTCAATTGGCCTTGTGAATGGTAGTTCACAACTTGGTCTATGCAAAAGCCTCTCCCTTTGTTTTTGTCCTGAGGTGTTCTCCTTACCTAAATATGGGTTGATGTCAATACCTAAGACTTCTGGATCCCTACCAGCCCCCTGTTACTTGGTGTATCTCCACTGAGGCTACTAGGATCAAACCTTTGGGTACAGAATTGAATGCCCCTTCCTCCAATGTAACCAAATCCATTTTTGCTCACTGATTTTTTAATCAGATCTTCAGCGCTCATCTTCCATTCACTGGTAGATTCTACTATCCATACCCAGATCAAACAGGCTTAAAGCCCAAACCTCAAGTCTCACATATTTAAGACTTTTGCCCAAGATCTTTATTATGTCAATTAACAAAGCATAACTTGACACAGCCCGTTGAGATGGTTGGCCCACCTGCTAGATCAAAGGTGTTAAGGGTTTCTCCTGATACCCTTGAGGTGTTATTGGCACTTTGAACTCTCATGATATCTCCCGCCTGCTCCAGCCAGAAGCCACAATGAGCTGGTTTGGACAGCCAAAGCAAGCCCCTACTCTCTCTTCTAGTGAAATGGGTGGTGGTGTGATTAGTAGTCGCCTAAGCCAAGGCCTATGGGTGGAGTAGTGGATTGGGGTGGCTATGTATCTCCTGCCCACCTTGCTGTTGGGTAGGTGCCTCACAACCTTGAGAGCCCACTATTCAAATGTTTTGGTGGCTGTAATAGGTGATACCAATTTGGACAGGTAGGCTTTCAGGTTTCTTCTTGAATGGCCCATGTATTTGAGGAGATCTTATGTCCTGGTGTATGTACAAAAACCAGACCTCTAGTTCTGTGGTTCTGTAGAGGATGCAGATGCATCCCAATGTGTGAGTTAGTACCAAATAGTATCCCTGTTGTGTGGTGGGATATAAGGAACCCTTTCCCCTATCTATACCCTTTGGCTATTATTGTCATGAATGATATTTCAATACTTGTATTGAAAACCCAAGAGTTGATCCCCAGTTCCCAGAAGGCGTATCAAACCCTCCAGACCAGTCCAGGACCCGCCAAACCGTTAAATCACAGACTCAAACCGGTAAATTACTCTGTGATCCGCCGGCCTACTACAGAGGACCCTCCAAAGACTACTCAAGTCACACAAAGTGGACGGGAGACTGCCAACTTGTTAAATTGCAAACCCAAGTTAATGAATAACTCTGAGACCCGCCAGCCTCCCAAAGACAATTCCCCAAATGTTCATCATATTGATGCCAACCTTGAGCCACCAAAGACCTAAACCTATGCAGAGGTCACAGCTTGCCTTAAGGAGGTTAAAACAAAGCGTATTTTTAACCTTGCCAATGACCACCAGCAACTGCCAGTCTCCCGCCCAGAAGGGGTAGTACAATTGGACTACTCAGGTGACATAATGAACAGTGGCGGCAAAACAAAGCATCACCTTTCCTATTTGCCAGAACAGGCACAACCTGGATCTGGCGCCCTTGAGACCCCAAGCCAAGACCCACGTCCTGCCAGTGCCTTGTCTGCAAACCTGAACCCTGCAAAAATTGAAGAAGCAAAGTCCCAGGGTATAAAAACCCTGGCAATACAGTGAAGACCCCATTGTCATTTTCAATAATAAAGTTTTATGAGCCTTTGGTTCAAACAAATCTTACTCTATCTAGTCTTAATGATCTTCCATCTTAATTCCAGTCCAGTAGACCGCCAGGCTGCCGCACTCCCCCGAGACTAATCTGCCAAATTGCCCCAGGCATTATACTGTCCCCCGGGAGCCCCCTTTGGACCTGTGCATTTTACTGAATACCCCCCCCCAACCCGGCCTATTCAGAGTACGACTTAGAGACCATCCTCATTGCTGACCCCTTGGCTAGGACTAGAGAAACCAAATACATAGGACAAGAAGGAAAGTGGTACAAAAGGCCGCAAATATTGTTCAAAGACAAGTACAATTATCTGCCTGCCTACTTTTTTACTATGACTCCTCTTCTAACCCCACAACCAGACCACCCGCTGGAACCTACTGCTGCCGCCAAGACCCCCTCTACCCAACTGTTTGGAGTACTATACATTACTTTGACCGGTTTGGTGGATTTTGTGGTCCCCAACTCCAGGCCCTGGTCCATACTCGGGTGATCTGTATCTTACATTATCAAGTTAGCACCCATTCTATGGTGGGCCCTACCCGCTGGCTCGACTGCACCTCACCCCAAGCCGCCCAATGCCTCTACCTACAACTGGCTTCCTGAAATTATGAAAATCTTTTACAAACACAGTAACCTGGGCCCCAAGATGTTATTAACACTTGGGGCAACTTGTATGCTCTTTTTTATGATAATCACTTATTATACCCATAAGGCACTTACCTCCCTGATACTCCCATGGATGAAGAACCAACCTGTCAAAGAATTGAAAGACCCTGCACCTGGTGCAGAACCCCAGAACCCAGCCACATCACAAGTGCAAAATGTGATAGTGAACCAGACCACAACCAAGGTGGATATGCCCCAGATGGGCAAACTCACCTTAGAAAAAGCCCACCAAGCCATGCCAGTCCTCCGCCTCCACTTCCAAACCAACACCAACACCTACCCCAGTGACACTGAGAAAGTCTTGGGGGTGGCCGCCATGCTATCAGGAGACACACTGGATTGGTTCGGGAAAGCCACCGCCAAAGATGTTGAATTTTGCCTTGGCTATTTGAAATTTGAAGCCAAACTCATGAGCACTGGCAATGACCAAGACACCAGATACTATGCGCTGAACTCTATGTTAGAGATCTGACAAGCAAACTGCCCTATCCAAGCCTATATCAACAAGCTCCTTAAACTGAAAATGCGCACCCAACTTGAAGATGAATTATCTGCCATTATCTTCAGAAAGGGAGTCAATTCAGCCATGAAAGACCTGTTGAAGCGCCACCCTCCTACACTGAGCCTAGAGGAATTACTGCCCCTATGCAAAGGTCTGAGTCTAAACCAAGAAGGACAGAACATGAACCTGGCCTGAGCCGGCAGGGCCATGACACCCAATCAACCTGGAATTTCCCCTGACAAGTTACAACGCCACTATTGAGATGGGTTATGTTTCTACTGCCATGAGGTCTGGCACCTAACCAGAGCATGCCCTAAGAAGAATAAACTTCCTGTATCCTTGGCACAAATAAACACCTCTGCACAATCTTATAAATTCATCCAAGTGACCATAGACTGTATGGGAATCAAGCGCCAGATAGAGGCCTTTATTGATACAGGAGCCAATGAAAGCTTTATAGACGCCAACCTGGCAAATGAACTAGGACTAACAGATTCAGAGCATAGCCTATAAGTAACCATGGGAAACATTTCCCTGGACACTGGCTACGAGTGCAAACAGGAACTTCCCTTGACAATTGGACAGAACGTGTATCCAACTCCCTTGATCCTCTTGCCAGGACTGCCTCATCCTCTAGTACTGGGGAACTCATGGTCCAACAGACATGGTCTGATTCTAAACTATTGTGAGCAGACTGCCACCTTAGGACAACCCAAATCTTGGACACCGTTCCATTCTGTATGAGTCCCGGCAGAACCCAACCAACAGACTCTTAACCATAAAGATGGAATCCAGCGTTGGGACACTACCTACTCCCCTGCAGAAGTGGGACCACATATTTAGTAAAAGAAGCGGCCACAAAACTACCCAGCCACTCAATATACGACCACACTATAGACCTACTACCAGGTACCCAACCTCACCACGGACCCATCTATAGTTGCAACCACCAAGAACAAGCAGCCTTGAAAGCTTACTTGGAGGATATGACAAAAAAGGGTTTTATCCAAGTATCAAAGGCCCCCTGCTTGTCACCAATGCTGTTTGTAGGGAAGAAGGACAGCAGAATGCGTCCCTGCGTGAACTACCAGAAGCTGAACAATATTCCTGTGAAGAACCGTTACCCCATCCTCAACGCCAACAACCTTTGCAACGTACTAACTGGAGCCCAGGTGTACTCAAAAATTGACCTAAGAGATGTGTTCAACCAAATCCAAATCAAAGAGGGTGATGAATACAAAACGGCGTTCAAGACCAGGTATGGACTCTATGAATACCTGGTGATGCCATTTGGACTATGAAACGCCCCCAGCACCATCCAACACATGATAAACACTGTATTGGGTGAATACCTCGACCAGTTCTGTGTGGCCTATCTTGACAACATCCTCATCTACAGCAAGACCCACGAGGAACACCTGCGCCACCTGGACCTTATACTAGAAAAACTCTCCCAAGCAAACTTACATGCTAAACTTAAGAAGTGTGAATTCTTCCAGTCTGAAGTTGAGTTCCTGGGATACATAGTGAAGACTGGCAGTTTTGCCATGGCACAGGACAAAGTAGAAGCAGTAACATCTTGGCCGGTGCCCAAATGCAGGAAAGATGTGAGAAGTTTTTCGGGCCTGGCAAATTATTGCAGGGATTTCAACCAAAAAATTTCTCTTATTACTATGCCCCTGACCTGCATTTGCTCTGACAAGGTTACCTTTGCTTGGACTGACAAGTGCACATCAGCATTTGAGGCCTTGAAACTTGCCTTCACTTCTGCCCCTGTCCTGGCCATGCTCAACCCAAAAAACCATTTGTACTGAAAACCAACACGTCCAACTTTACAGTGGGCGGGGTCCTTCTTCAGGAAGGAGGGGATAGTATGCTAAATCCTGTAGCATATTACTCCAAGAAGATGCTGCCTTCCAAAGGAAACTACCCAATCTACAATAAGGAGATGCTTGCAATAATGAAGATCCTGAAACATTGGCGCCGGTACCTATGTGGTGCCAAATTTCCAGTAAAGGTCCTAACCAACCACAAGAACTTGGTTTACTTCTTTAAACCCAGACAGCTAAACCAGAGACAGGCCAGATGGGCCTTGGAACTGGCTGACTATACCTTGACCATTGACTACAAGCCTGGGAAGATGAACGTGGCACCTGACGCCCTGAGTAGAAGAGCTGATCTGATGCCTTCCTCTACAGAAACCAATGACCACAACACACATGTACTCCTTGACCCAGCCAGCCTAGGCATCCAACTGATGTACATGAAGATCATGGCCTGCAAACCTGACGTAATTGAGGCGCAGAAACAAGACAAATACTCAGCGGACCTTATTGCTGACTTGACCTCAGACCCAGAGAGCTGCCACCACAAGAAAGGATTCTCGCTGAAAGGATCCACCCTGCTACTACACAACCGGATCTATGTACCAGAAGGCAAGACAAGGACCAAAGTACTCATTTACTACCACAACTCAGAGATGGCTGGCCACCCTGGCAGACTCAAGACACTCCAAGGAATCAAGAAGAATTACGCTTGGCCCCAACTGGACAAAGATGTGGCCACCTACATTGAAGGCTATGAGACATGTGGAAGAACCAAAACCTGTAGATCCAAACCTGAAGGCCTGCTAAGACCACTAGACATACCTGCAGGGCCCTGACAGTCTGTGTCAATGGACTATATTGTAGAGCTGCCCCCCTCCAACGCGTTTAACGCCATCCTGGTCATGGTAGATAGATTTACTAAGATGTCCTATTTTGTCCCTACCACCACCCACTGCACTGCCGCAGAGACAGCTAGACATTTCCATGGCCACATCCTAACTCAACACGGCACTCTGGCAGAAATCATCACAGATAGAGGACCACAATTCACCTCCAAATACTGGACTCAGGTGATGAAGGACTTGGGGGTAAAGTGCTGTGTATCAACCTCCTACTACCCACAGACTGACGGTCAGACTGAACAAGTAAACCAAATACTTGAAAAATACCTACAATGCTACACCAACGCCAACCAAGATAACTGGGCTGAGATGCTACCCATGGCACAGTATGCCTACAACAGCAAAGACCACACCTCCACAGGGATGTCCCCCTTCAAGGCCAATTATGGGTTTGACCCATCTTGGGATCCCAGTATTGGCAGTAAGGAGATAAACACGTCAGGACAAACCTGGATTGAACAGATACATAACACCCAACAAACCTGTCTTAAGAATCTGACCTGTGCTGTCCAGACTTATAAGGCTTTTGATAATAAAAAGAGGATCCCTGGGAAACCGTTGAAGGTAGGAGATGAGGTCTATTTGGACTCTCAAAACGTGCCTCTGACTGTTCCCTGCCAGAAGTTAGCCCACAAAAGAAGTGGCCCCTAAAAGATCAACAAGCTAGTAGGTGAGTTAGCATTCAAACTAGAGCTACCCCCCTTGTGGAAAATACATGAAATCTTTCACCGGGCGCTACTATTCAAGAAAGAAAGTAACTCCCTACCCCACCAGAAACTCAAGACTGACCCTCCTCCCATCCAAGCAGGACTTTCTGAAGAATATGAAGTTGAATATATTCACGGAGACTGTACCCACTACAAAACACCCCAGTACTACGTCAAATTGAAGGGATATCCACCTGAGGAAAGCACTTGGGAACCATTAAGCAACCTACCCAACACCCAACTAGCATTTCAACAATACCTTGAGAAGAAGGCCAGGAAGGAAGGAACCCCCGGGAAGGAAGGGGATGATGTCATGAATGACATTTCAATACTTGTATTGAAAACCCAAGAGTTGAACCCCAGTCCTCTGAAGGCGGATTGGGCCCCCAGGATGACCCAGGACCTTCCAAACCGTTAAATCACAGACTCAAACCAGTAAATTACTCCGCAATACACCGGCCTACTACAGAGGACCCTCCAAAGACTACTCAAGTCACACAAAGTGGACGGGAGACTGCCCACTTGTTAAATTGCAAACCTGAGTTAACGAGTTACTCCAAGACCCACCAGCCTCCCAAAGACAATTCCCCAAATGTTCATCAGATTGATGCCAACCTTGAGCCACCAAAGACCCAAACCTATGCAGAGGTTGCAGCTTGCCTTAAGGAGGTTAAAACAAAACCTATTTTAACCTTGCCAATGACCACCAGCAACTGCCAGTCTCCCGCCCAGAAGGGGTAGTACAATTGGACTACTCAGGTGACATAGTGAACAGTGGCAGCAAAACAAAGCATTGTCTTTTCAATTTTCCAGAACAGGCACAACCTGGATCTGCTGGCCTTGAGACCCCAAGCCAAGACCCACGTCCCACCAGTGCCTTGTCTGCAAACCTGAACCCTGCAAAAATCAAAGAAGCAAAGTCCCAGGGTATAAAAACCCTAGCAGTACAGTGAAGACCCCATTATCATTTTTGATAATTAAGTTTTATGAACCTTTGGTTTGAACAAATCTTACCCAATCTAGTCTTAGTGATCTAACATCTTAATTCCAGTCCAGTAGACCGCCAGGCCACCACACTCCCCTGAGACCAATCTGCCAAATCACCCCAGGCATTATACTGTCCCCCAGGAGCCCCCTTTGGACCTGTGCATTTTACTGAATACCCCCCCAACCCGGCCTATTCAGAGTACAACTTGGAGACCATCCTCATTTCCGACCCCTTGGCTAGGACTAGAGAAACCAAATACATAGGACAAGAAGGAAAGTGGTACAAAAGGCTGCCAAGATTGTTCAAAGACAAGTACAATTATCTATCTGCCTACTTTGTTCCTATGACTCCTTGATGCAATATGTCAATTCAAAAACGCCAGAGCAAAAGACGCCATCTCAAATTTTTTTCGAGATGGCATCGTGATTTACATCAGCAAAACTAAAAAAAACTTAATAAAATTTATTAAATAGTTATTTTTTACATATCAGTTTCTAATACAGAATCTCAAAAAACTGCATCACAGAAACACTATCTCAAATAAAAATAAAAAGAGTGTTATCCAAATAAGATTTTTTAATTATAAAAACACTTAATAAATATCCTAAAATACACCATCACAAAAAACTGCACCACAAAAACGCTATCTCAAATCAAAATAAAAAGTCTGTTATCAAAATAAGGTTACCAAAACTTTGCAAATTCAACTGCAAAATAGCCAGCTTTAAGCGCCGCCTTCTACAATTAAAAAGCGCCAACTTGGGATAGTCTTAGGCGCCGCCGCGCCGCCTTGCAAACATCTTTTATGCCGCGGCGTCATCTTACTATTAAATTTAGTGCCGTGGCGGCGCAAAATTTCAATCCCCAACATAAAAACTCCACTAATCAACAATATTTCCATAAGCACTAAATTTAGAAGATAATTACAACAATTAAAAACTTAATATAATAAAAAATAAGAACTAAAAAATAATAGAAATAATAAAAAAGAGGATAGGCAAAGCAAGTTTATTGCAATAAAAGGCAGGCTGTGTGGGATTAGTCCCTTGTGTTGCAGGCGCCTCCACGCTGCTGATCAGAAGACGTGGCATAAGGAGAGGACTGGCGGTTGGCGGGGCAGGGATGCTTGGTGGTGCGCTGGATGGTAATCACTGGGCGCTCATGGGTGGGCATCATGTAGCGGTTGTTGTCCAGGCGCTGGCGCACCTGAGCCAGGATCACCAGCATTTGAGCCCAGGCCAACTGGGAGTTGCGCAACATAGAAGACCAGTTGCACAGGGGAAGGCGGATCTGACTGATTGGCACCAAACAGTCCCAGCCACTACAAGCGGAGAACGCAGCACCTATAGTGAAGCAGTCTATCAACACATCTTCCATGTAGGAATAGGATAGGGGCAAAGGGATGCGGAGCTGGTAAGCCAGGGAGCAGTAATGCTCCAGGCAACAACCAGCGTACCCGGGCTGGCCAGGCTGGCAACTTTTGGGAGGATACCACATAAAGTGGCAAGTTGCAGCAGCCAAAGGAAGGTAGAGAGAAGCATTATCAGTGGTAATGGCTTGAAGATATGCCTTGAATGTGGCAGAGAAGCAACGGTTGGTATTGGCTTGGACAGGCAAGTCCAAGGTTTGATGGAGGCTGGAATCTGCTACAAGCTCAAGAGCCCAAACCCGAGCCACCTTGTCAATATACTCATTGTGGACAGCAATGGTATGCGCATGTTGTGCAGAAATCTCACTGGGGGGAAGGGTAGCTGACTGCAGCCCTAGACACACCTCAGCAGCCAAACAGGAGGCATCATACCAGCCGTGGTATAACTCCCCTGCCCGAATTGGGGTCATTGCATCCTTGTTGGAGTGTAGCGCCTGTACAAATCTGTACATTGTCTCCTCGTGGTGGCAGATCCCAAACTTGCTAAGAAGGTCAGGGTAGTCCACCACCACATTGTTGGAGTTGCAGCAGGTGTGGAGCATTGAAGATGGGGTAGGGGGGAGGCGCGCCAGTGGAAGGAAGGCGTTGAGGAAATGAGTGCTGAGCACCAGAAGGATTGCTGCTGGGTGGCGCATTGCTGACAGGAAGAGGCTCCTCAAACATGAAGTCCTTGTCAGAAAAATCCCTGGCACTAGAGTTTGGTGCAGTACTACGCTCAGAGGCTGCCACAGTGGTTGCGCAGTCCTGTTTGCAAAACTGTGAGTCACTGGCCCAAAGTCAATTCAAGAAAGTAATACAAACTGAGCGCAGCATTTTTCAAAAAGTGCGCCGCTCCGCTTTGTCCATTGAAGCCATCATTTTGCCGTAGGCTTGGCGCATGCTGGTGTTGCTGTTGTTGTTGGTGTTGGGATTCATCTTGGAAAGAAAGAAAGTGGTGTTTGGTCAAATGGGGGAGATATGTTGGAAATTTTGACCAAGCAGTGATGCCAATTATGACGGAGCTCACGGAATAGAATTACTGCAACCTCATTGTCATAAATTTATAATATAAAATTTATATATATTCAATTGGCAGTAGATTTTGGATCATTACTGCAGAATATCCAATGACATGCGCTGCCGCGCCGTCTCTATCATACATAAAGCGCCACCACGCCACCCAAAAAAAGCTCCAGGTGCCGTGGCGCCGCCTTGCAAATATTTTGGATGCCATGGCGCTGCTCTACTTTTACATCAAGCGCCGCCGCGGCACTATTTTTGAATCCCCAAAATGGTTATCTAATTATTAATCATATTTCTAAGCACTAGTCTTAATAGTATAATTGAAAAAAAGATATTTTGGATTGGTAGTAGATTTAAAATTGTAAAGACAAAATCCAACCTACTGAAAAGCGGCGCCTAAAGTTTTAATTAGTTGGCGCCACGGCGCCTAAGCTTTAATTAAAATGGCGAGGCAGCGTGTTCTTTGATTTTTTGTCATTATATCTTACTTTTATGTGATTAATCCAAGCCTTTCCCTTATTAATTGGGAATAAAATATGGTATTAATTTAAGACCTACATAATAAATTAACCCAACTAGTGCCACTTTGATAGTACTACCCCTCTGCAACACAGTCATTCAAAAATCCACATTTAATATGCTAGCCTTATTCCTTATCATAGTGTGAACTTTGCTATTTGGGTTTCAATAATACAATCTTTTACTAGTGATTTTATTTAGTAATGAGGGTATTTCTGTTGTGCAAAATGTACCCATTACAAAATCTACTAAGCAACTAAGTGTCCAATAGGAGTGGCGCCCACCAATGTGGTACTAGGAATAACCTGTTTTAGCATGTGGTGTCATAGGACGCTATAAAGAGCACGCCATCACAAATTGACTGTTTCCACTTTTACAAAGTACAGTTCAGCGCCAAATCTTAATTAAGTAAAAAATGTAAGAAACTGTCTGAAACTTTGCATTTATGTTTTTTTTATCTCCTCTAAACAACTGGGTACTTTTTAACCCCAGTTGTATAAGCTAGTTTTAAAAATATTCAAGTTTTACTCTTTGGCCCGGTTGAGGTAGCTCTACCAGAAGTTTGTTAATTTAATATAAAAAATGGTCGAAAACACTATATTTTTGAGCTACAGCATCTCAATTACGTCAATTTGAAAACGCCATTTCACTTGCAAGTTTTCAGTCAAAACTCACAGTTTTGCATACTTGCGCTACTAATAAATTTTTAATTTTTACAGAATAAAAAACATAATAATTTTGATGGTATATAATTCGAGAGTTTCTCTACAATTCCATGTAAAAATATTGACTACTTTTATATTTAACACATTCTCATTTTTCTCTTTAAAAATTCTCCCCAAATTTGAACTTTTCTGACGCAAATTTGCTCTTAGATGCCTCCCAAGCCTACCACCAATGTTACCCCCAAGGCTCCCAAGAGCACAGCTGCTCCCGCTCAGGCAAGAAAGACCATGGCTACCCTTGCCAAGCAGACTCCTAAAGAAAAAACGCCTGCCAAGACCCCCACATCTTTCCCCAAGCCTGAGGCTGATAGCCCCACCCCCTCCCCACTCTACCTTTGTCTACTCCCCCTCTGATCTCCAGGAGGAGCACGTTCACTCTAATGATGAAGATGAGAATGAAGAGTCTCCAAAAGCAACTCTGGTGACCATGGTTTTGCAGCCTCAGAGGAGGAGCCTATCCTAGAGTGGGACCTACATGCAGTTGCCAATATCTGCAACGTCAACGGGCAATTTATAGTTCCAGCTATTTTTCCTGACTTGTTTCCCATTATGACCAAGAAGGGGCGCGCTGGCTTTGTCAAGGACGGCTTCCTTTTCATATGCAATGACCAGAAAAAAATATGGCAAACCATCACTACAAATGTGATAGTCCAGGCTGCCCCGCGCAATTAACTACAATTGGGTAAACCCAAGTCAAGGAGCTCACCATTGAGCATGACTGTTTGGGCTCTGATATGATTCTTTACTATCTAATGCGCTGGTACCTTTGCCAAGCCATTCCTTTCAACAAGGACTTGACTTCAACTGAGCTGGTAACTCATACTCTCCTTTACCTGAATAAGGATCAGAGAGAGGAGGTTGGAGAAAAGACCAGACTCCAACAGTATGTGACTGATCAACGGTCAATTGATGCCAATATTGGCGTCAGCGCTAGAAGTATCAAAGAGCTTGTACTTTCAGAAGTCCAGAAGACTACCATGCTTGGAAAGCCCTTTTTGCTACACAACGACAGGCAAGGTTCACCAAACCGTATTTTGTGCTTTTTGACACAAGAGGATCTTGTACGCCTTTTAAAGTGCGATACCTGGTTTGCCAATGGGACTTTTGCCTCTTGTCCTAAGCTATTTTATCAGCTTTGGGACATCCATGGTCAGTTAAATGAACATACGATTCCCTTTGTCTTCTTCTTTCTCCCTAATAAAAGGGAAGAGACTTACATCCACGCCTTGAATATACTCAAGCAAAAACTGGATGCCATCTTGCCAACACTTGAAGAAGAGCCAACCAAGAAAAGAGGCCACAAGAAGAAGAAGGTCAGCCCAGAGGCTACCCAAGAGCAACAGGTCATAAACAAAAAAAAACGCCTGAGTCCGTTCCTTATAATACCACATTGATGGTTGACTTCAAGGCTGCACAGGCCAACGCTTTTATCAAGGTATTTAGGAGCAGGCCTCAAGGCTGCTTCTTTCACTACCGCCAGGCTCTGCGCAAGAACCTAATGAAAAACCCAGCCCTCAATAAGCTGGTATACAAAGATGGCACAAAGGAGGCCAGAAAGATATTTGATTGCTTTGCTGCTCTTGCCATGGTTAGAAAGGAAGAGGTTAACCTTTTTTACAACAATCTTCTCAATGACAATTACATTCTTGGGAACCAAGAAGCCTTTGCTTCTTTCATACAGTATTTTGAGCACCAGTGGGTAGGTGTATTCCAGGGACATTGCCGCATCTGCAAGGGCGGCAACTCAATTAACTGGAAATGCTATAAGCAGGTCAAAGCCGGCGTAACTAAGACCACCTCCTCACTTGAAGGTTGGCATAACCAATTTTCCCGCCTGGTTAAGGCAAAAAAGCCTATGTTCAATATGATCATCAAGAAGCTTAAGGTCCAGCATGCACACGGGGATCAGCTATATTCCCAGGCTGTCAAAGGCAAAGCTTTTATAGCCAAGCATGCTGGTCAGCAGGTCAAGTTTGCAAGTGTTACAAGAGCAGCTTTGGCCTATTACACCAGAGAGGGCCGCCTTACCCATCTCAAAGGCATTGCTACGGCCCTTGGATCTAATGTATAATCCACTTTCTTTAACAATAAACTTCTTTTTTTCAAATATTTGATTTTAACTTTTAATATGTATATACATGTTTAATATAGTGTTAAAATTTAATACAAAAATAGCACTATTTTAGGATGTGTTGACTTTGGAACTTTGCGCACTATAGTTGGTATTAGCTGACCCCATATTTTTATTGCAGATTTGAAATTCTTGGATGATTTTGAGTCTAGTCAAATGTTTTTTTATAGTTTTTGAAATGTTTTTTAGGCTTTTATCAATATTTTAAGTTATCTGGCGCAGTTTAGCCATAGATCCAAGATGGCGTTTTTAAGATGGCGTTTTTGAGATGGCGTCTTTCTAGATGACGTTTTTGGACACATTTTTGAGATGGCATCTTTCTAGATGGCGTTTTCAAGATAGCGTCATTTGAATTGATGTATTGCACCAACTCCTCCCTTAACCCCACAACCAGACCGCCTGCTGGAACCTACCGCCGCTGCCAAGACCCCCTCTACCCAACTGTTTGGAGTACTATACATTACTTTGACCAGTTTGGTGGATTCTGTGGTCCCCAACTCTGGACCCTGGTCCATACTCGGGCAATCCATATCTTACATTATCAAGTTAGCATCCATTCTATGGTGGGCCCTAATGCCATCTCAACTGCACCTCACCCCAAGCCGCCCAATGCCTCTACCTACAACTGGCTTCCTGACAATTATTCTCTGCATCTGTTACAAGCTGGCTTACATCACCCTCAAGCTTTAAAATGGTGGCAGAGCTCAAGACTTTGTAATGATTGCTATTAGAGTGTAAGTCCAGCAAGGGCTGGTCAGGATCCAGCCTGTTGTCCCCCAGGATGGATTCTACATATAATCAGGGAAGGGCAACAGCTGTGAATAGTGTTTTCTCAGGCTTATATTTGATAAAAAGCTAATTGGGGATATGTGATAAAGCCAACCTTCCTGGTTTCAAGTCATATGGGACTGTGTGTTGAGTTATTGTGGTTGTTTATGGTCTATGAGAACCTTTAGAGAAAAGTTGTCCCCTTCTAATTAGCAATACCAATTTTTGACCCCATGAACAACAGAAGCTATCCCCTTGTCATGTATGGGGTATCATTGTTCCATTCTGTGAGTTTGCGGGATTCATGCACCACAGAAAGGAAACTGTGTATTTTTTATAAGTGGCACCCCCCTATAGCTTGATCAGAGGTGTTAGCTTCCAGCTTATACTTCCGGTCTCAATTGAGGGACAGTAGTATTAGGGCAGCAGTTAAGCTTTGCTTAGGCTTTTTGAACGCCTGGTCACTCCCCAGGGTCCAGTTAAACTTCTGCTTGGTGTGTAAAGCTTTGTGAGCAGGGAGAAAGCTCCCTGAAGCTGGATATAAACTTGCATACATACACCACTGTGGCGCTCCTTCTCTGAAGATACCAAGGTATGTCCTAGATCAAATCCAGGGACTGACTGGCTTGGGGTACCATTCTTCAAGTGACTGAGTTCTACTCCCAGTGCACTATACCTTGCTTGCAGTCCTTGTCACAAATGTCATTTTTCTTCTGATGATAAAGCAAGGAAAAAATCAGGAATTAAACCCTGGTTCCCATAATCTGTGGCCCACCAGCCCAGAGGCCCCAGCTGCCCATGTCTTTTGGGCTCAAATATGTGGGTTATTCAATAATAAGTCCATAAATTCAAGGGGTTTAATTAATACTGTAAAGGTTTGTAGTTAAGAGCACACCACCTAAGGCCCAGATCTACGCAGAAGCAGATGCTTACCAAAACAAGATTTCTGGGGAAGTCAAATTTACACCCCCAATGAAAGCCAGCAAGTATCAACTATCAGGGTTAAGGCTAATATACATTTTTCTGGGCCGCCTGATCTTAAGGATAGAGTTGGGAATTTAGAAGTCCTCTGAATCTTTTCATAAATGCACAGCAATCAAGAGCTAGCCAAACCTGAGGACCAACTGAGGTACCAGATTTCTGACATTAGATTCCCAAGGACCAAAATCTCGCATTTTATGGAGGAACCAGAAATTTCAGTATATAATCTCTGTCAAAGCTGAAAATGATGTTATTGCCATTCTGATATAAAGTCAAATAAACTTTTGTTTCACAAAACTTCTACCATATTTAGTTCTTGTCTTCTATCATCTACATACCATTTTTGTAGGATACCAAGCCCTTCTAGCCCTTATGTCAATTCTGTAGCCCCTCTTCCTGCATTATTCTATCTAACAGGGGTATTTCTGGACCTACCTGTTTCACTGACTACCCTCTGAATTCAGCCTACTCAAAATCCACCTTAAAAAACATCTTAATTGCCAACCCTTTGGCAAGAGCTAGAGAGCCAGAAACCTTCAACTGTGAAGGAACATGGTACTCAGTGTAGACCCAACTCTTCTACAATAAGTATAACTATCTGCTTGCCTACCTAGTACTCATGACACCCCCTTGGCCTAATAGCCCAACCACCTGTAAGATTCTGTTACTGCTACTGAAATCACTTCCACCCAGCTTTTTGGAGTATTATATATAATTCTGACTGGCTTGATAAACTCAATGGTTCCTGATCAAGACCTCTGGTCTCTTCTTGGTTGATCCTTATATTTCATTATCAAGTTGTCACCTATCCCGTGATGGGCCCTGTTCTCTGGCCCAGCGGCCTGCTGCCTGCTGCCCTTGTCAAATAGTTCTAACCCAGTAATTGGAACTATGGCAGTTCTTCATAATCCTCCAAGATCTTTCTCATCAACATACTAGAATTGTCTCCACAGACCATAAAGTCTTATTGGCCTGTCTTTATAGGGGATTTACAGCTCTTGAAAGAGGGTTCCAAACTCCTTTACTCGGAATTCATTTCCTCTTATTGTGAGTGTAAGTTCCCTGGATAGCCTGGTCTATTCTTCACTAGGAGCTTGGCTCCTGGAGAGCTTTCAGTACTTCTGCCTATACTGATCCTCTTTCAGGAATATTTTCAGGAAGCCAGGCATAGGTAGAGGCATTGGGCGGCTTGGGAGAGGGTACAGCAAAGCCGGCTGGTAAAGACCACCATAGAATGGGTGCTAACTTGATAATGTAAGATACAGATCACCCAAGTAAGGACCAGGGTCCGGAATTAAGAACCATGTAATCCACCAATCCTGTAAAAGTAATATAGAGTACTCCAAACAGTTGTGTAGAAGTGGTCTCTGTTGCGGTGGTAGGTTCCATTGGGTGGTCTGGTCTTGGGGTTGAGGGCAGAGTCATGGGGACAAAGTATGCTGGCAGGTAATTGTTGGCATATTTGCAGAAGTATAAGTTGCTATTTTCTACAAACAATTAGTCAGGATCCTAACTCTTAATACTATACCTGTAGTTGGTATAGTGATAGCCTTTGCTAGGACAGAAGAATATAAGGATATAATGACAAAACTGGTATTTATTTAGATAGTGCTACAGTTATATAGTAAGAGGCGGGGGAATTTCCACCAGGGGAAAGGAGGCACAGACAGAAGGAGGAGAATGGAAAGGCACAGTAGAAAGAGCCGCACAAGAAAACAACTGGTTTCACATGCCTTTCCTAATGGAAGCAAGTGGCAATATCTACACCATCCTATTTATAACCTCAGAAGTAAAGTCTGCACTTGAAGCACATTCAAAAGGCGCTTCAAACACCCATTTTTAGGGCGTTTTTAACGTAATTAACCATGTTAAAACCATGTTGAGATAAAGCAATTGTGCAATTGTTATGTTGCTCAATCCCTAAGTGGACAACTTATTGTCTAATCTATTCAGGATATGCAACATTTCCCTCCACTGGATTAGACAACAGGGTTAAAAAAGTCTTGGTGTCTCAAGATGGCGGCTATGGTGAACAGTCACTCTAGAAGAGTTCCAAGAAGAGCCTTGAAGAAGGTGCAAGTAGTAATCTCCAAGAGGAGCAATCATACAAGGCCATTGGAGATGGAGAAGGCAATTGAAAAGCGGGTAGTACTGCATGATGTGGACAGCAGCTATCTGGACTTGGGGGTTCAGCTAGATCAGCTACTGGTGCTTCAGCTGGTCTTAGTGGGAACAGACTCATTATTTTCTGCATTGTTCCTAGCCTTGAGTGAGCCCAGGGAGGTGACAGGGACTGTTTTGCAAAGGGGTCACAGCATCTATTGACAATTCTTCATGCAAGCTGCGGAAGAATACTTGGAGACTCAGTTGAAGGAGTTCCAATTTGATGGTCAAGTGCTCTCAGTTTTGTAACAGGGGACAGTATCCAACATAGTGAAGTCAGTTTTTTGCGCTTGGGCAACACCTGGGGTTACAGAGACTCAACCAGTCAGTAGGAAAACCTCTGACAACTTTGAGCAGCGTCTTTGGCAAGCCTTCCAGGAAGTGTTGAAGGTGTACACAGTGGAGGATACTGCTCATCTGGTGCCAATGGTGATGGCTGGCAACCTTGTTCTTTGGGGGACCAACCACTGTGATTCCAAGCAGGAGAACATGGGAGTCTTCCTTGAGTGGGCCTTGTCTGTGCTCTACAGGGTGGGTGGTCAGGTTCCAGTAGAGTATGCCCTTTGCAAGAGCCTCCTGTGGGAATGTATCTTCTTGGGGGTCGCCTTTCCTGTGGACATTGGGGTCAATCATGTGTCGTGTTTGGTGGGGGTTTGTTGCTCAATCCTTGGTCATCAGCTTTGCAGATCTGTAGGTAACCAGTTGTGTTTCCTGGCTGCCATTCAGGTGGTAGAACAGTTGGTGCAGTATTGGAAGAGTCTTTTCAGCCCCCAATAAACACTTTGTTCTTTCATTCTTATTCCTCATAATTTGGTGCATCACTATTGCAAACAGGACAAAAAACCATGGAGTTTTTAATTAGGCTTTTATTTTTTTGGGTTGTTGTCCTCATTAGGGCTTACTCTTGGTCACTAGGAGCAGCACACATATACTGAGCGTGTACTCTAGTGATCAATTGCCCAGAATAGGGCTCCTTAAGGGTGTAGGAGTTGGGGCCAGTCTTCTGGATAACTTGAACTGGGCCTTGCCAAAGGGAAGCAAGTTTGGATTCACGTCCATATACTTTATTGCTAAAGAAATAGACTGAGTCTCCCACTAGGTAGGTGGGTAGGGCAGGGCATTTGGATGCAGCTTGTTCTAGGTCCTGCAACTTATGGTTTAATTTTATGGTGTAGGCCTCTGATTGCAAGCAAATAAGGGTTTGAACAAGTTTTTTGATGTATGCCTCTGGGGACACATCCAGGATGGGTTTTACCAAGGAATATAGTAAAGGGGGAAGTCCTGGTTGCCGGTCATAGAGCAGTTGGAAGGGCAGCTTGCCAGTGGCACAATGGTATCTAATGTTATATGCAAAGGTGGCTGCAGGCAGAAAGGTATCCCATTCAGTCTCATGTTGGTGACTGAGCTTCTGGGGTATCTGTACCAGGCTCCCATTAGTGCACTCTACCATGCCATTTTTCTGTGGGTGATAAGGGGTGGATAGTGTCCCACAAATTCCCATCATTTGGTTGAGGCAGGGGATGATATGACTGGTGAAATTGGTACCAGTGTCTGTCAGCAGAATCCAGGGACAATCATGTTTTTATATGATATTCTCCAGAATGAATGTGGCTGTCACCAGTGCAGATTGATTGGGAATTGCTTTGGCCTCTACCCATTTAGTCAGATGATCAACAGCCACAATGATGAACTTGTTGCAACTGTTGGTAACTGGCAAGGGTCCCACTACATCAATGGCTACTGTGTGGAAGGCAAATCCAGGGCGTACAAGTCTGTGTTAGAACTTGGCAACCTTAGGTCTCTCAATGTTGCAGTCATGACAGGTGGCTAGCGTATCTACTACATCAGTGTACATTACTTCCCAGAAGCAGTGCTGCTGTAGCAGGGCATATGTCTTCTGTATACCATCATGACCAGTAGTCTTGTGAGCGGCCACCACTGATTCCATGCATAGAGATGGGTGTATACAAGGTAGCCAAGAGTCTCCACAAAGCTTCAGGAGCTATCCCTTAGAGACCTTGGTATTGACAGCCAGCTTCTTGAGAGCCCTCTGTATCTCTACTGGCTCCTCTCCCCACAAAGAAGGATCCTCCATAAGCTTGTCATAGAGAATTTCAGCCATGGGGGATACTAAGGCAACAGTAGGAAGACAGGAGAGACAGTCAGCATTCTGGTGGGCTGCTCTGGCTTGATGAATGATTTTTGTAGTCATAGGCCCAAAAAATTAATGGACCAACACACGAGACGCCCTTTGGGATCCTTGAGGGTCTTCAGACATTGCAGGGAGGCATGGTCTGTTACAACCGTGAAATTTAACCCATGGAGATACACTCTGAATTTTTGGTAGGAGTATATCACAGCCAGACACTCACGTTCAGTGACAGTGTGGTTCCTCTTGTGAACATTAAACATACACAAGCAGTATCCCACAGGGTGTTTGAGTCCTTCAGAGTCCAGTTGGGAGAGGACACCCCCAATTGCAGTCAGGCTAGCATCTGTATGAACCACAAATAGCTTGGAAAAGTCAAGATATGCTAGTACAGGGGCTGCAGTCAGTGTTTCTTTGAGAGCATTGAAGGCAGATTGGCATGCTGGGCTCCAGAAGAATTACTTATCAGCTTGGAGAAGCTGAAAAAGAGGGTCGCCCAGAGATGCAAAGTTGGGATGAAACAACAGTAGTACCCAATCATCCCCAGGAAGACTTTCATGTCCCAATTATTGGCCAGGCTCTGCATTTTCTCAATGGCTTCTACCTTCAGAGGTACAGGACAGAGTCCATCTTGACTAATAATGAACCTCAAGAACTCAAGATGCTCCTTGAAGAAGTTGCACTTGTGTGGCTTGAGCTTGAAATTAGCTGCAAGTAACCTCTGGAAGACTTCCTCCAAGTGCTTCAGATGATCATTAAAGGTTTGGGAGAACACATATATGTCATCCAGATAGACCAGGACACTGGTGAGTTTGAGGTCACCCATCACCACATTCATGGCCCGTTGGAAGGTAGCCGTGGCATTCGACAGACCTTGGGTCATCCTTGTGGGTTGGAATAGCCCTTGGTCAGTGATAATTGCACATTTTTCTTGACTGGTGGGGGTTAGATCAATCTGCCAGTACCCACTGATAAGATCCATGGCACTGAAGAACTTGGCTCCACCCAGGCGGTCTAAGGTATTGTCAATGTTAGGGTGGGATACAAATCCTTCTTGGTAACAGCATTCAGACAGTGGTAGTTAATCACCACTTGATTGCTACCATCCTTCTTTTTTGATAATCAGGAGAGGGGAAGCCCAAGGGCTTTTACTGAGGACCAGTAAGCCAGATCCCACTAGTTTCTGAAGCTCCTCATTGGCTACAGCATGATTGACTTGACTACGCAGTATAGGTCTGGAGCAGATAGGTGGACTACCTTGAGTGTCAATATGGTGGGCGACATATGCAGCCTTGCTTGGGTCATAATCATCCTTGGAAAACACATCCTTATACTGAGCAAAGAGATCCATGTCTTGATCCTTTTGCTCTTCAGAGAGACCAGATAGAGAGTCACAGCTTATGACCAATAGCACCAGTGGTTGCTCATAGGGTAGACCCAACTCAGAGAAGTCCGCAAAGGGGGCAGTCTCCTGCAGGTTGTTGTGCTCTTCCAGTTGTATATAACCCAGAAGTTGGTGTTTGGAGACAACCATAGCTTCATGACTCATGTTGGTCAAGAGTATTAGTACCTCCTTCTCACTTGGCATGAGGATGCCTGGTGCAACCCATGGTTCTAGTCTGGAGGCATTAAGGATGCCAAAGATTTCTCCATGAGTACCAGCCAGTAGAGCCAGCAAGAGGCCTGTATTGTGGATCACCTGGGCGCCAGGTGGAATAGCCATATTACAGGAGGTGTAGACTGGGATACTCTTGGCTTCCCCAATTGAGAGAGGTAGCACCTTGACCTTCTTACTATGCAGTGTATAAGCAACTGGAAGCTCTCTGTTTGTGTACTCCAGATTGATTTAGTGCAGATGTTGTAAGGGCAGGTCAGACAGGCAATCACCATGATAGAACATGGGTATGGAATGGCCCAATATTCCAAATGTATGGTCTCCATGGTTAGTCACAGTGCCATACTGAACCATGAAGCTAGTCCCAATAAGAATGTCATAGCTGTTGTTTTCCAGAACCATAGCAGGAGCAGTAACCATTAGCTTCCCAAAGCAAAGAGGGATAGAAGAGTAGGCTCCTTTTGCTCTAGTGGTCAGTGGCCCAGCAGTACCAAACTCTTCATGGTAGGCCAAGTCTGGTGCCAGCTTAAGCTTCTTAACCAGCCAAGAGATATAATGTTTCCAGGGGCACAAGTATCCAGTATGGCCCGGATGTGAGTCTTGTTCACTACCAGGTTGATATAGGTGCAATCCTGGTGGTCCTCTCTGATCTCCACAATCTTTGAGACCTGGTGTACACTTAGTCCTTTGAACTTCTCCAGAAAGGTAGCCATGGCAGCTCCCACAGCTGGGCTTACTTCCTTGAGGGATTCTAGCGGTGCTGAGACGTTTACTGTACAGAGCAGCTTGGCCAGTTATTCAGTGCTGTCTTCCTCATGAGTGACTTCAACACCTGGTTGATCTAGTTGTTTGGCATAAGATAAGGATACTGTTCTCTGAGGTATTTGGGGGATAACCACCTCAGGACAAAGTGTAGTCTAATGAGTTTGAGTGTTAACGGTGAGGACTCAATGTAGGAGGAACTCTTGAACTCCTTTGGATTCAGCATCCTTGTGTATTGGTTGGGAGTCAAAGTCAATCAGAGAGGGTTCATACTTAGGGTTTGCCTCAGAGGATAGTAAAGCAGCAGGCCTCTGAGCAGGTTTGTTGGGGGCAGTGGTATAGGGGAGATGAGGGTGTCAAAATTACAAAGGCAGCCAAGGATTTCTCCTTGTCCTGGCTGCTTAGTAGTTTTTTGACTGGTCCTCATTGTCCTCCTCAATAGCAGCGTCCTTGGCGTAGTCCTCCTCAGCGTCCTCCATGCCTACATGGTGGACCTTTTGGTGGGAGTTCTTACATTCCCGAGAGAAGTGGCCAGCCATACCACATTTGAAGCAAGTACGGGGAGTGTTGTTGGTTGGAGCGGCCTCAACCTTGTTGGAAGGCTTGGGCATCTCCACAGCCACACGGGGTCTATATTCAGCTTGCTGGCGGGGGAGGCCTTCAGGGAGATGAACTTTGAACTCTTCCTTGTAGGTGTGTAGGAGGCAAATCAGGTCTTGCACAGTGCAAGCATTGTAAATACCCAACTTAAGAGCCAGAGATAGTTCCCAGTTGACACATACAGCATTGAGGAGTGCTGACTGCACATCAATAAACTATACAACGCTCATAGACAATAGGGTTTGAGCCTCAAGGTAGAACTTAAAAATGAAGTCTTCTAGGGGTTCCCCCACCTTTAACTTGGTGTCAGCAAAGTCTATCTTGCGACCAAGAAGGGCTTCTTGGCTACAAAATTCTTCTGTCAGGGCTCTTGAAATGTTGGCAAAAGTCCAGCCATTCTCAGGGAGACGCAGCAGGATAATGATTTGAGTCTCAGAATCCAGACAGTTGATGATTGTGGAGTCTCTCATGGCATTATCAGCGCCATACATGGAGTTTTGATATGGGCATAAGAACATGGCCACATTACTCTTGCAGTCAAACTTGGGTAGGTTGACGGGCTTGAAGTTGTTGGAGCCATGTTAAGGGGGGCAGGTGTGATCCTCGCTGGGGAGCGGGTGAGACGAGAACAGCTAAGGGTAGAGGCAGCAAACCTAGCCTCAGAGGCACATCAACAATTTTCCTCTTGTTGTGCTTCATGTTCAACTTCTCTGCCCTGAGCAGCCCCAGAAGCTTCAGGAGTGGACAAGACGTCATCCTTGGACTCCAACACTGGCTCTAATACTTATACAATGTTGGGGCCAGCCAAATGTGGCCATCATTGCTTTTGTAGCTATGATAGAACTTGGGGCTGAAGGACCTTCTTGGACTGTGGTGACTCTTGGAGTTAAGGGACATAGTCTGTAAGTTGACGGCCATAATCTTACTGTCCATCCTATCTAATTGGCTCTGGAAGGCGTCCAGGAGAAGTTGCTGCTTGTCCATCTCATCTTGATATACCTTGTTCTCTTGACAGGTGATATCCAAGCCGTCTTCCAGAGAGGTAATGTGCTTCTCATGTGTGGCAAGCTCATCTTGGAGCAAGGCTATCACCTCCTTGTCCTTACTGACTTAGGTCTAACTATCAGCTCTATCATGTGATTGTCAAAGTTTGAGACAATCCTGAAGCTCCAACAGAGTGTGGTAGCCATTGAACAGAAAGGCAAGATCAGCACTTTGTTGGACCAGTTCCACCTGCATCTTCATGTAGTGATCAAAGAGCTCAAGGACGTCACGGCCAAGAAGGTGACTGGAGGGGGAGTTGTCCATAGCAGTAGGCGTGGGGTTGAATGAGGGAATGGTGTCAAGGCAACGGCTCAAGACTTCCACCTCATGAGTCAGGCTTTGGACCATGGGGCCAGTCTCAAGCACGTGGTTTGTAACCACACTAATCCAATTGACATCTACACCCTGATGGGTGAGGGTATGTATCACATGCACTATAACTATCTTGGCTATTCTCCTCTCAATGGCGTTAACCCAGTGAAGCATGGTATTCTGGATGTTGGTAACTTCAGCAAGGTACTGATTTACGGTGATAAAAGTGTTGCCAAGCTCAGAGTAAAGGACTTGAAGGAACATATGTTAGTTGGATACCAGTATCCCCTATTCATGCAACAGGCTTTGGATGCAACCCAGGTGCATTTGGTTGTGGTATACAGCAGTATGGGTGAACTGTTGTAAGTAATCCTTGATATGTTCAACGGTGTGGAGGTCATGGCAGAGTTAGTCAGGGTTGACCTGGGAGAGGTTCTGGAAGCAAACCAAAGAGTTTTCAGCAGAAGGTTGCTGATTAGCCAGATGTTCAGAGCAAGCACCATTTTCAGCTGCACCAGAGTCCATGGCATAGATGGCACTATGGATGGTGTCCTCAGAGGGGGAAGAATTAGTGTCTATTTCCAAAGGGGCAGGGGCTTGCAAGAGCAGCAGTTGACTGAAAACAATGGCTTGGGGACATTGGTGTTCCTGAATGAAGTGACTGAGGGTAGGCAGACCATAGGGAGCGCCTGCTCTTTCCCCAGAATGGGCATCGGCAGCAGTGAAGGCTGGTGCCTGGTGATAGGGGGAAGCAGTGACACAAGGCTCAGCCAGGGGCATTCCTTCCTCTTCATTGAAAGAACTGTGGGGGTGAGGGCTGTTGGTGTGGTAAGACATGAGTGCCAATGTTGTATTTGTAGCAGTATGGAGTGCTATTTTCTACAAACAGTTAGTCAGGATCCTAACTCTTAATACTATACCTGTAGTTGGTATAGTGACAGCTTTTGATAGGAAAGAAGAATATAAGGATATAATGACAAAACTGGTATATATTTAGATAGTGCTGCAGTTATATAGTAAGAGGCGGGGGAATTTTCATCAGGAGAAAGGAGGCACAGACAGAAGGACCTTCCAAAAGGAGGAGAGTGGAAAGGCACAAAAGAAAGAGCCACACAAGAAAAGGACTGGTTTCACATGCCTTGCCTAATGGAGGCAAGTGGCAATATCTACACCATCATATTTATAACCTCAGAAGTAAAGCCCGCACTTGAAGCACATTCAAAAGGCGCTTCAAACACCCGTTTTTAGGGCGTTTTTTAAAGTAACTAACCATGTTAAAACCATGTTGAGATAAATCAATTGCGCAATTTTTATGTTGCTCAATCCCTAAGTGAGTGACTTATTGTCTAATCCATTCAGGATCTGCAACAATTGTACTTGTCTTTGAACAACAAGGGTGGTACTTTGATCCTCTTTCCTTTGTGACTTATGTATTTGGTTTCTCTAGTCCTTGCCAAGGTATTGGTAATGAGGATGGTTTCCAAGTTGTACTCTGAGTAGGCAGGTTTGAAGGGTATTCAGTAAAATGCACAGGTCTAAATGGGGCTCCTGGGGGAAGGTATAGTGCCTGAGGCGGGTTGGCAGGTTGATCTCTGGAGGGGGCGGTTGCCTGATTGTCTACTTGGCTGAAGTTGAGATGAAAGATCACTAATACTAGATAGGGTAGGATTTGTTTGAACCAAAGGTTTGTTGCAACATCTTCAATTACTCCCTCTTGGGGAATAAAACCCCGAGTAAATCACCAAATGGCCCACCAAACAGTTCATCAACTAGTCAATAAGTTGGTGGCACTCCTATCAGTTGACCATCTATTACAGGGATCAAAAATCCAGATCCTAAAAGGAACACAACTTAATAAAGCCTTGTGACTTAAGAGGAACATTACTTAGATAAGCCCCATGACCTCCATGACGTACATGGACAGTATGTGGCTTCCCATGATACTATATATTAGCCTATACTCATATCAAATAAAGTATCATTCTCTTCTTAAATATTCCCTTTATTCCGTTTATTATACTTTCCAGAAGTATAAACTCTACAGGTTCATAAAACTTTTATTATCAAAAATGACAATGTGGTCATTAGCACACTACCAGTGTTCTTATACCATGTGATTTTGCTTCTTTGCTTTTTGCGGGCATCAGGTCCATGGGCAGTTTGCTGGCAGAGCATGGATCTTGGCTTAGGGTCTTGAGAGCAGCAGGTCCTGGTTGGGTTTGCTCTGGCAAACAGAAGTGGCAACGCTTAATTTTGCTGCTGTGGCTCACCATGTCACCTGAGCAGGCTAATTGCATTCCCCTTTCTGAACTGGGGACAGGCGGCAGTTGGTGTTTATTGGCAGGGCTAGTAGTGGGGCTTGCCCAAGCCACAGCTTCTGTGTAGGTCTGGGTCCT
This sequence comes from Entomophthora muscae, assembly GCA_014839935.2. Taxonomy (NCBI): domain Eukaryota; kingdom Fungi; phylum Entomophthoromycota; class Entomophthoromycetes; order Entomophthorales; family Entomophthoraceae; genus Entomophthora; species Entomophthora muscae. The sequence continues at coordinate 367,271 of QTSX02003601.1, forward strand.
TGGTGGCACCGGTTTGGCAGGACCTGGCTGGGCTGGATCTGGAGAACAGAAGTGACAATGCTTTGTTTTGCTGCTGTTGTTCACCATGTCACCTGAGCTGGTCAATTGCAATACTCTTTCTGGACTGAAGACTGGCAAAAGCTGGCACTTGTTGGCAGGGCTAGTAGTAGGCCTTTTCCCAACCTTCTTTAGGCAGGTCACACCTCCTGCATAGTTATGGGCCTCTAGTGGCACCAGTTTGGCAGCAATCTGGCAACCATTCAGGGAATCCTCATTATTAAGCTGGCAGGTTGTGGGGTAACTTAACAATTCAAGTCTGTGACTTAATGGGTCAGCGGGTCCTGGGTCATCCTGGGGGCCCAATCCGCCTTCAGAGGACTGGGGTTCAACTCTTGGGTTTTCAATACAAGTATTGAAATGTCATTCATGACATCATCCCCTTCTTTCCCGGGGGTCCCTTCCTTCCTGGCCTTCTTCTCAAGGTATTGTTGAAATGCTAGTTGGGTGTTGGGTAGGTTGCTTAATGGTTCCCAAGTGCTTTCCTCAGGTGGATATCCCTTCAATTTGACGTAGTACTGGGGTGTTTTGTAGTGGGTACAGTCTCCATGAATATATTCAACTTCATATTCTTCAGAACGTCCTGCTTGGATGGGAGGAGGGTCAGTCTTGAGTTTCTGGTGGGGTAGGGAGTTTCTTTCTTTCTTGAATAGTAGCGCCCGGTGAAAGATTTCATGTATTTTCCACAAGGGGGGTAGCTCTAGTTTGAATGCTAACTCACCTACTAGCTTGTTGATCTTTTAGGGGCCACTTCTTTTGTGGGCTAACTTCCGGCAGGGAACAGTCAGAGGCACGTTTTGAGAGTCCAAATAGACCTCATCTCCTACCTTCAACAGTTTCCCAGGGATCCTCTTTTTATTAGCAAAAGCCTTATAAGTCTGGACAGCACAGGTCAGATTCTTAAGACAGGTTTGTTGGGTGTTATGTATCTGTTCAATCCAGGTTTGTCCTGACGTGTTTATCTCCTTACTGCCAATACTGGGATCCCAAGATGGATCAAATCCATAATTAGCTTTGAAGGGGGACATTCCGGTAGATGCATGGTCTTTACTGTTGTAAGCATACTATGCCATGGGTAGCATCTTGGCCCAGTTGTCTTGGTCAGTGTTGGCGTAGAATTTTAGGTACTTTTCAAGTATTTAGTTTACTTGTTCAGTCTGGCTGTTGGTCTGTGGGTGGTATGAGGTGGATACACAGTACTTTACCCCTAAGTCCTTCATCACCTGAGTCCAGTAGTTTGAGGTGAATTGAGGGCCCCTATCAGTGATTATTTCTGCTGGAGTGCCGTGTTGAGTTAGGATGTGGTCATGGAAGTGTCTAGCTGTCTCTGCAGTAGTGAAGTTGGTGGTGGTAGGGACAAAGTAGGACATTTTAGTAAACCTATCTACCATGACCAGAATGGCGTTGAACAAATTAGAGGGGGGCAGTTCTACAATATAATCCAATGAAATGGACTGCCAGGGTCCCGCTGGTATGTCTAGTGGTCTTAGCAGGCCTTTGGGTTTGGATCTATGGGTTTTGGTCCTTCCACATGTCTCACAGCCTTTGATGTAGGTGGCCACGTCTTTGTCCAGTTGGGGCCAAGTGTAATTCTTCTTGATTCCTTGGAGTGTCTTGAGTCTGCCAGGGTGGCTGGCCATCTCTGAGTTGTGATAGTCAATGAGTACTTTGGTCTTTATTTTGCCTTCTGGTACGTAGATCTGGTTATGTAGTAGCAGGGTGGATCCTTTCAGTGAGAATTCTTTCTTATGGTGGTGGCTCTCTGGGTCTGAGGTCAAGTTGGCAATAAGTTCTGCTGAGTACTTTTCTAGTTTCTGCGCCTCAATTATGTCAGGTTTACGGGCCATGATCTTCATGTACATCAGTTGGATGCCTAGGCTGGCCGGGTCAAGGAGTACATGTGTGTTGTGATCCTTGGTTTCTGTAGAGGAAGGCATCAGATCAGCTCTTCTACTCAGGGCGTCAGGTACCACGTTCACTTTCCCAGGCTTGTAGTCAATGGTCAAGATATAGTCAGCCAGTTCCAAGGCCCATCTGTCTTGTCTCTGGTTCAGCTTTCTGGGTTTAAAGAAGTAAACCAAGTTCTTGTGGTTGGTTAGGACCTTTACTGGAAATTTAGCACCACATAGGTACTGTTGCCAATGTTTCAGGGTCTTCATTATTGCAAGCATCTCCTTGTCATATATTGGGCAGTTTCCTTTTTCAGGTAGCATCTTCTTGGAGCAATATGCTACAGGATGTAGCATACTATCCCCTCCTTCCTGAAGAAAGACCCCGTCCACTGTAAAGTTGAACGTGTTGGTTTTCAGTACAAATGGTTTTTCAGGTTGGGCATGGCCAGGACAGGGGCAGAAGTGAAGGCAAGTTTCAAGGCCTCAAAGGCAGAGGTAAATTAAGGGGTACAGAAAAACTGGACTTTGTCAGAGCATAGGTGGGTCAGGGGAAAGGTAATCAGAGAAATTTTTTGGATTAAATCCCTGCAATAATTTGCCAGGCCCAAAAAACTTCTTACATCTTTCTGCATTTGGGCACCAGCCAAGATGTTATTGCTTCTACTTTGTTCTGTGCCATAGCAAAACCACCAGTCTTCACCACATATCCCAGGAATTCAACCTCAGTCTGAAAGAATTCACATTTCTTAAGTTTGGTGTGTAAGTTTGCTTGGGAGAGTTTTTCCAGTATAAGGTCCAGGTGGTTCAGGTGTTCCTTGTGGGTCTTGCTGTAAATGAGAATGTTGTCCAAATATGCAATACAAAAATGGTCAAGGTATTTACCTAGGACAGTGTTGATCATCCTTTAGAAAGTGCTGGGGGGCTTTGCAGAGGCCAAATGGCATTACTAGGTACTCATACAACCCATATCTGATTTTGAAGGCTATCTTGTATTTGTCTCTGTCTTTGATTCAGATCTGGTTGAAAGCATCACAAAGGTCATTTTTGAGTACACCTTGGCTCCAGTCAGTACATCACAGAGTTCATCAGTGTTAGGGATGGGGCAACGGTTATTCTCTGTAATGTTGTTCAGTTTCTGGTAGTTTACGCATGAACACATTCTGCCATCTCTCTTTCCTACAAACAGAATGGGTGATGAGCAGGGGGCCTTTTAAATTCGGATTAAACCCTTTTTTGTCATATCCTCCAGGTATGCTTTCAAGGCCACTTGTTTGCGGTGGTTGGAACTATAAATGGGGCTGTGATGTGGTTGGATGCCCAGTAGCAGGTCTATATTGTGGTTGTAGATTGAGCGGCTGGGTAGTTTTGTGGCTTCTTCTTTACTAAACCCATGGTCTCATTTATGCAGGGGGTAGGTAGTATCCCAACACTAGGTTATATCTTTATGGTTAAGAGTTTGTTGGTAGGGGTTCAGCCATGGCTTATGCAAAAAGGTACAGTGTCACAAGATTCAGGTTGGCCCAACATGGCAGTTTGTTCACAATAGCTCAGGATCAGGCCATGTCTGTCGGACCAGGAGTTGCCCAGTATAAGGGGGTGGGGTAGTCCTGGCAAGAAGATCAGGGACAACAGGTACACATTATGTCCAATTATCAAGGGAATTTCTTGTTCACATTCATAGCCAGTGTCCAGAGAGCTGCTTCCATGATTACTTGTAGGCTGCGCTCTGAAGCCGTCAATCCTAGTTCCTTTGCCAGGCTGGCGTCAATGAAACTTTTTTCAGCTCCTGTATCAATAAAGGCTTCAATCTGGCGCTTGTTCCCCAAAAGGTCTATGATCACTTGGATGAATTTTTAAGATTGCACAGAGGAGTTTATTTGTGTCAAGGATACAGTGGAGGTATTCTTTTTAGGGCAAGCTCTGGTGAGATGTCCTGCCTTATGGCAGTAGAAACACAACTCATCTTGATAGTGACATTGTAACTCCCCAGGGGACATTCATGGTTGTTGGGCGTTGTGGCTCTGCCAGATTGGGCAGGGTACAAGTTATGCCCTTCTTGATTCAGGCTCAGGCCTTTGCATAGGGTTAGTAGTTCCTCCAGGCTCAGTGTAGGTGGGTGATGTTTTAACAGGTCTTTTATGGCTAAATTAACTTCTTTTCGGAAGATAATGTCAGATAATTCATCCTTCAGTTGGGTGTGAGTCTTAAGTTTAAGGAACTCATTAATATAGGCTTGGATAGGGAGATTCCCTCATAAGATCTCTAAAAGGGAGTTTAGCATGTAGTATCTGGTGTCTTGATCATTGCCAGTGCTCATGAGTTTGGCCTCAAATCTTGAGTAGTCAAGGCAAAATTTGACATCTTCAGCGGTGGCTTTTCCAAACCAATCAGTGTGTCTCCTGACAGCATGGCAGCCACCCCCAAGACCTTCTCAGTGTCACTGGGGTAGGTGTTGGCGTTGGCTTGGAAGTGGAAGCAGAGGACTAGCATGGCTTGGCAAGCTTCTTCTAAGGTGAGTTTGCTCATCTGGGGCATGTCCACCTTGGTTGTGGTCTGGTTCACTATCACATTTTGTACTTGTGACGTGGCTGGGTTCTGGGGCTCTGCATCAAGTACAGGGTCTTTCAGTTCTTTGGCAGGTCAGTTTTTCTTTGAGAGTATCAGGGAGGTAATTGCCTTATGGGTATAATAAGTGATTATCATAAAAAACATACAAGTTGCCCCAAGTTTTAACAACATCTTGGGGCTCAGGTTACCATGTTTGTAAAAGATTGTCATAATGTCAGAAAGCCAGGCATAGGTAGAGGCATTGGGCGGCTTGGGACGGGGTGTGGACAAGCTGGTGGGTAAAGCCCACCATAGAATGGGTGCTAACTTGATAATGTAAGATACAGATCACCCAAGTAAGGACCAGGGTCCGGAGTTAGGGACCATGGAATCCACCAATCCTGTCAAAGTAATATAGAGTACTCCAAACAGGGGGTAGAGGTAGTCTTTGCTGTGGCAGTAGGTTCCATTGGGCGGTCTGGTCTAGGGGTTAAGGGCGGAGTCATGGGGACAAAGTATGCTAGAAGGTAATTGTAATTGTCTTTGAACAATAAGGGCGGTCTTTTGATCCTCTTTCCTTTGTGTCCTATGTATTTGGTTTCTCATGTCCTTTCCAAGAGATTGGCAATGAGGATGGTTTCCAAGTTGTACTCTGAGTAGGCGGTGTTGGGTATTTTGACCAAGCAATGATGCCAATTATGAGGGAGCCCACATGTTGGGATTGCTACAACCAAATTCATAAATTAGTAGTACAAAATACAATGATACTAACTATGATGGAGCTCACGGATATGAAATGCAGCTTCCAAATAACATAAATTGATAGTATAAGTTATATGCATATTGAATCAGTAGTAGTCTGCTGACCTGAGCCTTAAACTAGCCAATGATAAGCGCCACCACAGCACTTAATTGATACTTAATTTGCCGCCGCGCCACTTGGGAAAATACACAGGTGCTGCCTAGCAACTGGATCAGGCGCCAAGGCGCCAAACTACTTTTACGTCAAGCGCTGCTGCGCCAAATGAAAATTATTGCAAGCGCCACCTAGCAAATATTGCAGGCGCCACAGCGCCACCTTACTTTTACATTGAGTGCTGGGGCGCTGGGTTCAATTCCCCATAATCTCAGATTTCCTAAATTGACCGTATTTCTAAGCAGCCAACGTGGAGACACAAATTAAGCAGAATGAATGGCCCCAAAATATACCAAACCCCCACGCCAGCAAGGACCACCTGTGCTGGGTGAAGCAATTAAATCACATTGGTTGGCGTGTTTGAAACAGCCAAACCTAGATCACTAATTACCCAAAATAAGACTGTGTTGGAATGTCCTATAAGATATTGCCAACAGCTCAGGGAGACGCTCCCCAAGAGAGTATAAATACTTTTCCCCTAGTAATAATAAAATACTTTTGACTTATGAAAAAGTGCTTCTGCGTGATCAGAAGCCAACTCTCAAAAGTAATTATTAATTCCTCTTCCTATACATTCTTCTGCCACAATACTAATCATATCCTCACATATGACAGTATTCAAGCCAAGTACTCTGTGCCCTATTACAGATATGAGTTGCCCCATACTCCCAGAGCAACAAATGGTGCTCACTACAGGGGGCCCATGTACTTGCCTGTGGAAGAAGACAGTGTATCACCCCCTTCTCTGCTCACTGGGTTCCATGAGCGCTACAATGGCGCCCCATGGAAACTAGTGATATCAAAAGGAATTGCTGGTTCTACCAGGAAGAAAAAATTATCAAAGTGAACGTCCTACCAATTATCCCAGACAGTAAGTGTGCCAAAATGCCAATTGCTTCACTTGATTTACCTATTAAAGTAGAGCAGGCCACCATTTTTGATGTGGCCTCAAACTTGATCACCAGGTACCAACTGGCCCACAAACCCGCCAGTGTGGAATTCTTGCTCTTTCATTGCCACCTTGATGCCCAAAGACTACTGGTGTCCTTATGGAGCTTCCTCAATTCCAAAGCGGGAAACCTAGAACAACTCCCCAATTTTAAGCAGGTCAGTGATTGCATCCAGAACTTTGTTCACCCTGCTATCCACCACCTGCTAGGTGTACAGGCCCGCCATCACATGGAAGTACGAGATCTGATGGCTTACTCCAACCACCAACAGGAGTATCAGGCCACTTTGGTTCACCGCCTGGACCTTAGATTTGCTGAAGTCCGAAACTACACCCATCAGAATTGAGCACACCATGCACAGACTTCACAGCGCCTCAACGCTCTCTTAGAGCAGCTGAATACTCAGCTGCCCAAAATTGTGGGCAAGATAATGGACCTAAGAGGGGCTTTCCAATCCTTGTGCCAAGATGTAACCTGCCATATCTGGGCAGTGGAACATTATGTAGAGGATGCTGCCTGTTGGGAAGCAACTCACCAGGAGGAAACAGGCCGCTGCACGTTTGAACTGGCAGATGCACGTTCCAAGCTGGAGGCCCTAACCAAGGAATTTAATGACTTATCTCAGACCAACCAGTCAGAACTCAATAGAATTAAAGAATGTGCCCACACTGAAGAGGCCAAGATTTTCAAATTAAAGGACAATTTTTTGAAATATGACAACCACCTACAAATGGCATTGGAAGAGAAATTGGCTATGTTCCTCAAGGAGACTGAAGAGGCACTACTCCTGGCCAGCCAGACCCCTGAAGCCCAAGGTACCACTACTGCTCTCCATGAGATGGATGAGATTTGACGTCAAATCAATAGCCTGACCATCTTAAACAAAGACACCTTCCTAGAGATTAACAAAGTGAACAAGAGGCACAAACAACAACAGGCAGCCCTCTGAGCTGAGATTTGCAATCTCTGCAACACTGTGTGGGAAGTCAATGAGAATGCTACCACGCAAGAATTCACTCTAGAATAATATAGAGAAGGGATGGTGCATTGTGGAACTCTTATTGACCGCCTCTTCAGCGCCATGAGAGAATTGGAAGCCCAACTAGCTGAAGTTAGATCAGAGGTCCAGGAAGGAAGATGCTGTTGTAACCAGGCACAATTATCTACCTCATGTGTGCTTCATGACAGATCTGGAGAGAGCACTACTCTACATCAACCAACTAGCTCCGCCTACAAAGATGACACCATCTCATCTTCCTTGGGGAGACAAAGCTTGCCACCTGTGTTTGTGGTACCTCCTACCCCAGAAAAAGCTCCTCGCCCTAATTGCTCAGAGTCTTCTGAAGGAGCATCTCAGAAGAACTTCTTTTTGTGTGCCCAACAAGACACCCCTCCTCCTCTGAGACGTCAGAACACAGAAGAAAACACACCCAGATTCAAACCCATGAACCTCCCCAAGTTTGACCTAAAGGGGAACGTCCATACATTCATCAGGCTCTTTGAAATGTCAATGTATGGAGCTAACAATAAAGGCAAAGCAACTATGATTCTGAATCAGCTTGACGCTGCTAGCAGTGATCTCATCATCCCTCACATGCCGCAGAATTACTGGTCCTATGCCGCAGCCAAAAAAACGCTATTATACAAATTTGGAAGTATAGCCAGGGTTACAGAACAAAAAAATGAATTCCTGATGATCCAATTCTGAAAGGATAAATATATAGCCAAATTTGCAGATCAATTTTATTTGGAGGCGCAGGTCCTTACTGGCTCTGGATCTCTTACAGTGCATGATGCACACATAGCCCTGCGCTCTGCCGTCAAACCTTATGAGGTGTTGTATTGTACCTTGATGCTGGTGTTCCAGGACAACTGTTCTATTGATGGTATGATACAATACCTCCTTCAGTGTGGGGATACCTTTGGGCCCCTCAATGCCTCGGTCAAGCCTAGACCTTTACCCACTCCTCTTGTCTGTACAGAAGGAAGTGGGCGCTTTGCTCCCAAGGCCAACATGTCCAAGGTTACTTGCCATTGCTGTAATTGTAAGGGGCACTACGCAAACTCCTGCACTTCTAAAAAAGGCGTTCACGTACTGCCACCTCAGGACATTACCATCCAGGGAAAAGCCCATGTGGAGTAGAGACGGGACTCTCTCACTCCACTATAGATAACCCCACCAATGTCCCTACTGTTCCGCCTGATTGCCTACCACAAGCTCCAGAAGGGCAGGTAGTACTACCCTACGGTGCTGACCACTCCCCAGATAAAGCTGAGCTATTTGTTCCAGACATTGGCTACTCAGGCAATGCCCTACACTGCGTCATTGTTGAAGACGTCCACATAGTGAAAACACGTAGCCAAGCAAGGGCTGAAGGCAAAGCCCAAGCAGTTGTTTCTAAGCCTTATGTCCGCCAGCTGTTAGACAAAGCCCCCGACAAAGGCCCTATTCCTTCCACTGACACCTCACACTTGAAGGGGGTAAACGTCGCCATACCCATGGACACCATGAAAGCTCACCACCCAGAGCTGTGCAGTAGCATCCTAGAGTTTCTGTTCATGGTGGATGATCTTGAAATACACTTAGTAAACAAAATAACTTCCTCCTACTCTGAATGTACTTATGTAGATATATTTGTGAACAAAATCAAAGTACAGGCCATCATTGATACGGGTGCTCCTATCAATATTGTCTCCATGTGTCTGATAAAACGCCTGGGACTAGCCCCAGACATTGATCACCGGAAACAATATGATACTGCTGGGCTGACAGTCACCACTGCACAAGGGGCATACAGCACCTTACCTTTGTGTTTTGGCTCTCTGGCTTTATTGGCTCCTGCTATTGTCTTGCCAAACAACAACTATGATATCCTCATTGGCACCTTGTTCATGAAGCAATACAGGGTCAGGACTGATCTTGCCACTGACACCTTTGAAATCTTAGGCCAGACCATTCCACTGTACTAATGTTGCAACAAGGATTCTGGCACACACAAGACCATACCCAGCGTCAATCTGGCATACAAGAATGGAGTAGTACCCATCCAGTACCAGAAGCTGAACTGTAAGGTTAGACATCTACCTAACCAACTGGAGGAATACAAATGGTTGCCACTTTGTGCTGATCTACCTATAAATATCCCGGCTGGACACCAAGTACTGATGGAGAATGGCCTGGATATTGATGTCCCCCAAGGACTGTATAGCAAGCTACAATCCCCTCACAACTGTTCTCACCTAGAACCCCTAGTGGCCCTAGGCCTCATCCTACCAGGGCATTGGGCTGTTAAGGTGCTCCTGGTAAACCTCACACAAAGCCCAATTCAATTTCAAAGATATCAGGTAGTAGCCTACCTTCACCTTATACCGGTGGAAGAGGGTACCAGGATACATGACTTTGGTACCCTGGGGGAGTTTGGACTAGACTTCTCTGACAGTCAGCCACCCTTAGTTGATGCTGTAATACCCAGGGGAAAGTTGTCTGGGTTATCCACAGAACAGCATGACACAGCAATGATTCTCTTTGAGAAATATAGATCCATATTTGCAGAGGAAAACTTTGATCTGGGATGCGCCAAGAATACTCTCCATTACATCAACACAGGAGACAAACAGCCCACCCAACTCTGCCCTATCAGATGCTCACGCGCAGCCAATGCTACTGTGGGTGAAGAGATTTAGAAGTTGGTACAGCTGAGGTTGTTGATACCATCCAAGAGCCCTTGGTTGTCTCCATTGCTGATAGTGAAAAAGAAGGACGGGACCAACCGCGTTGTGATTGACTACCAGAAATTGAACAACATCACAAATAATGATTCCTACCTGCTTCCACGCATTGATGACGCTCTTGATTGCCTGGGTGGTGCAAAATTCTTCTCTGCTATGGACCTGATCTCAGGTTACTGTAAGATCAAACTTCCACCTGAAGAACATGAGAAGTGCAACATCATTACCAGCCAAGGGCTGTACCAACCTACCTGTATGCCTCAAGGGCTGTGCAATGCACCAGCCACATTTTGACGGGCTATGGACAATATGCTCCATGACCTTAAGTGGAGTTGTGTACCTGTTTACCTGGATGACATCAACATGTTTTTTTGCACATTCACTGAACACTTGGAGCACTTAGAAGAAGTCTTTTGTCATCTCGCGGCAGCAAACCTGAAGATCAAGCCTTGGAAATGCAACTTCTTCAAAGACCAGCTCAAGTATCTAGGATTTGTAGTGGATGAACAAGGACTCTGCCCTCAGCCTGCCAAATTGAGGCTATAGAAAAGATGAAGGTCCCCGCCAACAAGCGCAATGTGCAAGTATTCATTGGTATGATTGAATACTACTGTTGCTCTGTGAAGGAATTCTCTAGGAAAGGGGAGGCCCTCTTCCATCTCTTAAAGAGCGATGTTCAATTTGAATGGACACTGGCATGCCAGAAGGTGTTTGACATACTCTGCCTCAGCCTCATGGACCAACCTATCCTTTGATACCCCAACTTCAGTTGAGAATTCATTGTACACAAGATGCTTCCTTAACTGCAATTGGCGACATACTATCACAGGTTGATGCTGAAGGCAAAGAACATCATGTTGCCTATTGTAGCCGTACTCTCAATATCCACAAGCGCAATTACACGGTAACAAAACGTGAATGTTTGGCAGTAATATATACATACAAACAATTTCAAGTATACTTACATGGGGTACACTTCAAAGTAATCACAGACCATGCATCACTATGTTGGCTACAAAACCTAAAAGAACCAGAAGGACAATTGGCACAATGGTCACAATGGGTACTTAAACTTCAAGCATACAACTTTGAAATCTCCCATCAAGCAGGGACTAAACATCAGAACGCAGATGGTCTATTGCAACTCCCCACAGTAGCCCATCTAGCGGACATCTCAGACCTTGTATATGACAAAATGCTGAATGGCCAATTTGAGGACAAGCCACCAGAGGTTCAGAGGATCCTACAACATCTTCTGGAGAACACCAAGATCAAGAATGGTAGAATTTTTAAGAAGACAATTGAAGGGATAAAAGTGATGCCCTGACCCTCAGAACAGACCAACCTCATTGTATGCGCCCACAAAGCGGTAGATCATGGGACTTTATGCAAGATGCTGGCCCAACTTAAAACAGCATATTTTTGGGAAGCAATGGTGTTTGATGTACATGAGATGCTCAGTTGCTGTAAGGAATGCCAAGGAGAGAGACCATTCAAGAAGATGACAACCTATCAACTGGTGCGCCCTAACTTTGCCTGACACACCATATCCATTGATGTGGTTGTGCCGTTACCTGTTAGCAACTACCGTACAAAATATATCATAGTTGTCATTCACCACTTGACAAAGTGGGTAGAGACTAAGGCAGTAAGAGACCTGGGGGCAGGCACCACTGCTAAGTTTGTCTTAGAAAACATTATACTAAGGCATGGATGTCCACAAGTCATACTCACTGACAATGGAACAAGCTTCTTGTCTCATGTGTTAAGCAAACTGAATGAGCTCATGGGTATCAGAGGTTTATTCTCCACGCCATACCACCCTGAGTCAAATGGGATGATTGAGAGAGCAAACAGTACCCTTATAAGTATCCTGCAGAAGCTGGCAGCTGATAGAGCAGAAGAGTGGAACACATTCTTGCCTGCAGCCACGTTTGCTTATAATATTGCTGTACACTCAGCAACAGGAAAGTTGCCATTCCAGCTACTATATGTAAGACATCCTGTGCTACCTCCCATCTTTTACTCATGCATAGGAGAACAAGGGCACCAATCTCTGCACATTTACCAGGAACACCTAGCTTGCACTCTCATACAGCTGCAGTCAGAGGCATATTCTAACTCACTGGTTAAGAAGATAAGAGATCAGGAGAGGGCCAACAAGAAACGGTTTGACCTGCCCAAATTTTCCATAGGAGATTGGGTGCTATTTCACAATACCCATGGCAACTACCAAGCTCACAAGCTGGCTGCCATCTGGATAGGACCCTTTGAGATCATTAACAAGACGTCCACAGATGCCTACACTATTAAGGATTTGAAGGATGGATGCCTAGTCAACCAAGTGCATGCCAAATTTTTGAGAAAGTTCAACAGGAAAGACTGAAATAAAATGAATAAAGAAAAATAAATAAATAAAAAATAAAAAGGAAAAACATAATAAAACAATATCACATATAAAGTAAACATAAAGAATAAGGGAAAGAATAATAAAAAAGATCACAAAAATACCAAAAAAAAGATTGAAAGCAAGTTGTCTCAAACAAAGAATAAATAAAAATGATCAGAGCCAAAGAAGATAAAAATACTAAAATAAACTGATACATTAAATAAAGAAGGATAAAAACTAAAATAAAAAGATAATAAGAGAAAAAGAAAAAATAAACAGTAATACTTAACACAAAAGAAAGGCACTGGCAGCTACTGTTGGCATTTTATTCATCATGAGTAGTGTGAGAGGGGTCTGTGTGACAAGGATGCTTGGTGGGGCGCTGGATACTTATGACCAGGCGCTCATGGGCAGGGAGAAGGTACTGATTGTTGTTGAGGCACTGACACATGTGCACCAAGATCATCAACATCTGCGCCCAGGCCAATTGGGAGTTCTGGGACATGGAGGTCCAGTTGCAAAGCGGGAGGCGGAGCTGACTTACGGGCACCAGGCAACCCCAACCACCGCAAGCAGAGGACACGGCCCCAATTGACAAACAGTCCATTAAGGCGTCCTCCATGTAGGAGTAAGCCAGGGGTAAAGGGACCCAGAGCTGGTAGGCAAGAGCTCAATAATGTTCCAGGAAGCAATCAGTGTACCCTGGATGGCCAGGCTGGCAGCTATTGGGGGTGTACCACATAAAGTGGCACACAGCGGCAGCCAAGGGAAGATAAAGACTGGCGTCACCAGTACTCACCGCCTGCAGGAAGGCCTTAAAAGTAGTTGAGAAGTGCCAACTAGTGTTGGCCAAGATGGGAAGGTCCAGGGTCTGATGGAATGATGGATCAGCGGCAAGCTCCAGGGCCCAAATCCAAGTCACCTCATCTATGAAGTCATTGTGAATGGTAATGGTGTGGGCATGCTGAGCAGAGATTTGGCCAGGCACCAAGGAAGCGGACTGTAGGCCAAGGCGCACCTCAGCAGCCAAAAAAGAAGCATCATATCAGCCATTATATAGCTCCCCAGCACAGATGGGGGTCATGGCATTCTTGTTGGAGTGCATCACCTGTACAAAGCTGTACATAGTCTCCTTGTGGTGACAAACACCAAACTGGCTCAAAAAATTGGGATAATCCATTGGAACCTTGTCCAAGTTGCGCCAAGCGTGGAGCATCAACAATGGGGTGGCAGGAGGCTCACCAGAGGAAGGCAGGCGCTGCAGGAATGAGCGCAAAGCACCAGAAGGACATCAAAAGGAGGCGTACCAGGAACAGGAGTAGGCTCATCAAGCATGGAATCCTTGTCAAAAAGGTCAAAAGCATCAGAGCCAGGAGCGGAGTTAAGCACAGAGCCAGCCACAGTGGTGGCGCAGTCTCTCTTGTGGAATTGTTCTTCACTAGAGCAAAGGCAGTTGAGAAAGGCAATTCTCACAGAGCAGGGCATTTTGCGGAAGGCATTACACTCTGCCTTGCCCATGGTGACCATCATGGTGTCATATGCTTGGTGCATACTTTGGCAGTTGTTGTTGTTGTTGCTAGTTGGGTTCATCTGAGAAAGAAAGGAAGTAGTGCTTGGTCAAGTGGGGGATATGTTGGGAATTTTGATCAAGCAATGATGCCAATTATTATGGAGTCCACAGATTGGGATTGTTAAAACCAAATCCATAAATTAGTAGTACAAAATACAATGATACTAATTATGATGGAGCTTGCAGATATGAATTGCAGCTACTAAATAACATAAATTGGTAGTATAAATTATATGCATATTGGATCAGAAGTAGTCTGCTGATCTGAGCCTTAAACTAGCCAATGATAAGCGCCACCACAGCACTTAAGTGATACTTAATTTGCTGCCGTGCCACTTGGGGAAATACACAGGCACTGCCTAGCAACTGGATCAGGCGCCAAGGCACCAAACTACTTTTACGTCAAGCGCCAACTGAAAATTACAGTAGTTTTAAAAGCCATGGCAACAAGCAAAAATTCTTAAGATTTAAACAAAATGATTTCAGATCTAAACAAAATCCAACTCTCAGGTTAAAATATATACTCTGTTAACAGGGTTTATTGGCGTTAATGGGCAAAATGGGTCAACACAGCAACAAAAGGCTCACATGCAAAGCAAAACCATTCAAAATATAATCCAAAATACATTGATTCATAAACAAAATGGTGTGAGTTGACTTTTGGTGTACATATGTTTACTATGTGAATTGGTGACAAAATACACCCAAGCAAGGTGTGTCAAAACTCAATCCAAAAACAAAACACAATAGCAACTCACAATGTAAACAACATCACTCACGCAATGTGTGCAATGGATTTTAATCATGAATGATACCAAGGTATCTAAAATAAGACACAAGATCTGAAACATAAATTTTAAAAATATTGTGTTGGGTGTTTGAATTTGGCAGTAAAATCTAGGAAAATGGGTGGATTTTTTTTGAGTATTCTAAAATGGGCGTTGTAAAACCAAAAGCAACTAATTAAGAAATAAAAAAATCTATAATTGGGATAACGGGTGGGGAAAAATATTAATTGCATATCCATAAACAGATAAAAGCAAAAATTAAAAATAGTGAGTAACTTAATTAAGTTTTATTTAATATTTTATTAAATTTTAAAATGGAAGGAACACAACAACAGACAACCATTGTACCTGTTATGCGCCGCAGTTGTGGTTGCCCCCGCGGGTCAAAGAATAGACTTAGTACAACACAAGTGCCTACTCAGGAGGGGGGCGGGAGAGAAGAGTTCCATAGTGACGCTGCACTGACACAGCCGGTTCAAGGAGCACAAGCTGCTAGGGTGCAGAGCATAAACCCTTGGGTCCCAAAGCTGACCCAGAAGCCAACCAAGGTCACCACTACCAAAATGGTTAGAAACAAGGAGGTAGAACTTAATTTTTATGTGTTTGACGTTGTGTACCGGCAAGAGTTGGTCCCGTCAGCCATGCTGGAGAAGGTGAAGCCTGTACTTGATACTAGCTATGAGCCCTACGTCAGTGATGGCAATCAGAAGGATGACAAGGAGCCCCAGTTCTACCAAACCAATGAGGGACAGCTAGTGCTCAAAAAGGTTGCAGCCTTCTACAACAAGGTGCCCATGCCTTGCAAGCCTGTCATCAATCAGGATCCTGGCTTGTCTGAACCCACAAAGCCCGCCCAGAAGTGCATCCCTGACATCAAACACATCATCCTGCTTAAGCTAATGCAGGAATTGGGTGACTACAAGGCGGCTGCGGCCATTGTTGGAGTGGATCCCAAGTATGCCAGCAAGACCTTCCATAAATTCATTAATACTGGTCGTGTTCTTGCCGCGGAGAAATCCATGCGTGTGTCAACCATGCTCACCAAGGAGAACAAATGGGCAATCCGCCAGTGGATAACCCAAGATTGCCATCTTGAACTGGCAAATATACAGGCCATGGTCAAGTCTGCTTTTGGGATTGAGGCCTCAATTTCCTTCTATTATCATTTGGTCAAGGGAATGCAATGTTCCTGGAAAAAACTTGGGGTATCCCCATACAATTGGAACAGCCCAGCTAATATTGAGACCCGGAAAAATTACGCTGAGGCGTACACTGCCCTCAAAGCCAAGAGGACAATGAAATTCTATTATATTGATGAATCAGCATTTGCCTAGTCAATGCGCAATGAGTATGGATATGTCCCCAGAGGCTCCAATGACAGGATGGCTTAGTGTGCTGCAGTCCGCGCCACAGCATACTCAATGGTGGCTCTCCTTGGTCCAAAGGGGGTTGAGCTCTACCAAATGATACTAGGCTCCCACAATAGCCGGACCTTTCTATCATTTCTCCAATTGGTCCAGGAGCACCTGAGGCGCACGAGCCTGGGCTTCACCAATGTAATTGTGTTGGACAATGTTGGTCTCCACAAGGTGTCTGACATTCTCAAGGAATCCCCAATGATCAACACAAGCATTGCAGTGGGCCCCCAGCAATTGGCCACAGCAAATATGTGCCTTCTCTTCCTCCCTGCCTATTTGCTCTTCCTGAATCCCATTGAGGAAGTCTTTGGGTGGCTCAAGTGAGTTGTCAAGCAAGGAACCACAACTGGGACTGAGGACCTGTTTGATTTGCTGCAGGCTGGGATCCATACCCTCCCAGCTGAGACCGTGGCCAAATTCTATGGCCACGCTGATTTGTTCATCCCTGCATGCCTAGCCAAACAGCCAATCAATTAAAGGCTTAGTGTGTCCAACTTTTTTTATATTCTCTAATTTATTATTCAACATTTAGATGTTTCCACGCCCACAATCACATTCAGAAGATCCATCAATAGATGTAAGTAATTTATTTATTTTATTGTATATTATTTTATTATGCCATCTGAGGTAATCCCAAACGCTCAGTATTGGATTGCGCAAAAATATTTAAATCACTTTGGTCAAATAAATGTAAAAATTAATTTTAAAAAAATTAAACATAAAATGTACAAGTTAGAATTTATTTTATTAACATATAATTTTATACTTTTATGAAACCCATTTCCGCAATATATTTTGCAAATCTTGTTTGCTAAAATATTATTTGAAAAATTAATTATAATAAAAATATTTTAGAATATAAAGATGTTTATTAGAAGAGAATTTATTACAAACGCCTGTAGTGAGTTCTTTGGTATGTACCCACCCCACAATGGAGGTGGCGCACAACCTTCACTGCCACACCGTGGACAGTGGATACACCCGTATTGAAATACTCCCTCCTGCTGGTGAAGGGGAGTAGGATCAGGTGGGAGTGAAGCATCAGCTTTTCAGGCGGGGCTGAAAACCTGTAGATACCAGCCAGAACCAGGGCGTCCTGGATCACATGATCAACCAAGTTGTATCCAGGGGGGAGCTTCTTCCTGTTGAGTGCAAGCCGGGCCTTGTTGATCCCCAGAAGGACCCCGTCCAGGTCCTCAACAGACGCGCCCATCCCAAAGAAGAATAAGAACCCCAGGTAAACAACCAGATGAAGCCTTTGTCCTGCAAAGGCTTCTGTGAACTCACACAGTTTATTATAGACTGTGCTTATCTTCTTGTTGTGCTTTGTCTTGGCAAACATGAGCTCCATAGCTGCTAGGACCCCCGTCTTGTTGGCACTCCAGGCCAGCCCAAAGTCCGCCAGGAGAATCTTGGTCTTCTTTACGGCTGTTGCGTCTGCAACAGCCAATCTGCTCACCGTGCGCCCAAAGTTCTCAAGCAGGTAAGACAGGGTGTGCTCCACCGGGAAGCAGAAGTGAGCAGCCGCGTGAGCCCGGCCCATCTCTGGTACATTTTTGAATGGGAGCGTCACCAGGACGTCCCAAACAAGCTCAATGGAGTTTACACAGTAAACTCCACTGAGGGATACCGGGTCCAGGCAGACCAGTTGGGCATCCTTGTAGGCAGTAACTGCCCACTTGGATGCCCCCTTGGCATGTGTCAGCCCAGCTAGCACGTCCCTTGTTATTGGGAAGGACCCATGAATTCTGTCTTCAAGCTCTTGTACAACAGGGGGGACAGATAGAGCTGCTTAGCCACGTGAGTGGCATAATTAGTATAAAAGGTGGCCAGGACAAAAGGGACCAGGACCCGGCGGAGTTCACCATCTACGTTTTCTAAGAAAAAAAGGTAAGTTTTTTGAAAATTTATTAATTTTATTTTTTAGGTTACCTTCTTGTGTTTCTTCTTTGCTGGCGGCTTCAGACGGCTTGGTCATTCTTGGCACAATCAATTGCGCTGGCAATTTGGTGTCCTCTGCCCTGGCGCGCTTTGCTGGCTTGAGATGTGCATACATCTCTGGGTCATCAACCCAGACAGACGGCGCAGAAAGATTGTAGGCCTTGAATTGAAGTCCTTCCACAATGTGCTTCTGGATATTAAGTAAGCGCTCAATTGTTGTTTCTGATGTGTCATGCATTTTGGTCATTAATGCCTTGGATGTCACCCTGTCAAGTTTCTTGCCTTCAAGGACAGCAGACTTCACCTTTGCTTTGACCTTACAGTCAATGTATTTGATTTTGGCAATTGCCAAGTTGAGGTCCTTTAGCAACTTTTCAAGTTCTCTCATTTGATTTTTTACTAACCTTTCCATATGTTTTTATAGCTTTTGCCCCAATAAATTCTGTATTATTTTGATACTGTTGCCTCTTTGTTTATTCCTTTTTGTTTTCCCATCTACTACATTATCCCATCTTTTTACCCATTGTTTATATGTTTTACGCTCATCTCAATATGTGTGTTGTTTGCTTTGTGTTGGCATTGTTTCCTTGGTTACCATATTATTTTTAGCGCTTGACATAGCCCCTTGTGAAAACATTAACAACAATTTGGTGATCAGCTAAATTTGAATTAGAAAATTATAGGTTAACTTTTTTAGATAAAGTTGTTACTGATCCAAATTCAAAACCTTAAGGATAAACTTTAAGCCAATCAGGAGCTGAGTGATAAAGTGATTGTTATGACATAAAGGGTCATTCAATAATTCTTTGATGCATGTGCGCTAATTAATATGATTGGCTGGATCTTTTGCTATTGTACGCCATTGCCGCTGTGGCAAGTTGTTGGTGGACTAGTGCCCAATCAGCTGCTGGGTTAGAACTAGTCCACCAACAACTTGCCACAGCGGCAATGGCGTACAATGGCAAAACATCCTGCCAATCATATTAATTAGCGCACATGCATCAAAGAATTATTGAATGACCCTTTATGTCACAATAATCACTTTATCACTCGGCTCCTGATTGGCTTAAAGTTTATTGTTAAGGTTTTGAATTTGGATCAGTAACAACTTTATCTAAAAACAGTTAACACTATAATTTTCTAATTCAAATTTAGCTGATCACCAAAACATTGTTAATGTTTTCACAAGGGGCTATGGTTGGGTGCTAAAAATAACTGTGTTCAGGATCTAGATACACACCATAGTAAATATATGATTTTATAGAAATAAGCTGAACATAAAGAATAAAACCAACTATAAACAAAGAGAACATAAATAATTGAAATTCAAAATAAAGATAATATAAATAGAAATTTTCTGGGACCAGGGGTTTATTGAGGCGGGGAAGAGTGATGCCTAGTAGGCAGAATGGCACAGGAAGGAGGATGTAGAGGCGGTGCTGGCCTGGGGGGTCTGGGATTGAGTGGGGCTGGAAGGTGGGGGGTGGCAGGGGTAGGGGTAGGAGTATTGCGCGTGATGGCTGCCATATACCACTCATTGTACTCCTCATCAGTCATTGGTTGGATGGGCTGGTAGGTGGCTGTGGCACAGGGTGGGAGGCGCTTATCCTTGCATGATTGGTTGCCCATGTTCACATGGAAAACCATTTGCGCAAACAAGTTAGCCACTATTTGGTGACCAAAGAGAAAATTGTGGTCAAGGACCCCAAGATAGAGATCATTGAAAGCCTGAGGGCGGCGCTCCCGTAGTGTATCTCCAATGTTGAAGAAGACAATTTCAGCCAGATGGACGTCTGCACGGCCGGCAGGATAGACTGAGGCCTGGTGCCCGCGTCCCTGGATGGCCTCAAGGGTGGTGGAGCTTCCTTCCATCTGGTGGCTCAAGAAAACCTGGTATTTGGAATTTGAGCCATCCCAGGAGTTGAGCAATCCACTGAGGATGTGGCTGTATGAGTACCCATTGATGAAATCAGGGTTTGTTCAATAGTAGACAAAACCCTTGGCTAAAACAGCCAGAAATGCACCAATGAATGTCCCCTACTTGACCTTCTTCCTTCTATTCTTGGTGGAAGCTTTTCCTTGCTCACCAAAATTGTCAAATGCAATTGATAACTTGTAGTACAAGAAAAACATGATGTCATCTGTTAGACTTGTCAAGCATCTGACCATGGTTGATTTGATTGCGGTGTCATGCAGGGAATCCTCAGCGCCATCCCATTGGTTGCCGGCAAAATTGGTAAGAACCTGTATGAAAGCCACCTTCCCATACATCCAGAGCTGCACCATGCACTTGGAGACCCAAATGCTATGGTGCGCAAGTTGCTTCTGGACCTGGGTCAAGGGAAGCTTGGGGTCCCGCTGGAGGAGGTCAAGCATTATTGGGTAGGCCTTGGTTATCTGGGACTCAGTGGCCTTCTTTGGCTTCTTGGCCGTCCCAATCAGATTTCCCTTGTTCATTAGGTTGTTGAACTCCTGCATTATGATGGCTCGGGTAAATTGCAACTGGGCGGCAATCTGGTCCCACAACAGACCCTGTAGGTTTAGTGCCACAATTTCCTGAAGAATTTGGGCAGTGATTATTCTGTGTTTGGGGCGCTGGGTGACAGGAGCTGAAGCCTGATTGGCTGTAGGTTGGCTGGTGGCAGGAAGTTGTTCTGGATTGAGGTTGCCATCCTTCTTGGTTGGTTGATGGGCAGCTTGTGCAGGGGTGGGTGTGGGAGCAAGGGCAGAGCTAGACGCTAAGTGACTCTCAAACAAGTCAAATCCATATGAGTTGGGGGACAGTAACAGGTCAGCTTTCTTGTTACCTGCCTCAAAGGCTTGGGTGTAAATGGGTGCCTCCACGTTCTGAGCCTTGCCTCCATTGCAGCTGGCTTGGCTG
The DNA here is from genome assembly GCA_014839935.2 of Entomophthora muscae. NCBI lineage: Eukaryota > Fungi > Entomophthoromycota > Entomophthoromycetes > Entomophthorales > Entomophthoraceae > Entomophthora > Entomophthora muscae. Next base: position 388,349 of record QTSX02003601.1, read on the forward strand.
CTGGCGCTGTCAAAGATATTGCTTTTAAAAACCATTGTAAAAAACCTAGGATAAAATCACTAAAAGTAGAAATTTTAAAATTAAATGAATTATTTTTATTGTAATCTCAAGTCCATATTTGGAAGGTTCTCAAAACCTTTTCATACAAATCTGGAGCCATGAAAATGGATAAAATGCCTCTGGTCCTAAATTGGATAGCTGTTGATTGGCTATTAAATTGATAGTTTTCTATTTTAGGCTGCTCATACTACACATCTTGTGTGAGTTCATTTTGTTTTGTGCTTGTGTAACCTTGCTTCTATATTGCTCAAGTTTTGTTTCACTTTAGTCCTTCTGTTGGTGCCTCATATTAATCCTGATTAGATTATAATATACTCCGGAATAGCATCCACTCATTTCACTTGTTGTGTCAGTTCATTTTGTTTGTGGTTTGAACTACACCGCTTGATGTTTGATATAATTTTGTATGATGAGTTAGTGAAATTTTGTTTTTGGTTTGACAGTTCATTTATTAACCAAAGATATTTAAATTAATTGAATTCTGAATCTCACGCAACTTGGATTTTGTTTAAATCTGAAATCATTTTGTTTAAATATGAAGAATTTTTGCTTGTTGCCATAGCTTTTAAAACTACTGCATTGCAAGCGCCGCAGCGCCACCTAGAAAATATTGCAGGTGCCACAGCGCTGCCTTACTTTTACATTGAGTGCCGGGGCGCTGGGTTTGATTCCCCATAATCTCAGATTTCCTAAATTGACTGTATTTCTAAGCAGCTAACGTGGAGACACAAATTAAGCATAATGAATGGCCCCAAAATATACCAAACCCCCACGCCAGCAAGGACCACCTGTGCTGGATGAAGCAATTAAATCTCATTGGTTGGCGTGTTTGAAACAGCCAAACCTAGATCACTAATTACCCAAAATAAGAGTGTGTTGGAATGTCCTATAAGATATTGCCAACAGCTCAGGGAGACGCTCCCCAAGAGAGTATAAATACTTTTCCCCTAGTAATAATAAAATACTTTTGACTTATGAAAAAGTGCTTCTGCGTGATCAGAAGCCAATTCTCAAAAGTAATTATCAATTCCTCTTCCTATATGTTCTTCTGCCACAATACTAATCATATCCTCACATATGACAGTATTCAAGCCAAGTACTCTGTGCCTTATTACATATATGAGCTGCCCCCATACTCCCAGCGCAACAGCAGGGTTTGGAGGGTATTCAGTAAAATGCACAGGTCCAAAGGAGGCTCCAGGGGGACAGTAAAGTGCCTGGGGCGGGTTGGCAGGTTGGTCTCTGAAGAGGGCAGTTGCCTGATGGTCTACTTAGCCGGAGTTGAGATGAAAGATCACTAAGACTAGATAGGGTAATATTTGTTTGAACCAAAGGTTCATAAAACTTTTATTATCAAAAATGACAATGTGGTCATCACCACACTGCCAGTGTTCTTATACCATGTGATTTTGCTTCTTTGCTTTTTGTGGGCTTCAGGTCTATGGGCGGTTTAACGGCAGGGCATGAATCTTGGCTTAGGTTCTTGAGAGCAGCAGTCCTGGTTGGGTTTTCTCTGGAAAACAGAAGCGGCAATGCTTAATTTTGCCGCTGTGGTTCACCATGTCACCTGAGTGGACTAATTGCATTCCCCTTTCTGGACTGGGGATTGGCGGCAATTGGTGCTTATTGGAAGGGCTAGTAGTGGGGCTTGCCCAAGCCACAGCTTCTGTGTAGGTCTAGGCCCTCAGTGGCACCAGTTTGGTGGGTATTGGCTTGGCTGGCTCTGGAGAACAGAAGTGGCAATGCTTTTTTTTGCCGCTGTTGTTCACCATGTCACCTGAGCTGGCCAATTGTAATACTCTTTCTGGACTGGGGACTGGCAACAGCTGGTGTTTGTTGGCAGGGTTAGTAGTAGGTTTTTTCCCAACCTCCTTTAGGCAGGTCATGCCTTCTGCATAGTTATGGGCCTCTAGTGGCACCAGTTTGGCAGCAATCTGGCAACCATTCAGGGAATCCTTATTATTAAGCCGGCGGGTTGTGGGATAACTTAAAAATTTGAGTCTGTGAATTAACGGGTTGGCTGGTCCTGGGCCGTCATGGGGGGCCTGATCTGCCTTCAGAGGACTGGGGTTCAACTCTTGGGCTTTCAATACAAGTATTGAAATGTCATTCATGACATCTGTAGTGGCTAGTAATGTAAAGCCCATATGAAAGCCATAGGTATTAAATAAGAGAGAGAATTCCAGATGCAAATCATTCATAGTGGCCAGGAAAGAGATTAAAGAATAAAAGAGGAAAAAAATAGAAAGATAAAATTAATTAATTAAATAAATAAAGATTTATCTATTTAAAAAGTATAGGCCAGAAGATAGGAAGGTTTGAGCTGGAACAGGGATCCAGTTAACACCTGGGTGCGTAAAGTGGTAATGTTTTTGAGCAGTTTGAGCAGTGGGAATTGATTTTCTGGTTAGATTGTGGTGAAAATTCAGAAATGGCAATTTTTGAGTGCTGCAACCATTGGTTGAGTTGTGGGCATGTTTACTGATGAATACCATTGGTTGGAAGCCAAAAGCTTAGAGTATGGTTGGGAAAATAGTGAATTGATACTTTAAGCTGTTGAGAAAGTAAGTATGTAAGCTTAATTTATTACAGGAGAAAATGAGGGCCAATAATTTGAGCTTTTGAAGAAAGCCATCCTGAAGGCAGAGACATGGGAACAAGGCGCTATAAGAAGGAAGTTGGCTAGAAAGTTGACGGGAGCTTTTCAAAAATCTTTTGGAAGGCTTTTGGAGGTCTTTCCCAGGTCTTCTGAGTTTCTGCCAAAAGGTTTTGGAAGCCTTTTGATCATCAGCAGGAGCTTGGTTGGACTGATACAACCCAAGATAACAGAGCAGGAGCCCAAGAATAAGAAGCTGGATCCTAAGTGCAGCGCTGGAGTCCAAGTTTAAGGAGCAGGAGTCCAAGTCTAAGGTGCAGAAGTCTAAGACCAAGTACAAGGAGTCCAAGATATTGTTGGAGGTCTCCAAGTATTGGCAAATCCATATTGTTTCCTTGACCCCCTGGGCCATATACCAGAAGGTTTAGAAGGGGATCTTCCTTCTGAGAGTGAATAAAAGCCCATTTTGACCCCTATACATATTTCTGAGATACATTTCCCCTTACTAGAGAATGACATTCCCTTCCCGCTGGTCCCTGGCTTTGATCCAGGACACACCTTGGTGACCTCCCAGGAGCAGGAGGGCCATATTGACCATACACCTCCTATTGCAAACTTTAATTTTTGAGGATTAAAATTTTGGATGATAAACCAGTCAAGGCGCTTGATATAAGGCTAAATTCAATATTTTTCAATCTACATCTATCCAATCTTCCAGCATGCTGACAACTTACAACGTTTCAGTGTGCATGGTTGGCGCGCAGCGCCATCTGCTCTGTCCTCCTTGCAGAAATCTGGACAGTTGCCTGGTCCATGCCCCCCAATAATTTTGTAACGGCCTGGCCAGACCCCCAGCATAACCCATACAGGCAGTTTCTGAGCTTAGGGCTGCATCAGTAGTCGGATAAACAATATAGCTACCAGACCTTAAAACTTGGCATATGGGCTGTTTCATAACCGGAACATAAGGTTTTTTTGTGGGCATGCCTGTGCAGAGTGAAAAATAATCGTGTGGTGCCTGTGGACTCTACAGCCAAAATGAAGGACCACCTGACCTCCTTGTGAGATAGCTTGTTTGCTACCCTCTGTTTTTCTCTTCTGACCCTTGTTGTTCTGTGTTTCTTCCTGGTTTCTTTGACTGCACCCTCCTTATACCCCTGCTTGGAGTTTGCCATATCCAAACCTCTGCATTGAGGTTGTTGTTGCTTATCTATTTTTGGGGTTGGGGGTTAATACCACATTTTGTCAATGCTTCAGTATCTTGAAGACTTCACCAAGATATGGGCTGACCCTAGGGCTCAGTTACCAGTCTCCTGGGCTGATAATCCAAGCAGGTTATAAATCTTCAGGGTGGTGTGAAAAGTCAAACATGGGTGGGACAATCCAAGAGGTGCACTGTAAAGGGGGGAAGCCATCAGAATTGACCCATAAGGCTTGGAACTGGCTCTGTGTTGGCACCTCCAGCCCAGGTTTCAGCTCAATCCTTTGCAGGGGTAATATTCAATGGGTTGGACTTTCCAGAGCTGTTGATATAGACAAACCAAGTTAAGGGTGCACCAAACCTGGGCACTGGACAAAATAGAGATCAGCAACTTGTACAGTAGTTTTATAGCCTGCTGAGATGAACAGAATCAACTTGGCCTAAAAGCAGGGCCAGAGGTTGAGGAATTTATATCAAACCACTATCAATCTGGATCCACTTTTATCTTGTTTTTTAGACTGAGAAGGTTTCATCTATCTCAACGGGTTACAAAGCTACTGCATTGATCAATAATTGAGGTCCCCCTGCTGCAAATCTGTTTGGGGTATGGGTTTGGTGGGTTCTTGACGTGGGTTGTCCATATCAACAGCTCTGAAAAGTCCAGAAAATTATAAGTTAGACATTGTCATAAATTGCGCCATTAATGCTGTTTTGATATGGCCTTCAAATAGTGATGTGTGCAAAGATTTGGTCGGTTTTGCTTTTGACTTCGGGGATTCCTTGCCTTCCTTAAATGGGTCGACATCAATGTCCACCCATTCCAGAATATCCTACCTGTCTTTGAATGATCCTGGTATGAGTTCAACCCAATGTGACCCCCTCTGCCACTCTGTCTGCCTATTGAGTGATTATTGACCCTTGTCTACTATTTAAGTAGAATTACTTCTCCTAATAAAGACAAGTTTATCCACATTTGCATTGGCTTTGTATTCATCAAGATTTTCCCTTTCCTTTTTGCCAAAAGGAAATTATCTTCTTGTATTCCAGGAAATTAAGGTACATGCCCTTAATTTTGCCCTGAAGGCTAACCCAAGGCTAGCTTCGAACCTCAATCCTTTTGCTACAAAGGTTTTCTGCCGTGTCCTCCTGGATGTCGTCCCCAGGAGCCGAACACAACAGACATGGCCTTTACTAGCAACCCTGATTGTTTAAGCTGGAAAAAGCTATCCTCGGATGGTAAAAGTGATCAGACTACTTTAAAAGGGGTTTATTTGGAGACGGTGGTTTTGGTAGGGGTTTTAGATTGGGCTGATTTAGTCATGTCTCTTCTAGTGATCGGGTACCCATCTTCTAGGAAGCTTGTAAAGGGGTTGAACCCTTTCTTCTGGAACTGGCATTGTCCAGAGCAGCATGTTTGGGTTGTGGGATTCGGGGCTGGATCTATGGGTAGGTTGCAAGTCCAGGCTGAGACTTGGTTTGGGTTAGGTGACGAGATGACTAAGGCTGGTAGTTAGAGGATCTGGGTTGAGGGTTGTTTAGTATGAGATGGCGTAACCTAATTGGCATCTATGTGAGAATCTTGATAAATGGGACTTGATAAATTATTGAAGGATATATGGCCAATTACACATTGGAGGGAAGCGGGTGTATGATCAGGGCGTATACAAAGTATCAGGATACTGCTAAGGTACAGTATATGTCAACTGAACCTAACTTTATGGAGGATCCCGTTGCAGGAACTTATTAAACGAATGTAGTAAAGTACAAGATCAACGTTAATTTATTAATTATAGCCATCTCTACTGAATAGGCAGATGTCAAAGAAGGAACTTTGCCTCCATGTTCATAGGATGGCTGGAAGATAACTGAGGTGCTTGGGAAAACTTCCCATTTACAAGGTATTGGATTCGGCTCAGTAGCTCGTAGTAGCTTGTGTTGTATGGATTTGCCATTAGCGTGTTGAGCACGGCGTATGTTAGGAGCCCTGTTCGTTGAGAGAGATTTACTTTGGCATCAACCGATAGTTCAGAATCTCGGCAACTGGCAATGAAGTTAAAGAGTGCCATTAAACTTTATATTACCTCGAAAGCAAGACAACATCCCCCAGCGATCCCTTCTCGGGAACATTTGCATCGTTCGGAAATTCTATGATCCGGGAAACCTTGGTTACAGACTTGCTCTTTTTGCGGCACAGTCTGTTAATAAATCTTCTAAACCCGCTTTCTTTGGTGGTGTGAGGTTGGATGTTTAACTCAGGAACGAACTTGGACAGTTTCCCTTGTTCGTTATAGATATAAGGAAGATCTAAAGCCGACCCTGAATGAGAGCAATCGAAGATGGCCGTCAACTGACATCCTTTGGGGAGAGGACGCACCATAATTTCGTTCATTTTATCGTCGGTTATTACCCCCTTTTTTTCGTAATCCAAAGGAAGAATGATCTCGTCAAAGCCATCCGCCTCATCCCCATCTTCGTCCCATTGCCGATCACCATGGCCACTATAGTGGAAAAACAGGGAATCGTTGGGGCCAGCATCTTCAACTAGCCATCTCATAGCTTTGAGAATGTTCTCCTTCGTCGGAAGCCCATCGCCATGTCCATCATCAGTCAAGATAACAGTACCTTTGGTTATAAACCCGTAATGTGTTTTAATGAATTCGGCAATATTGTTGGCATCATTGATGCACCCTTGCAGCTCATTCTCTGTCCCGGTGTAGTTGATTCCGATTATGACTGCTTTCTTTCTTGTTGGATTTTTATGTTTTGCCATTTTGAATGTAAGAGGAAAATTCAAGAAGAGTTCCCGGGCCGAAACGATTGAAAAGAGAAGCTAAGACTATGCGACGAGGAAAGTTGGGCGGTGCTTCTTAACACAAATTAGATATTGCACGGAAATAACAACAACACTAGTAGATGCATTTCTTTAAAGTTAAACATGAAACTGGTTTCTGAGAATTTTATAAAACTCGGCATAGGTGAGACTATATTGCCTCTGTAGAATTTGAACTTTACTATACTGCATTTTTCATATTCTAATGACAGATAAAAACACAAAAATAAATAGGCCTCGGGATAGCGGTTATGCTTCAACACCAATCAACTGGCCGAAACTGCACTAAAGGAAGTGACTTTGGGACCAGTAAATTAAAAAGATTCAAAAGCACCTGGGGAGTGCTAAAAAACGAAAATAAAAACTGCGGCTAATTTAAAAGATATGTAATTTTAAAACAAGTAAAATCGATACTTCGGTTTGAAACTGTTTGAGCAAAGGAAAAAGTACCTCGGGGCGTCAAGTCAGCAAAAGGAAAAAATTGATCAAACTTAAACGTAAGTTAATAACCACTATTTAAACCATACGAGCATTTAATTCTTCAAGCTTACAAGTAACATGTTGTGGTTGCAATTAACTTCATAAAACAAGCACTTTATTCAAGCTTTGAATTACCTTTAGAATTTAAATCCTGGATGAACTGCTGGAAGATTGTGTTCGCTTTGCGTCATATCCTTTATTCTCGCTTTCAGAACTAATTGTTTTTGAAGGACATTGTGGGTCCGAGTTACAGAGACGACTAAGCGATATTCAATTTAACCAACTGCATTCTGTACTTTGCAGCAAATCGAGTCCAATCCTTGCACACACAGCTCCAGTGAAATCATGCTTGATTTAAAAGATGGCTTAACCTAAATTGCAATGATCTTCCTGGAAGATTGCCAGTTCGAAAAATGAGGTTTTGGTTTAGAGTTTATTTTTGATCAAGTGAAAGTTGGGGGTCCAATCAGGAATCCAACATTCGGAGCAGCGCTTCAGACATGTATGAGCCTTAATGTGGTGAAACAAAGGTTGAGAGTGGAAGGATACTGAGATTTCCTCAACTTCAATCACACAAGTAAAAACTGTTAAATTAAACTGGAATTGCTCTCGGAACCCCCAGCAATGAACCTAGCCAATACCTACTCGGGTTAAACAAATTTCTTGGTCTAAAGGGCTGAGCATCTTTATAAAAGTCATGCGAAACTTTTTGCTAATTGATCTTAAAAGCTGTCGATCCAAATGGACCAATCATCTTCTGCCACGAGTATCGTATTTACATATATTTTGAATGGCTGGCTATAATTTTTTAAACCTAATTTGGATTTGGCTTTAATGAATCATCTCATCAAACTATAAGCTCCAGGTAAGCTGAGCTTATCGGACATGTACGCTATCGAACGATTTAACTGCCAAGGAATGCCACCTTTTAGGACATGAAATCATTTCCAACCAAAGTTTAAACCCACCCAATTAGGCGACGAAAACATAAACAAGCTGACAGAAGCCCTGCTGCGCAATCTCGCTTACTGAACAAGCACGGTCCGTAACCAACAAATATGACGTGAAAAGCAGAGCTTCTGAAACAGCAACCATATGAAGCTTCTAAATCACCACGATGCCAGGTTGAGGTTGAGATGCGTATACCAGGAATATCTTGCATAGCCAATGCAGCTTGTACTTGACTGGCAGCGAACCCCACCTTTGGACTTGCTGGTACTGGGCAAGCTAGTTTCCACATATGTACCTCGGTATGCATTGGCAATGCTAAGCTTGACCGAGCCGATCTCCCGCAAATGTGCCAGGGCCTGGCTTCCCAAATGCAACCTGCACCGTTTATTTGATGTTTGGCTTGAATAGCCGCACCCGATTTGAGCTGTAAACCAGTCCGGATCATCTAAACCCCACTGCCAGGGATCTTTGACCAAAACTTAAAAAAAGTAAAAACTTAGCATCCTCGGCAATGCCCCTACTTTTAAACCAAACTGCTTCTAAACGGTTTCCAAATATCTATATTAGAGAAGAAGGGTACCAAACTTCTATACCTTGCCTTGATATTGCAACTGGTCTACCCATAGTTCAATATTTTAGAAGTTGGGGAAGGCAGTGTCGCAACTGTGCTGTTTTAGCAGAGTTACAAGGGGAAATGATTCAAAGCTAGATAGATATCTTTATTTGGAGATATGGCTTATATAGTTTGGGGGAATCATGGATAGTAGGAACATGATTGTGATGATCACTCGGTTGGATGGTTAGGAGGTGGCTTGATCCTGGTGATGAGTCAAGCGCTAAACCAAGCTCTCCACCCTACAGGGATTGTCCTTTGGTCATGTTGCTGGATTTGGAAAGTTGCATCAACTTCCCCATTTGGCTTCAGGTCACTGGGAAGTTGGGTTGCGGATTACAACCCCATTTAGTTGGAACCTTACTGGGGGTCAACCCAGTTGTTTTAACACTGTTTGCCACCCAAACTGGATATAAACTCCTTATCTATCCTTTCTGTTTTTGCAGATATCAAGGCACCACACTATTTGACACTGGAGCAGACTAGTCTCTTATTGACAAAAAATTTGCCAACCTTATGGAATTACATATCATCAAGAGCAATGTCAAAATAGTCATCACAGCAGACAACAGAAGCACCCCAGTCAGTACAGAGGCAAACTCTTCCAGGCCTGAATAGGGGATGTCCAAACCACTCTTAGTGGCTCCATTATTACAACCCCCAAGTATGATGTAGCACTAGGCCTAGATTCAATGAGAAAGACAAACCCTCACATTTACTGAGAAAGCTACACGCTCGCTATACAACAAGCAAAAGTCCACCAGCATGTCTACCCTGCACACCTTGATACCCTTGTGAGGGATCATTTACTTGTGAAAATTGCAGAAACAGAGGGAAAATGACATCAGTAATTTTGAATGGATGGATGCCTGTACATACAAGATGATCTACTTCAGAAAGATGCAAGCCCTGTAAGAACAAGACCTCACACATCAACAATCTTTCCCAGGATCCCCTCTGTTTCCCAAGAGAAACTTCTTGGGTTACCGCATGACGGAGGTATTTGGCACAGAATTGATCTAAAGGGGAGTTTCCCTAAAGCTCAGACCAGATATCAATTAATCCCACACAAGCATAAAACATCAAAGTAGTATCCAGATGAAACTTTAAAAATGGGCTAATCAGATCATCCAAACATCTTTCTGGTGCAGCTTACTTCTTTGTAGCTAAGAAAGACAAACAATAGTGCTGTGTCACCGATTGATGAGGCTTAAAAGGCTCACAGATGAGAGCAGGAATGACCTGCCCCAGATCAATGACATCTCTGATGGCTTGGAGAATCACAATCCTTCACTGAGATCACTCTGACTGCAGGATATCATCAAACCTGGGTCACTATTGGGATACTACTTTTTGGCAATGTTGAGTTTATACTTCTGGGAAGTATAATAAACAAAATAAAGGGGAAGATTAAGAAGAGAATGATACTTTATTGAATATGGATATAGGTTAATATATAGTATCATGGTAAGCCACATGTTGTCCATGTACGTCATGGAGGTCATGGGGCTTATCTGAGTAATGTTCCTCTTGGGTCACAAGGCTTAATCAAGTTGTGTTCCATTTAGGACCTGGATTGAGTGATCCCTGTCATAGATGGTTAGCTGATAATGGTGCCACTGGTTTATTGGCTGGGCAGTGAACTACTCGGTGAGCCGCTCAGTGATTTACTTGGGGTGTTAATTCCCCAAGAGGGAGTAATCAAAGATGCTGTGACATCTCCCCCTGGGGTGCTGGAAGGCGGAGCCTTGGGAACCTTCTTGAGAGTATCTGATATACAGGCTTGATATTGGTCCAGTTTAGTGTTGGGTACAGGAAGCCTTGAATTTTGTTGGGCTGCTCTTGCCTTACACAAATAGAGTTGGTCATGGTGCATAGGCTTCAGTTCAGTTTGAGCTCTAATCCCTTTGATGAGGTAAGTGCTATTGGGCTTCACTTCCATGACAATGCCTGGTCTGTGTAACCTTGGGTCTAATTTGTGCTGGTTGTGATTGACAACCCAGATCTCATCTCTGACTTGGAACCTTTCTTGTTGCAATGGGATTGCTTCCCGCTGAACCCTTTGTTGTTCCATTGCCTCTTGGTCCTTTCTGGCTTGTAGTACTTTTGGGTCATTGCTGTCTGGTATCTTCTTTGGAAGTAGCAGTTGTGGTCCCGCAGTTGTACTGACAAGTGCAGGTTTCTGACCATAGTCAAGTTCATAAGGGCTTTTGCCCGTATTGCGGTTGACTTGTGTTCTGCAGACCATAAGGGCGGTTAGTAGCATGTCAACCCAGGTTTTTGGCTTGTTAGCAGATAACTTACTGAGGGCTTCCACTAGAGAGCCGTTTCTTTGTTCTATGCGTCCATTTGCTTGTGGGTGATATGGGATGGCTGTGACATGTTTTATTCCATTTTTGGCGAGATAGATGTTGGTATCAATAGCTTTGAGTTCAGTGCCTCCATCTGTGATTAAGAGGTTGGGCTTTCCAAACTTGGCTATGATTTCCTTGCCAATGAATTGTCTCACGTCATTGCCTCTGTGCTCTTTTGTGGCTTGTGCTACAGGCCATCTGGTTGCGTAGTCAATGGCTGTGATGATGTACTTCTTGCCTTTGCTTTCACCAGGCATAGGTCCCACAATATCTAACGACCATACCTTGAAGGGTTGTGTGATGTATACGGGTACTACTGACTTGGGTGGAGCTTTGGTTTGGGCGTACTTTTCACAGACCTTACATTGTTCCAGTACTTCCCTGATATCATCTAGCATGTTGGGCCACCAGTAGTGGGTCTTGCGATATTCATGCAAGTTCCTGCTACAGGTGTGTCCCAAGTCTCTGTGATAGCGGAGGATTGTGTCAATCTTTTGTGTTGACAGAACGTAGGGTACAGTGTCACTATTTGGAAGGATTTGGTGGAGGGTACCATATACGTTTTTGAACAGATGTTTGTTCTTGAGGACTTTCTCTTGGATGTCCATTGGTGTGCCAGGTGGGAACCCTTCCTGGAGATTCCCCATGATTAACATGGGCCAGTTGGGGTCACCATCAGTGCAGAGGATGTGTTTATTGTATAGCCTTGATAGGGCATCTGCAGTAAGAATCTCTCTGCCTGGCTTGTATTCAATTTGCATGGGGTATCTCTGTATAAGACTCATCCATTTGGATTGTCTTCTTACAGGTGTTGTTGTGTTTTAAAGAATATCAACAACTTGTGGTCAGTGAGTACTTTGAACGTCTGAGCTCCTTCTAGATAACATTGCCATTTCATGAGGCAGTGTATGATGGCAATCAACTCCTTATTGTGTATAGGGTATCTTTGTTTGTCGTCTGATAGCTTCCTGGATTCATATGCCACAGGGAGGAAGTCTTTCTGGGCCATTTGGATACGGAGGACTCCTCCTATGGCATAATCAGAGGCGTTGGTTTCTAGCTCATAGATACCCTCGTGGTTTGGGTATTGTAAGATGGTGGCAGTAACCATGCGCTCCTTCAGCTGGCGGAAATGTTGATCTTGTAAAGGTGTCCAGGCAAACTTGGTTGTTTTCCCAGTGATGGCTGATAGGGGAGCTGTTAGTGCGCCCCAGTCAGGGATGAACCTGCGTACATAGGCTACCATTCCAAGGAAAGTGTGGAGCTCACTCTTGTTTCTTGGGGCTGGCATCTTTTTTATAGCACATATTTTGTCAGGATTGGGTTTGATACTGTCCTTGCTAATGATATGGCCAAGGAAGGGGAGTTCAGTTGAGAAGAACTCACATTTGGACGGTTTGGCAATTAGTTGGTTTTCTTGCAGGATACAGAGGACTGCGCGGACATCTTCCCAGTGTTGTTGTAGGTTGGGACTATAGATGATGATGTTGTCCAGGTAGATGATTGCTCTTTTCCCAATGTGTTTCCTGAGAACTTTGTTCATGAAGTTTACAAAGGTACTGGGAGAGTTTGCCATGCCAAAATTGAGGACAACACATTCAAAGATTTGTATTTAGTTCAAAATGTGGTCTTTGGAATATCTTCAGGTTTCACGCAAATTTGGTGATATCCTGCTGTCAAATAAATTTTTGTGAAGATTTGGGACCCCCCAGGACATCAAAAAGGTCATCAATTAGGGGCAGGGAATACCTGTCCTTTATTGTGACCTTGTTGAGGGCCCTGTAGTCAGTGACCAGGCAGAGGCCTACATCTTTCTTTGCCACATATAAGATAGCAGCACCAAAGGGTGATTTTGAGGGTCTGATGAGGCCTTTCTCAAGTGCTTTGTCAAGGTAGACTTTCAGAGTGTTGTCTTCTTGTGGTGTGAGGCAGTAGATGGGTTGCGCCTTAGGCACACTACCCTTTAGGCTGATCTCATGTTGTATACCCCAATCAGGGGGCAGCCCGGGTAGTGATTCTTGGAATACAGCGGGAAACTCATTGACTAGCTGATCTCTAATTGGGTTCTGTTTGTGTTTAATTTCTGTGTTTTTGAAGTGGATGAATTCATACATACATGTGCCCCAATTGATTTTGCTGATGTCAGTTTCTTTCTCTGTTTCCATAATCTTTAGAAATATGTGGTCCCTCATGAGGGTGTCAAGATGTGTTGGGTACACGTGATGGTGGACATCTCCTTGCAGGATAGTGAGGGTGGCACTGTCCCAGTTGATGTGAGGCTTTGTCTTTTGCATCCAATCTAATCCAAGTATGATATTGTATTTGGGGATTGGAATGATGAGGCTGCTAATTGTTGTTTGGACGTCTCCAATTTGGGCCCAGAAAGGTCTGGTCTTGTGGGTAACTGGTGTGCTGCGGTTGTCCGCCATGATGACTCTTTTGATGTTACTTCAAATGGTAGGTAACTTCATGAGGTCTGCAAAACTCTTGTTAATAAGCAATTGGTTGGCTCCAGTGTCAAATAGCGCTGTGCCCTGGTATCTGCAAAAACGGAAAGGATAGGTAAGGAGTTTATTTCCAGATTGGGCGGCAAACAGTAGAGGGTTGCTGGAGGGAACCTGGATCATGGTGATTGAGTCCACATCCTGTTCTCTGTACAAGTCTTATGAAGAGGGGGAGGGCAGCTTGCCTAAGCACTCCCCTGAGCTTTTCCCTCCTTGTTGATATCTTCAGTGCTAGCCTGGTTGGCTTGTGCAGTGTGATTCCTGTTTTGAGGCTGGGTACTGTTGGCTTGGTGGTTTTTCTTGTTAGGGTGAGGCTCTCTCTTAACCGCGGGGGTTTCCTTGCGTTTGTTGGAGGCGTGTAGATTGTCAGACTTCTGAGCTGCGCATTTTCCTTCTAGGAATACATCCTCAAGGTTCTTGCAGCAGGTCATGTCAAACTGACGTCTGATATGTGTAGGAAGGCCATTGTAGAAGTCCAAGCGTGGTCCAGGTTTGTCAAAATTGATGGTGTTGGGCGCACAGTCATGTAGTCCTTCATATGCGGCAATGTATTTCTCGATGGTTCCTGTCATTTTAAAGGTTCAGAGTTTGGTCATAATCACCACGTCTGAATCCTTCATGGAGAACTTTTGAGGAATGCGGCTTTGAATATTTCCCAGTTTTCCTTCTGGTCAGGATGTTGAGCTAGCCATTTGGTAACAAAACGTGAAGCAGTCCCTGTGACGCGGAGGGCAATTTTGCTAACCCAGAGTCTTTGGGGGTACTCCACTTGTTTGAATTTGCTCTCGGTACTGTTGATCCAAAGAGAGGCGTTCTCACAGTGTAGTCCTGCAAAGGCACCAATCTCAGTGGTACATAAGTGTTGAAACACAATATTGGGTATCTCAGGTTGCGTAGACACTGTTGTAGCTGGTGTGATAGGGAACAGTCTGCGGGTTTTGAGAGCATTGTACTGGTCAATGGGTACAAGGAGATTATTGTAGATGACAATTCCAGGGGGACGTCTTGTCCTACTTTGTAATCTCTCCAACCGTTAGGGAGAGACATTGCTTGGGTTCTTTTCTTGAGAGGAATTTTTTCCTTTGAGTTGGGTAGGTATGGATAACCTACCTGTGCTACCACTGTCAAGTTTATACTTCTGGGAAGTATAATAAACAAAATAAAGGAGAAGATTAAGAAGAGAATGATAATTTATTGAATATGGATATAGGTTAATATATAGTATCATGGTAAGCCACATGTTGTCCATGTACGTCATGGAGGTCATGGGGCTTATCTGAGTAATGTTCCTCTTGGGTCACAAGGCTTAATCAAGTTGTGTTCCATTTAGGACCTGGATTGAGTGATACCTGTCATAGATGGTTAACTGATAATGGTGCCACTGGTTTATTGGCTGGGCAGTGAACTACTCGGTGAGCCGCTCAGTGATTTACTTGGGGCGTTAATTCCCTGAGAGGGAGTAATCAAAGATGTTGCAACAGCAAGAACGCTGTTTGATCCAGGGGAGGGACTGCCAGGACAGAGGGTAATGCCCACCATAGGGTGGGAGCCAATTTGATTACATAGTATAAGGATCAACCAATTGATGAGGAGCAACTTTTGGGGAAGCTTTGAATGTGGAATTAAGAAGAAGAGAAGTATATTTTATTGGTTAATACCTTTGACTTATATAGCTTGTGCTGTGGTGGGGATATAAGTTGGATCAAAGATAAGGATGGTCATGTGCAGAATGGGTTTGAGTCACTGGATACTTGGACAAGTCATGTGATATTGGTTTGTTGCCTTTCTTGGTATGTAGAACTTTATATTGGATTGGAACCAAACCAGGCAATGACAGGATGTTAAGTGTGTTGGGGGTGACCAGAATACCTGTAAAACCAGCTCCTCAGCACAAGCAAGGACCAAGGGCCGGAATTTGGCACCATGGAGCCCACCAAGCCTGTAAGAGTAATATAGAGTGCTCCAAACATCTGGGTGGAAGTGGTGTCAGCAGTGGTAGCAAATTCTTGTGAGCAGTTAAGCCATGGGGTTGGAGGAGGGGTCACTGGTATCAGGTATGCAGGCAGATAGTTGTACTTATTGCAGAATAGTCTGGGCAGAACTGTGTACCTCTTCCCTTCACAGCCAAGGGGTCAACAATAAGTATATTTTCCATGGTTAACTAAGAGTAGGCTGGGTTTGGAGAATACTCAGTGAAATTTATAGGTCTAAAGGGTGCTCCAGGTAGATATAATAATGCAGGCAAGGGGTCTTTGAGTTTGTTAGTGGGAGTGTTGGGGGCCTATGAGCCTGTGGGGCTGGAGTGGAGATGGCAAAATACTAAAGCTAGATGATGTAGAATTTTCTTCAACCAAAGGTTCATTTATAATTTTATTTTCAGAATGTAGATACCACTATTCTCAATGTAGCAAGGCTCCTATACTATTAAAATTTGTGTCTCCAAAATTTGTGGGCTTTAGGTCTGCTTGCATTTCTTCAACAGGACTTTGGAATTTGGGAGATGCTTCACAGGCAGATAATTCTAGGTTATCTGGCATTAGATAATAGAAGTGACAAAACTCTATTTCTCTGCCTGTGATCTCTGTATCATGCAGCCCAGCCAAATACATAATCAATTTAGTGCTGGGGACTGATGTTGACAGGCGCTTATTGGGGGGTTTATTTTTAAGTTCAGTCTTAGCCTCCTTTAGGCAAGAAACTAACTCTTCATAGGTCTGGATCTTCAGTGGCACACGTTCTACTGGGGTCAATGCTTCTTTCAGGAAATATACTTGGGTTTGCAGGCAGGTTATTGAACAGTCTTCAGACCCAAGCCCAAAAAACGTGGCTGACTGGCCCTTGGCCTGCAGGCAGCGTTTCCTGAGGAAAAGGGTTCAATTCTTGGTTTTGACTTGTGATCAATACCGGAATCAAAATGTCATTCATGACAGTCACCCCAAATATATCTCACATACAGCATTAGGACTGAGTATGAGTTGTTTGAGTGTTTTGTCATAAACTTTAGCAAGGCTAACGCTCTAAGAACCTTTGTGACACTCATGAATGAGGTTTTCAAGGAGCATAATTGGAAACATGTAATAGTTTACCTGGATGACATAATCATCTACATTCCTAACAAATAATGTAACTGAAAAGTCATCCATGTGGCTCTTCACACCCTCCAAGATAATTAACTCATAGCCAAGCCCTCAAAATGTGACTTCTTTTCAACAGAACTCCCATTTTTAGGATAAATTATCATCAAGGACAGGGTCAAGCCAGACCCAGAGAAAATACAATCCATAACCAATATGCCAGCACCGCTAAATAAGAGTGAGATTTGCATGTTCCTATTCATGATAGCCTATGTCAGGAAATTCATCCCTGACTAGGTTGCCTTGACTGCTCCCTTATCTGCAATCACAGGCAGAACAACAAAGTTTGTATGGACACCATTGAGGGACCAACACTTTTGACAATTAAAAGAACGTAATGTCACCACCCCTATTTTGCAATACCCAAATAACAAAGGAGTATAAAAATTAGGAACTGACACCTTAAATTATGCAATAGGAGGAGTACTCCAAATTCAAACTGCAGAAAAAGAGTTCCTCCATGTAGAATATGAATCAAGAAAGCTGTCTTAAGGTGAGCAAAGATACCTGCTACATGATAAGGAACTGATAGCTATTAGCCACTTTCTAATGAAGTGGCAATGTAATCTGGAAGGTGCACAGATATTCAAAGTGCTAACTAAGCACAATTCACTGGTATTCTTTAAGAAAAAATAAAACCTCTCAAGAAGACAAGCTGAATGGATTAGCCTTATTGAAAAAGGACCCCATGATTATTTAATACAAACCAGTGTCAAGGAGCTGGATGTACAGGTATTCTGGTCACTGCCAAGCCACTTAACATCCAGACATTTCCTGGTTTGGTGCCAATCCAATATACCGTTCTACATACTGAGAAAAGCAACAGACCAATATCACATGACTTGTCCAAGTATCCAGTGACTTGAACCCATTCTACACATGACCATCCTTATCTTTGATCCAAAAAAATATCCCTGCCACAGTGAAAGCTATATAAGCCTAAAGTATTATCCAATAAAATATACTTCTCTTCTTCTTAATTCCATATCCAAAGCTTCCTCAAAAGTTGCTCCTCATCACCAGGTAAAGAGTTACTCACAGCAGAAGCCCTTTCAAAGCTGTACTGTAAACACATACTCTTCAAAAATGGCAAAGACCCTTATTGGTCCATAGTAATAGTGGGAAATATCCAATAAGGTTTCACACCTGGTACTCCAATGGATGTACAAGAAAAAGTCCTCAAGAAATACAATAGTTTTATGAGATTTAGCGCTAAGCAAAATTAACTCATATGAAAACAAAATTAAGAGCCAATGAATTTATACTGGTTAGCAATAGAATTGGATTCACTTAAACTTTGTTTACATCCAAGTTGATTTCCTTTAGAGCCAAAGCTTTGAAAAATACTGTAAATTAATTTGAAAATGTCTATGGTACCCTCTATCATATACTGCCAAGTGGAGACATTGTACCATATGACCTGTCAACACAAAATATTGACACAATCCTTTGTTATCATAGGTACTGTGGGGTTCCTGGTCACCAGTCCCCAAAGTGTGTCCTGGGTCATATCCAGGGATCAGCTTGGAGGAGTTGTCATTTACCAACAGTGGTGAGCGTTTGATGGCAACTGTGGTAAGTTTGACTCCCTTAAAATCAACTCCCTTGAACTCGACACTATAGTAAAGTAAGAATTCAGCTTTTGCCCTGATCGACAACTGGAAATCAACACTTTTTTAATTAACGGATCTTGATGTACTAAAAACTTATAATATAAAAAATTAAGCTATACAGCTATGGTTTACTGAAGTGACTTCAGAAAGCTCAAAAATGCAATAAAAACAGTCCCTTACTTAATAGAAATAAGGAGAAATAAGCAATTATTTCTCATTTTACTATGTAATTTACACTCTTCATTATAAAAATATTATTTATTACCATAAAAATTAAAATTCCAATGTGACAAAAATAAACACAAACACAACAAATAAAGTTATGCAAATTATGAAGAAATATTTATAATTATTTAATATAGTTTATATAAGCACAACTGTGAATATCATATGTTTTATTTGGAAATTAACAAAAATTAAGATATTTCACTTACTTCCAACTATAAATATTCATCTCAAACTTACCATGTATACATAGAACAAACACTGCTATCTAATTAAATTAAAAAAATTAAAAATTAAAACTAAGAACTAAATGATCAAAGCTAATAAGTAAAAATTAAAGTTAAAACATTAAAAGTTAAAAGTAAAAATCATATAACCAAGCAAGCAAGCAAGTTTATTCCTTGTCATTCTTTCCCCGTTTCATCTTGGCCCCTTCCAGGAGGGCAGTGGCAATAAGCTCAAGCTGCTGCTTAAGCTTAGAGGCCTTGTATTTGTGCTTGGCCACACCCTGGATGGCCTTTGTGAAGAGGGTACAGCGGGTTGTTGGCTTGGTGGGGGGACACGGTTGGAGAGATCACACAGCTTGGAGATGGTTTTCTCCTGCTTGTGCTGCAAGAGGGAAAATAACTTATTGAATTTTGGGTGGAGCCCAAATTTGGCCTTGAGGTGTTTGTGATAAGCCTCTAGCGCTGATGTGGTCTTAAGCTCACCATTCACTTCCGCCCGGTACACATTCCAGCTGGCCTTGGCACGGGCCTTGCCTTGCCTCTGCGTGACGACCTTCCCAATCCACTGGGGCTCAAAGTACTCGAGGAAAGGCTTGAACTCCGGGTGCTTCACTATGTAGGGATCCTTTGAGAGCACCTCAAACCCCATTGCAGTGTGCTCTGGCTTTAAAAAAAGCCAAGGCACTAAATTGTGCCAGCACAAATCTGCAGGTGTCCAAAGTATCCCTCTGGCTCAACCTACTAAGCTCCGCGTGGGCCTGCACGTTACAAGCAACTGCTTGGCGGAAGTAGAAGTGGCACCCCTGCACCTCCCCGCTAAAAAGCTGCTCAAATGCATTGAACTGAGCAGGCTCAAAGTCCATAATGCATACGCAAGGCCCAAGAGCTCTCAGCCTCGCCTTTTCCTCCGAGTCCAGGGTGGCCTGGTCCTTGTCAGAGGCAGGTGGGTTGGCACGGGTGTGGGGGGGAGTCTTCCTGGATTCATCATTATTGGCAGGGGGAAGGAGGGCAAGTGCTTGGCAGATGATGGAGAACACGCGGGTATATATGGCCTCAGTGGCCCCAGGAAGAACACAAGTGGAATCACCCAGATGTCAATCTGGGCATGAACCATCCAGAGCTGCTTGAACATTTGGGGGCAAGTGGCAAAGGTACCATCAACTAGCCAGGTTGATGCCCTTTTCAACTCCATCAGGTTCTGCTGAGTTGAGTAGCAGATTATACGGTCCTTGGCTGCAGGCCCGTCATCATGAAGTAGGAAGCGCTCCCCACTAGGAAGCTGCTTAAGCTCATGAGTGAGCGTGAGCTCAGAGAGGACGTCAGAAGCCTTGGGGGGAGGGGGATTGGAAGCAATTCTCTTATCACTGATGTACTTAACAAGTTGCTCCTGATTGGGCACCAACTTAAGATTGTTGGGCTTCAGGTGCTGGAGGGCCTTGATGGCCAGATCTGATGCGCAAAGATGGGAGGATGTGGGTATTACTTGCACAAGGTACCACTTTAACATCCAAGTGATCAGGTGATTGGGGGGCTCACAAGTGTGCTCTCCCTTCTCCAAAGTAACCTGCTCCCAGCCCTTGGTGTTCAACCTGGCCCTGCAAGTCTTATCCTTGCAGACAAAGTGCTTGCTTTTGGTCTGCCGCTTTTGGTTGTTGCAATTAAAGATATAATTGTTGGCAACATAACCAGGGCCGCCCTTTACGGACATGATCAGAAAGTACCGGGGGAAGCTCTTGGGAACTTTAAACTCTCTGTCCACGTTGCAAATTTTGTGGATGGCCAGTGGATCCCAAGCCACATGACCAGAAGCTTCAAACTTCTTGGAGTAATCCTCTGGCTCATCTTTGGGGTCAGATGAAGAAGGAGGGGAAGAGCCATTGGGAGGGGGGAGGGGGAGGATTCTTTGAGACCTGCTTGGATGCCTCCTTTTTCTTAACAGAAGAAGAGGTGGGCTCTTTGGTAGCCTTTGCCTTCTTGGTCCGGCGCTCCTTGGTAGGCTCAGAGTCAGCCTCTGAGTGATAAAATGAGTGGTTGGTAAGATCACCATCTGATTTATTGGGGGAGGATTTTTGGGGGGGAAGGTGAAGGGGATGTAGAAGATGAGGGGGGAGGGGGGAGGAGTGGGAGGAGATGGGGTTGGGGACTTTGCCTTTGCAGGCTTCTTGGCACGCTTGGGGGTGGAGGCAGTTTCTTTGGAGGCTTTGGAGGCTTGGTGCTTAGGCTGCTGGCTGTTCTTGCTTGATTTAGTCTAAAGAAAAGTTTAGCATTGTAAATAAAATGATTAATTAGATATTGCAAACACAAAGAGGTAAAGCAAAGCAAAAGTTGAATGAAAAGTATGCAAATAAAGTTTTACTTATAAAAAAACATAAAAAAGTAAATAGAAGCAAAATAGAAACTCAAAGTGTAGATATAAAGGTTAAAACATAGAAAATAAGTGAATTTATGATAAAGCATCAAAGATGTTAGGTTCAGCATAACATCTTAGTGTTAAATCAATGTAAAAGTTTAATTGAAAATCAAAAAAATATATGAAAATTATATGGAGAGCAGCAGAAAAAGTAGTAGATTATAATAGCAAAAAAAATATTATGTGGAATTTTTTATTGAGAGTTGAAAATTCAAAACATAGTAAAGTGTTGAGTTTGGCACTGTTGAACAGCCAGAAAAAGCTGAATTCTCACTGTCAAGTATGCTGGAGTCGAGCAGAAACATCAAATTTACTATGTTTTTTACATATTAAACTTGCTTAAATTTAAACCAGGTTCAAAAGTTAACCCAAAAGCAAGGCAGTTTTGTATGCTCAAAAATAAAAAAATACAACATAAGTTAAAAAAGTAAATGAGTAGGAAGGTATTTATTAGTGATTAGGGCATGCTGTGAGGAGCTGGGAGTGAATTATTTACCATAGTGTTGGTTAAAACGTTAATAAGCTCTCTGTACTAATCCCCAAGTTAAAGTGTCAAGAGGATGAGTGTCAAGTGGCGCTCATAGTGCGTCACATATTAATTTAGCCTTAATTCTGAGCCTTTGATTAGTTAAATCCAAAACCAATCAGGTGTCAAGTGATAGAGTCAAACAAAGAAAGTGTCAAGTTTCAGTTTTTTATAAATTACATATAAAATCTCTTAATAAATTGGGCTTAATTTATGTGGCACCACTTAATCCAAAAACCTGGGAATGACATAATGTAAAACAAGTGGGGCATTTGATCAATGACTATACCACGAAATCCAGTATAGTGGAGCTTGGGAGCCTAATCAATGACTATGGACACTAATAATAAAAATATAACAGTAAATAATAAAATTTATATAAGTGCATATGTATTTTATTAATAAAATTAAAATTTGGCTTAAAAAGTGTCAAACTGGTCACTTTTGGGTTTAGAGTGTTGAACACAGGTTTTTCATTTCTATTAGTAAATTTACTTATAAATTGCCCCTTAAATTGGTATTTTAGCTAACCAATTTATTAAACAGAGTCAAGTTTGAGTAAATTTATTTTTGGTTTTTGGGTTTGAACCCCTAAATTACTAGTAAAAATTAGCTTGAAATTGGTTAAGCCAAAAATACTAATAGATTTACATATGTGGCACTCAACTCCCTGGTACTCGACAAAGTGTCAAGTACCAGGGAGTTGAGTTTAAGGGAGTCAAACTTACCACAGTTGTCCACCATGCACCTGTACTTTAGCGGGCGCCAACCCCTCTGTGGGTCTGTACCACTCTTGTAACAACCTGGTAAATTCATTACCTATAAGCTCCCTTCCCCTATCTGTCATCTCAAGATGCCTAGTTAATCTCTCCCACTCCTCCTGGGAAGACTTACTGGTAGCAAATCTCCTACAACTCTGACAATAGGTGTCCTCTTCCCCTGGACTAGGGTAAAAGATATGGGGTAGTTCACTCATTAGGCTTGTAATCTAATTACTGAAAATTTGGGCAGGGGTTGTAATAGGCCTTTATTCACAGTCAGAAGGAAGATCCCCATAGAAACATTCTTATATAATGTCTGGAAAAGGGAAACAATATGGGTTTGTCAATACTGGGAGTCCTCCAACAATCTCTTAGACTCCTTGTGCTTGGTCTTGGGCTCCTGCGGTCTGCTCCAGCTCTGGCTCCTCCTTTCTAGCTCTAGCTGCTTTATCTTGGGCTTCTTTACCTTTATCTTGATCTTCAGCTCCTTCTGTAGTCTTTGTGGCCTTTGTAATACACTTGATCCAGTCCCTGAAGAGTCTCAGATAGCTCCCCTTTTTATAGCTCCTTGTTTCAGATTAAAAATCTCTCTTAGAACTCTGGTTTTCAAAAAAATAAACTATTCAGTTTTTCTCCCTCTATAATATATTAAACTTCAAAACTTACTTTAATCAATGAAAGCCCTGAATTTTCTGCTTCTGCTCCTCATTTTTTAGGCTTTAACTCTCAAGTTAAAGCCCTCAAAACACTGATTAAATAAACTCCGGCTTGCAGCCAATCATACACCTCAATTCAACTGTTTTGCAAAGAGCTTCCCCGGATGACTTGCTCTTGACTATGGTTTGAACCTGAGGCTGTCCCACTCCGGTTAAACAACTGCTCTGCATTTCAAACGGGTTTGCCGTGATTTCCGTCATGTTTCCCCAGAAAATCTTGAGCGCTTCTGCATATGTTTTACTTAAGTGAGTTTTGAGCCCTCAATTTTACAATGTTTCTCTGTGTTTCTCCGTGTTTTCCTCAACGTTTTGCAACTTTGAACCTGCTTGCTGCTCGCCTTTTTGCCATCTCCTAGTTGCTCTTGGCAAAATTTACTCTTTTGCCTTCACAGTTTCTCCATCCTGTTTCTGGCCTCTTTCTGGCTCCTTTTTGGCTCAATTCTAACCCAATAAATTCAAAGTTTAAATCCTGTGAATTATTTTTCTTTCTCTTTATTTTTCCTTGTATTATGATATGATAATTAATTTTTTTCCATACTATAACTTTGGCAGCATTTATTCCTTATTTAACTGCTTCTTTTCTTAATATTTCTTCTTTAAGGACACCAAAATCAGCCTTCCAGCTTTTACTTCCAGTCTGGATAGTCCTTCTAAGTCATCTTCTAGTCCTACACTCACATCTTCTGGTCCTTCTGCCTGTTCTTCAACCATATCTCTCAGCTCATCAGTTTAACCAGCAATCAGTCCATCTTAGTTCACTGAACTGCTCCTTTCCAGTCTTTAAACAGCCTATCAGTCCTCTGGCTACTCCTTTATCATGACCAGCTACTCCTGCATCATGAACTTTGAGCCCTTCAGATTATCCTTACTAGGAACCACCTTGGTTCCACCATCACAATGAACCATTTTGGTTCCAAACTTCAATATGAACCAACAGTCCCTCAACTAGTTTTCACTGTGATCATACAGTCCTTCTTACTAGTCTTCTCTGCTGATCCCAAACCATGAAGCACCTCAGTTCTTTATTTCAGTCCCCATTACCAGAACCTGTAGACCCAGGCATGAGTATACATTGAACTGGCTTTTGACTGGGCCCTTGCAAGTGACAATCCACTTAGGCCATCCAATCATAGATCATCAAAGTCTATGCCTTTGTCTTTACTCACCCAGGTGATTAACCCTAAGCTTTCAGTTGCAAAGTAATCAGCTTTACTTCCTAGAGGCCTTTTAACACCAAAGTTCTGCAGCTGCTTCCCCAAACAACCACCTTGATGACACCTCTGAGCAAATCTATGCCCTCCAATACTCACTTTGGGATCTCCCCAAAGCTCCCATAGGGACACAAACGAGGACACCCTACCAGTCTGTTAGGTAGGATGCTTGCTCACAGACCTCCTGTAAGTGTATTAGGGTACATAGAGCTCTCAAAGCTCCTCCTCTCCCTGGCAGCCCACGTTATCTGCCAGGGGTCTAACATTCTACAGCCCTGGTAGCCAAGTTACCTACCATGATGGCACACTCTCTCACCCTGGTAGCCTGTTTTACCCACCAGGGTCTAAACATTCTCCAGCCTGAGCAGCATACGCTACCCATCAGGCTGGATCACTCCCCACCCAAGCAGCTAAAGTTCCCTGCTGAGCTATCTTATTCCTTACCCCTAGCAGCCACAATTCCCTTCTGGGTGAAGACCTCTAGCCCACAGCAGCCAATATATTCTTCTGGGTGGAGACCAAAACTGCCCCCTAGTAGACTTTTCACCTACTAGCTAGGCCTTACCTTCCCTATTAGCCATCATTCCCTACTAGGCCTCTACCTGCAATCAACCAACAACACATTGTCAATCTCTAGCATAGCGTCTTTATTTGAAGCCAAATCAACCCTCACCTGCAAACCCACTTACATGGGGATCATCACAGGTACCTAGGATATACCTGTAGAAAGAATCTGCATGAATACCTCAAGATCTACTATTGGTGTCCAAAAATGCTGGACAACATCAAAGAAATTCTTGATCAATGTGAAGTTTATGAAAAGTATGTTCACTCCAAAGCACCCCCAAATATGTAATGCCAGTCTCAATACCACAACCATTCAAAGTATGGGCACTGGATATTGTGAGACCCAGGCCAGGAGATAACAAAATTAAAAAATATAATCACATTCACTGATTATTCAACAAGATGGCATTTAGCCCAAGTTACTGAATAACATAAAGAGAACAATATGAGACAGTTCATAGGCAAAAAATAATTGCCAAGCTTTAAAAATCAGACCTCCTGATCACATATAGAGAAACATAACTTACCACTAACAACACCAACATTCCCTTGCTAATAATGGTATCAAACACACTGTTGCCAGCCCTTCTCACTAACAAGATAAGGTTAGAGTCAAAAAGACTGAATGGGGTTCTAGTAGCAGTATTCAGCAATTTATTCTTCAACAACCCTTGTCTCTGAGCTGACATGTTACCAACAGCACTTATGGTCTGCTGTATCTGTATGAACCGTAATACAGATAAAAGTCCATATAAACTTGTATATGGAAATAAACCAGCTATTATCAGTACAACTCTGGGACCCTGTATACCCATATCTAAAAAAAGTACCCAAAGATACTGATGCCAACATACAAAAAACCAGACAATAACAGGAAAACAAGGAAATGCAATGAGTTGAACAATAGACTCTACCACATCAAGAAAAAAGATTTCAAATAGGAGATGAGATTTGGGTAGTAAATCATGACCTACACAATCTAGAGCCAGGACTAAGAGGGCCTGGAACTGTCATTAAAGCCAAACCAAACAACAACTATCTTTTCAAAGGAATGGGTGCCAGTACTGGGTTAAAACTTATGAATCACAACCAACTCTGACTCTGTAAGGCAAAAAATGCACAGCACAATTCTTGACTACCAGTTCCCAATGCCAAACTGGATTGATACCAAGATCAAATCCCAGATAATCTCAATAAATCTCTAAAAGCCCCACTTTTCAGCACCCCAGGGGAGCTTTTGCAACATATAGGATTACTCTCTCTTGGAAACCTTTCCCAAAAATCCCCCAACTAATGAATAAATGGTGACACTCTTACCAGACATTCATATTGTATGGGATCAAAAATTTTAAATCCTGAACAGATCATTACCTGGAAAGACTCCATGACTACAATGATGTACATGGACAGTATGTGGCTTCCCATGGTACTATATAATTCTCTATCTTCATATCAAATAAAGTATCATTTTCTTAACAATTTTTCTCTTTATCTCATTTATGATACTTTCCAGAAGTACAGTAGTTTTCAAACCTGTTGAGATAAATACATATTAGTCAATTTAGAACGCATAGGTTCAGTCACAAACCAAATTTCAACTGGAACTAGTTGAAGGTCAATTTACTCAATAAAGTTTCCATTTATCTATAGCCAGCAAACAAAAATAGTCAATTACACAACAAAATCAAAGTCAAATGCCAAATGCCAAATTCCAAAAATGAGACAGCAAACACATAAGACTCAAATTCAAAACAAACCCAATCCAGTCACCTCCTGAAGCATTCTAAATCAAATTTGATTATGAGTGTGTGGCAAATATGATACAAACAGAGAACATATGAGGTTCAGTCACAAAAGTGATGAGCTCAAACACAAAATAACTCATTTTTCTTGAAAATATTGATTATTTTTGGGACTCAAATTGGAAGCAATGAATTTCAGGATTAAATCCACCAAAATATATTCAGGGAACTACAGCATTATTTTCAATGTACGTGCTTCTAACTTTGGCCATTATGTCCAAGAGAATTTCTCAAAACGGAGCACACATTTAAATAAAATTAACTTCCTAGAAATACTTTGCTTTTCTGTTTTTAATAAAGCTTTTATTTTTTTATTTTACAAGGAGTTTTCCAGAAAAAAGAACTTTGTCATTGTTGAGGAGCAGTACCAGGAGCTACTCCAAGCTCAGGCTGCTGATCAAGGGAGCACAACCACTGTGTTTCCTGTCTATACTCAATTCAATACAAGTCAAGAGGAGGGTGAGTTGTACGTATCACCAGCCCCATCCACAGGTGGCTTTTCCAACGCCCAGTATGTTGACCCCCAAGACCAGGCCTAACCTGAGCCTGTTTCACATTCTGGAGACTGGACAACTGTGATGATCCACATGTAAACAGTTTTGCAGGTGAGGGTTGATTTGGCTTCAAATAAAGATGCTATGCTGAAGATGGACAATGTGTTATTGGTTTGTTGCAGGTAGAGGCCTAGTAGGGAATGATGGCTACTAGGCAAGGTAGGGGCTAGATAGTAGGTGAAACAACTACTAGGGGCAGATATTGTCTCCACCCAACAGAAGACATTGGCTGCTGTGGACTAGAGGTCTTCACCCAGCAGGGAACTGTGGCTGCTAGGGGTGAGGAATAAGATAAATCAGCAGGGAACTTTAGCTGCTTGGGGTGGGGAGTGATCCAGCCTGATGGGTAGTGTATGCTGCTCAGGCTGGAGAATTTTTAGACCCTGGCGGGTAACACAGGCTGCCAGGGTAGAAGTATGTGCCAGCATGGTAGGGGACGCCTACCAGGGCTGTAAGTTTTGGACCCCTGGCAGGTAGCGCGGGCTGTCAGGGAGGGGAAGAGCTCTGAGGGCTCTATGTACCCTGATACGCTTACAGGAGGTTTGTGAGCAAGCACCCTGCCTAACAGACTGGCAGGGTGTCCTTGTTTATGCCCCTATGGGAGCTTTGGGGAAACCCAAAGTGAGTATTGGAGGGCATAGATTTGCTCAGAGGTGTCACCAAGGTGGTTATTTGTGGAAGCAGCTTCGGAACTTGGTGTGATCAGGACTCTGGGAAGTAAATATGATTACTTTGCAACTGAAAGCTCAGGGTTAATCACATGGGTGAGTAAAGACAACTACGCAGACATGAGGATTGTCTGTGGTTGAATGGACCAGGTGAAGGACACTTGTAAGGGGCCCAGCCAAGCGCCAGTAGCCCTGTAGACTTATTGCCTGAGTCTGAGGTATTAGTATCAGGGGCTGATCATAGGACCAAGACAGTTCAGGCTCTGCAGTGAAAACTAGTAAAAAGGACTTTATGATCACAGTGAAGACTAGTTGAGGGACTGGGAGATCATTGTGAGGATTGGAACCAAAATGGTTCATTGTGCAGGTGGAACCAAGGTGGTTCCTAGTAAGGATAATCTGAAGGGCTCAAAGTTCATGATGAAGGAGTAGCTGGTCATGATAAAGGAGTAGCCAGAGGACTGATAGGCTGTTTAAAGAATGGAAAGGAGCTTTTCTGTGAACTAAGATGGACTGATTGCTGGTTAAGATGAAGAGCTGAGAGATATGGTTGAAGAACAGGCAGAAGGACCAGAAGATGTGAGTGCAGGACTAGAAGATGGCTTAGAAGGACTGGCCAGACTGGAAGTAGAAGCTGGGAGGCTAATTTTGGTGTCTTAAAAGAGGAAATATTAATATAAAGAAGCAGTTAAATAATAACTAAATACTGCCTAAATATAATAGAAAAGAAATAAATATTATATGAACAGAAAGAAAGAGGAGGAAAAATGCCTTAAAATTTTTTAAACTTTAAATTTATTGAGTTTGAAAAGAGGCAGAAAGAAGCCAGAAAGAGGCTGGAAACAGGACAGAGAAACTGTGAGGCAAATAAGCAAATTTTGCCATGAACAACTAGGAGAGGCAAAAGGGCAAGCAACGGACAAGTCATTTGGGTAAACTGTTTGGTAAAAGAGTTGAATCAAGGCGTATGATTACTGTAAATTCAGAACCTGAACGTAAAAATGCAGGATTGTCAAATCCTTGGTCCAAATTTCAAATCACTTTTGCGGGATAGCCTTTTTTTAATTAAATTGATTTTTTTGAGTATTTATTTGAATTTTTAAAAATGTGGGAACTCATAGACACTTTTCAAAGTTCAAGTTGAACTGCATATTTCCAATGGACAAAATGAATTAACTGGAATCAGATTTGAAGCGTTCAAATCCATCAACAATTTTCATTAAGTTTACTATGTTTTTTGAAATTGCGGGATTGTCAAATCCAAGAACCAAATTTCAAATCACTTTTGAATGCCACTTGTAAACTCAGATATTAATTGCAGGAACTGGAATCCAAATTGAATGTACAGTAAGCACACTAGGAAACACCAACCCAAATCAAGAAGCTCCACCACACCTAAAATCAAATGAAAAATTCAATCTCAATAGCCATAATTAGACATAAAAAGTTATTAAACTTTAAAATCATCCAAACCTGGAAAGTATACAATATTATTCAGCTCAAATTATGGATATAGAAACTCTGCTACTATTCAAGGCTATATCAAGAGAAAACAACTTCCCACAACTAAACCAATAACTCCAAATAAATACATATTTAATCTAATAGGTATTTTTTTATTTTATTTTTATGGACTGTCAATCACATTCCCAACCCGCTCCTGCACCAGCCCGTGGGGCAGCCTGTCCACAAGGGCGTCCCAGAGGGTCCAAGAACAGACCCAGAACCCAACTTGAGGGGAGTCATGCCAATACACAGGCCTCCAAAGGTGTCATTGGCAGCCAACCACCTCCCGCATCTCAAGCCAGGAACAGTAGCCTAAATCCAAGACAGAAGCCGCTCTCAAGGCCTGCAACCAAAGTCTCATACACTAGGGTCACCAGGAACACTGAGGTTACTTACACCTCCACTGTGTACCCAGTTGTCACCCGGCCCCGCACTATTGACCCAAGAGTTGCTACTTCCTGCCCCTGCGTCTTTGACACCACCTACAAGCCATTGGCAGCCACTGTTGAGCCATCTGCGCCTGTGATCTATTCCACCATTGGCAGCGCCAGCGCAACCAAGTGTGATCCCACCTTCTACACAAAGGTCCCCGTCCCCTGTGTTGAGCCTGGTAGCCAGGATGCTGTGGTACCTGTCAAGGGCCGGCGTCAGTTGACGGATAGTGAGCGTGAAGCTCTCCTCAACTGCTTGAACGGGGGAATGGCGGTTTGGGATATTGCATCCCAATTTGTGTCATGGCCAGGTACATTGCCGACATCAACACCAAGTATGGCAATACTGGGTGAATTGCCAAATCCACCAAGGCTAAGCAGCAGCCAAAACTCTTGCAGCCTGTGCACATTGACGCAATCAAGCAGTGGGTAGCCAGGGATTGCCACCTGGACACACTTGCTGTCCAATCAGTGCTTGCCACAGAGTTTGGGCTTTCTGTTTCTAAAACCCTTGTTTAAAAAACAATGGTTGATTTGGGCTTCTCTTGGAAGGTGCTCAGAGTCTCTCCCTATAATAGAAACAGTTAAAAGACCATCAAGGATTGACGCATTTATGCCAAGACATATCTGGCACTAAAGGAGACTGGCAATGTACAGTTCTTCTATATCAACAAATTGTTGTTTTCCTCCTCACTCAGGTCTAGGCATGGGTGGGTCAAGAAGGGGTCCAAGGACGGCGTAGCCCATCATACAGCTGTCTGTTCCCAGACCTATTCCATGGTTACTCTTCTTGGTCCTCGCGGGTTGGACCAATACCAAATGATCAAGGGTTCCCACAATAGCAGGACTTTTCTTGATTTTCTACAAGTTGTCAAGGAGTACCTTTGGATAAATTATAGTGGCACAACCAACATTGTTGTGCTTGATAATGTTGGGCTCTACAAAGTAAATCTGGTTTTGTCCGAGTTCCCCCCATCAACAAGAATAGCCACTCCTCCAGCCACCGCCTTGCTGATTGTCCAATGAGACTTATCTTCCTCCCGCCATATTTCCCATTCCTGAATCCAACCAAGGAGGTGTTTGGTTGGATCAAGAATAAGATGAAACAAGGCCTTCTGCATGACACCGAGGACCTATTCAATATTCTTGAGGTCAGCCAATTTGCGATGCCACCCAATGTGGTGGCAGCTTTTTACAAGCACTTGGAATCCTTCCTCCCTAAAGCCCTGGCCTCTGAGCCAATCAGATAAATGGGCTCTCTGGTTTACTTTGTTTTTATTTTTATTTATTTTGTTTTTATTAGGTCTTAAAAATTATTATTTATATATAATAATTTGACGTGTGATTGTATTATAGACATATAAGAATACATAGAAAAGGTAAGTAAAATTAACTATACTAGGTATGAAGAATATATTTTTATTATAATGCACTGAATATTATTATTGTCTTTTGCGCTAACAAATGAATAAATTAAAAAAAGATAGAAATAAATTAGTTTATTTAAATAAAGGTGAATCATTGATGGTACTTTGGCTTTTTTAAGCCACAAATTGAACCTTGCATGTCATCATCTGATCCTTGTTATTTCAGTGCCACTATAGCCACACAACACAACCACCAATGATTTTCATGCATTGCTTACTAATTAGTACTTAGGACGCGGGTCAAGTATATCAAATATGTTTATCAAATCACATTACAAGGGAAAGGTAATTCAAGTTCTAAACAATCTTTTGTTTAGAACAATAGTGGAGCGGACCACATGATGCGGATAAATTCAATTCTCCATGTTTATCTTTGTGATAAATGGACCCGTACTTGACAAGTAGTAAATAAAAACATTTTTAATTCTTTTTTATTTGATGTATTGGCAACTATAACTAAAGTCTTTTAATATACTTAGATATATTAATGATTATAATTTACATACTAAAATTTAAAATAAAAATTAAAATATGAAAATTGAAATATTAATTATAAATCTTAAAAGTTAAATATTTAAGTTTAAATAATCAAAATATAAAAATTTTATTAAATTGTGATTTATGCAATATCAAAATATTTGATATTAAATATGTCAATATTAAAGATTTTAACAGTGAATATTTTAATATTTAAAATAAAAAAATAAAAAATTTAAGTTGCAAGGGAAAATGATTTATTAGGGGGAATGCAAATTGCAAGGGGAATGTGTTTATTCTGGGGAATTATACACCAAAATTAAATTTTCAGCTAATGTATCTAATTGGGACCACATACTCTTCTGTATGTGGTGGATGACTCTGGCGCCAATTGCTAGAGGGGTGGCGCTCAACACCCCAGTGGTGGCCGACTGTCTTATAAAAGGCAAACGGGTGAGGGAATCCACTAGCAGGTTTTTTGGGGGGGGCACATAGTACCCATACAATGTTGCCAATGCAAATGAATTATAGAGGATGTGCTTGACTGTCCTGTATCCCCATGGTGTTTTCTGTCTGTTGAGGGCTATGCAGCATATGTCAATCTGTATAGGTACATCTTCTAATTTTTTCACATTGGCTTTCAGTATGCAATGGAGCAGGATTCCCAGGTACACTGCAACATGGATCCTTTGCAAGGTATATTTTTCCAAGAACATGCACAGTTTTTTAAACGTTTGTACTAATCTATTGATATAGGATGTTTGGTTGAACTTGAAGAGGGTTCCGGGGGGCGCCCAACTTGTATCAGCCCCCCAGGCCTTGGCAAACAATATCAATAAAGGCTTAAAATTATTCACGAGGACTGCATCCCCAACTTTTTTTGATAGAGCTTTAAAAATTTCATTAAAAATTGCAGATTTTAAATATTCATTTCCAATTTGAAAGTCAGTTTTTATTAATTTTTTTGTATTCATTGATATTTGTGAAGGGGAACCTTTGAACACTTTCATATATGTATTCATCGAAGTTCAGTTTTATATCCCCACAAATTTCATTCATTTCTTTGATTTTAATTGTTGATTCTAGTTCATAGGTTTCCCTTATCCATGGCAAGCACCCCGCAGGTGGTTGATATTCCCTATCTTGAGCTTCACTATTAAAAAAGTATTCATATTCTGTTGAACTATTTTATTTATTTGATTTTTATTTATTTGTTTTATAGGGGCCACCAGTGACTGGTAGCCCTCATAAAACCAACTCGGCGTAAAAGCCGCCACTTCCGCGACCTCATCCCCATCCCTGGTGATGACTAAAATAAATATAAGTTAAATATAAAAAACTTACTGATTGTTTCCCCTGTGGCCCCCTCAGCCACAGGCGCCATATCGGCAAACTTCATGAGCGTTGGATGCTCTTCATTAATTTTCTTAGGCTAAATTTTTCTTATTCTTCTTGCAACTTGTGCTTCCTCTTGATTTTCATTTGATAAAGCTTCTGTATTTCTTGATGCGCTTCTGCTTCTTGCTTGTGTTTCATTTTCATCTGTTTCCATTTGGTCGGTTTCCTCTTTGTTGGTGTTAATTTCCTTTTGAATTTCTGTTCCTTCAATTAGTTTTATCTTCTTATTGTTTTCTTTGGCCCCCTGCCAGAACTCCCACAAATTGTAGGCCATGTTGTTGAATTCAAGACTTGATAAAATAGTTCCCTGTAGATTAAGTAATTTTTCTTTATTCTTTTCATCTATAATATTTCCCAATTTAATCAGAGCATCTTCTTTTGACTGGATCAGTGGCTGGCCCTCGTTACCCAGCTTCCCTGTCACTATTTCCCTGATATTTATTTCTATCTTGACAACCTTTTGAAGGTGTGCTTCTAATTTGTTGATTAAGTTATAGATTGTTGACATATTGTTCAAATTCCATCAAAAAACTGGTTTTTATAGTACTATATTCAGTGCATACATATTTTTCATCATCATTAATAAATTAGAGACAATAAACGTAAATATTGTATTGAAATATTGCAATTAGACGTCAACTCTTGATATTTTGATATTATGTGCATACCTCAATGCATTTTGTTTAATAAAATCCACTGTAAACTTGGCCTTTTCCATTATAATTTAATAAAATGGATTGTGTTTATATTAGAGAGCCATTAACGCTTAGTACAAATATTGATACATAGTGCATTTTTCAGCCTGTATATTTACCTATTGGTAATAATTCTATAAACTTTTCAGTTGGATTTTACGAGGTAATAATAATGTAATGTGTTAATAGATTAATGTTTATTGTCATTAATTGGCTGATTTTCTTTGCTGTGGCAATTGTGCATTTTCTTATATTTCTGCACTAGTATCTAATTGGTTGGCTTCACATCCAATTGCACAGGCAATAGGAAAACAAGCTACCACCCCAAGACTGGACGTGGTCAGGGTGGCGGCTTGTTTTCCTATTGCCTGTGCAATTAGATGTGAAGCCAACCAATTGGATACTAGTGCGTAAATATCAGAAAATGCACAATCTCCACAGCAAAGAAAATCAGCCAATTAATGACAATAAACATTAATCTATTAACACATTGCATTATTACCTTGCAAAATCCAACTGAAAAGTTTATAGAATTATTATCAATAGGTAAATATACAGGCTATAAAATGCATTAATTTTCAATATTTGCACTAAGCGTTAATGGCCCTAATATAAACACAGTCCATTTCATTAAATTATAATGGAAAAGGCCAAGTTCACAATGGATTTAATTAAAAAAATGTATTGAGTTATGCACATAATATCAAAATATCAAGAGTTGACGTCTAATTGCAATATTTCAATGCAATATTTACATCTATTGTCTTTAATTTATTAACAATGATGAAAATATCCATGGAAATAATTATATGTTACCACATCAAATGTACAAGATTCTTTACATATGGGGAATGCTAACAATTTAAAAAGAAAATATTATTAAGTATGAATTGAAAGAGAGATATCAATTTTAATAAGTTGTCACAAAAAAATGATTTATTTACTAATCAAAGGACGGGAAGGGAAGGGAATGGGCGTAATGGACATTGCCTTCATCTGCGCCTGTGAAAGGGCGGCATCAGAGATAGTGGGGAGGGAATTTGTAGTGGCTTGGGAGTCAGGGTTGGAAGGCAGGTGGCTTGATGGGGGGTTGGGGAGGCAGGGTTTGTTGACTGGGAAGGGGCAGCAAGAGCAGTTTGCTTCAATTGCTTGAATTCTTCTTCTGTCACATATACTGGCTTGACAAAACGGATGGACTGGCGTGGGGGGAGACGGGGGTCCTTTCTTGACTTATCACTATCATTTGCATAGAAGATGATGAGATCAAATAAGTCCTGGACGGACGAGGAAGGGAAAAGCTCATACCCCTTATCAATCTGGGTGCATAGTTTGTTGTAGGTTGCAGGCTTCAAGCGCCTGAGGGCGGAACCAAAATTGTAAAGACATACATCTGCAAGATGCATGTTGGCGTAGTTGATGGGGTAGGACCAGCAGGTATGCCCCACAGCCCTGATTTTGTGGGTAGCCCATTCCTGCTGCTCCATCTCTGCACTCAGTACAACTGTGTGCATGGTGTTTTGTGTGGCCCACTCCTCCAGCATGGCCTTGAGCTCCGTCTGGTAGGCATACCCATCTGCAGTGTTCAAAATTGCCGAGTTATAATTGACGCCCAATGGGGAAACTGCCAATAAAACCCCAACAAAATGATACAAGATTAGGCCGCGCTTGTACACGTCAGAGTGGATGCACTTCTCTCCAAAGTCTTGGATACTTGCCAAGATCTTAGCATACAACAGGAATATTACGTCATTACAGGCCCTCATTGCCCTTTCTTTAATAAAATTAATAATGGTTGCATTGTATGGGTTGGTATCCACCAAAATGGGGCCACCAAGAACCTGATTGGATAGGATTCTGGCGGCAACCACAACTCCATGCATCCATGAATTCACTGTTCTTTTGTTGGTGAAGATGCTGTGGAGTCCCAACTGGAGACGTACCTGGACCAGGGGCATCCGCGGGTCACGTTCCATAATGACCATTATAAGGGGATGGGCTGTATCACCTTTGGTTGAGGTACGGGCACCAGTCAGGGTCTTCTTGGTAGGGGGGCCACAGTTGGCGTGGGCTTGCACGGTTGCAGCCACAGTGGACTTTGCAAAACCCATTGTGGCCGCAATTTCCCCAAGGGACATAAGCTTGCCTTGCTTTTTGACCATTTTGAGAACAATCTCTGGGGTGATCAATTTTCTTCTGCATCTTGTAGGCTGATTGGCTAGGGGAGGGATATGTCCATCTTGTGAACTGGACAATGCCATCTGATTGGCTGTTTTGGAGTTCTGGGCTCTCTGTGTGACCCCATGGCTAAAATGGCTGGTTCCAGATGCCATTGCTGATAAGGGATTTGGTTTGGCAGCTGCCTGTGCATGGTGGGCAAACAGGGCCATGCTGGAAGTTGCAGGGGAAAGAACAGACTCATGTGTGGCGCTTGCAGAGGGGCCTGCGGGTTGGGAGTGGACATAGAGGGAGGCTTCACTATTAGAAGACACAGTGTAACCCTGCATAATTTTGTCAAGACCAGGGAACAGCTCATTGACTTGGTTGTTGTTGAAAGAAGACATAATAAAAAATTTATTATAATTTTAAACTCAAGAAGAGGAATGTATATTTTAGTCAATTTTATTATTATATATGTCAATTTTGTGAATATTACAATCTAAATTTTAGCCAACCTAAAATGGAATAGGGTGATTTTTGAGAATGCCTATGATTCCTAAAAGAATTAGCACAAATCCACTCTATATCCTTTAACATCCTTTTTGAGACACCCATAAATTATATTTATTTCAAATTCATTGCAACTATGATTTGAAACTTGGTTCTTGGATTTGACAATCCTGCAATTTCAGATTTGTTAATTTTCACATGATGTCTATGATTTGTTTGATATACAGGAAATCTCAAATTGTACATAAGAATCCTGCATTTCTGATTCATGTATCCCGCATTTGTTTGTTGGGTTTTGTCTTTTGTTAGTTGAGTTATCTGCTCAAGAGATTTGAAATTTGCTGATTTAAATAAACCAAAAAAAGTCAAATTAAATGGTTGATTTTATTAAATATTTTACTTTTCACTCAGCTGAGTTGCCTGCAAAAGTGATTCAAAATTTGGACCAAGGATTTGACAATCCTGCATTTTTACGTTCAGGTTCTGAATTTACAGTACAAGAATGGTACAGACCCACAGAGAGGTTGGTGCCCGCTGAAGTACAGGTGCATGGTGGGGATAACCGCCTAGTGATTGGAAAGGTGCTGGAAGAGTTTGCAGTTATGCAGGCCAAGTACAAGCTTCTGATCAACCACTCACCACTGTTGGGAAATGACAACTCCTCTAAGCTGGTCCCTGGCTATGACCCAGGACACACTTTGGGGACTGGTGACCAGGAACCTCACAGCAACTGTGGCCCCCTCCATCTCTATCTAATTATTGCTCAAGATTTCAGGCTAATTAAACCTTGCCCTGCCTAATCCAGGTCCCCTTATCCCCAAAGGCCCCCAAAAAACGTTGACTTGTAACCAATGAGGTCATAGAGAAAATTTTGAGTCTTAAGCAGAGTGGTGTACATTTTTCAGAAATTGCCACCTGTCTCCAATTCACCAAGGCAGTGGTTAAGCGTGAGTTCCAAGCCCTCTTGAAGAGAGATGGTGCAAAGCTGGCCAAGAAGCCAAAGAAGAAGATTGAGTCCCAGATTAAGTAGGTGTATCATATCATGCTCAACATCCTCCAGCGGTACCCATACCTCCAATTGACTGAGGTCCATTGCTTACTTGGGCTCCAAGGCATATTCATTTCCAGACACACTACACATCTCTGGATGCTTGGGCTTGTAGTCAGTGATCTGATTCTGAAAAATTGGCTGGCCAATGTTGGATGATGGCTCTGATTTACCACACAACCCAATGATTAGTGCCACAATCACCCAAAGCTTGTCCTCAATTTCTGACAATGTCATATTTATATCTTATTATAAATTGTCACTAAAAGTTCAGGATTATGGTTCCTTGGTAAAAAAGAACGTCCCCAAGGGTAAAAAGAAGGAAATAGAGGGGATTGTTATTGGTGTGTTCCTTGCAGTTTCCCCAAAAGGGACTTTATTTTACTGGACTACAACCAGTTACATCAATGGGTACTGGTACAGGAAATTCCTCTTCAACCTATTAGCCACCTGGAGCTTGGTCAACTCAAAATTCCAAATATTCCTGAGCCATCAAATGGAGTGCACTAAAGTGAACTCTGACAAGATTCAAGCAGGCAGCCATAACATCTCAATTTCACCTGCTGGCCATGCCAATTTACACCTGGGAGACGGGTTGTTCTTTAACATTGGGAACACAATCCGTGAGCACAACCTCACAACCTTCAGCCAGGTGGTTAGTGTTGCCAATGACCACACTGTGCTTTTTCCCCATCATAAGGTTGCTGACATGTTTACAAAGATGGCCCTGAACAACCACAGCAGTAGTCAATCATCAAAGGATCCAAAGCTGCCCCTTCAAAGTTCCCTGGCGTACAAGTCAA
Organism: Entomophthora muscae; assembly: GCA_014839935.2. Taxonomy (NCBI): domain Eukaryota; kingdom Fungi; phylum Entomophthoromycota; class Entomophthoromycetes; order Entomophthorales; family Entomophthoraceae; genus Entomophthora; species Entomophthora muscae. Next base: position 426,804 of record QTSX02003601.1, read on the forward strand.
TCACTGCTCTCCCTGAGCGTGAGTATGATGTAATGTATAATTCAATTTCTCCAAGCCAATGAAGGCACTCAATTGCCACTGGGTCCTTCAGCCGCCCTAGTCCCCAGCCAACCAATCCAGTTTTTTGGAACCCACCTCCCAGTCAATCAAGTCCTCCCCCCTCAATCCAGCCTGCAAACTAGTTTCCCTGCCCAATCCCACATTTTTTTAAATAAACCTTGCCCCCCAACAATCTTTATTTTATAATATATATTTGTTTAACTAGTAAATATTTTTTTGTGATAAAATATATTTTATATTTAACTTCAGTGATGATTGATTTTAATCATGCCACAATTTAAATTTGGCTGCTTTAATATTTATTGAGTCTATTTAATTATATTATAAATTCACTTTATTGTCACACTACAAAAAATTAAATCTATAATAGAATTAAATAGACTTGATCAAAAAGAGCCATCTCACCACATACTCTCTCTGAACTGTATGATCTATATATAACCCCTGAGTGTGATTATTTTTTAATAAATTTGTATTCTGCACATAATTAGCATACTAATTTAAGAAAAATTATATTGTACTTAGAAAAAACATGTACTTGAACAAAATATGTTGTTCATGATACCCAGAATGGATTGTTATATACAAAAAATATACAGAATATTAATATCAATTGAATAGTATTACTTAAAGATAATAAAAGTTCATAATTAAAATCATTGATATATTTATCAAATCTCTATTAGATACAATATAATAGATACAGTTTATTAGGATATTTTTATTGGTATAAAAGGGTTGGGATAAGAACAAGGAAAACATGTCAGAATTGGAGGCAATGTTCAAGGAGCTGAACGCGGCAGTGGCCAAAATCAAGGAGGTTAATCAAAAGGTGAAGGACATGGTCAAGGAGGTATTGTTAGAAGGTGAATAGATGAACAAACTTAATGTGAAGGCTGTGAAGAGCAAGATACCAAATACAACTGACAAACTTGCAACCAGGCTCCTCAATGTACAGAAAGATGTTCTCACCAACTTACAGTTCAAGCCACAGGGGTTCACAACCACAGAGGCATGGTCAAAGGGTCCCAAGATGTTTGAGCAACAAAAAATAAACAAAAACCAACAGAAGAAAACCAACAACCATCCAGTGAGAAGACCCAAGAAGCAGCCCCTGTCAAGGTGGCAACAGGTAAAGATATAAAAAAGGTGAAAAATAAAACACTAAATAAATAAAAAGATTATACTAACCTTTTATTTATAGAACAAAACAAAGGAGTAGTCTGTCAATACCTAAAACCCTAAACAACCCAGACCTTTTACAGCAACTATGTCCCCCACATAGGGCGTCAGCTGGTCCTGACGCCAGCCGCCAGCTCTGAAATGATAAAAAATTAGAACATAAATACCCTATTACCTTACCTCAACTTGAAGCACTTCAACCTAAACCAGATGACACCAAATGGCAGGTTGCGGCTTTGGCTGCGGCCCCAAAGATCCACTTCAACCAATATGTTCTGCCCTCAAAATTCCACAAGCTCTTTGTCCTCCTTGTCTGTGACTTTTTCAACACCATGCCATATCAAAACTTACCTGAAATAAAGAGAGGACAAGAATAAGTCTGTTTCTGTTTCCTGACTAAATACACATTATCATATGCCCTAAAAAATTTAAAAGAATAAGTAACTTCCCTTTCCTATAGTTTTTCTGACGTCCTGCCTGCTGTTGTGAGCGTCCTTGGAGACTTTGAGGCCTCCTGGTGCTCTGAAAAGACTTGCATACCGCCAATCATGGAAAACCCCTTTTCTACCACGTCCCTCAAAAGTAAAATGAATACCCTATATAATAAATTTTGTGAGTCCTCAGACCTGTTTGCGGGGCAGCAACTTCACTTAATTGTTCACCTAGGTCTTTTTATAATGATGGAGATTAAAGCAGAAGCACACAACACGTTTGACATAATAATAAAGCTGAATGAAATTAGACATTTGCTTGATGGGAAAAATTGCCCCTGGGTACAGCTCAATAGAGCATGTTATTCAGGATGCATTTATTCTTGCCGCCATATATGGGATGGCAGCTCCACCGGAAAAATCCTCCTGGCCAATTGTATCACAGTGCTTCTGTACTCAAGCCAGTGTGATCTATATAGCACTGGAGCAATGTCAACATACGCTTTGGCAATAAAAATTGCTGGTTTATTTCAATGACAAGTCCTGGAATTCTACCGCTCACACCCCCAATAAAGCTCTAAACCCAAATAAAATTTTAAATTTTTATATGTAATTTCTTTAAAATCTACTCTAATCAACCCATTGATATTCAGAAAATAAAAATCATTATATAACAATAAATATTTCTGTATGTTCATTCATTCATCCTTCTTTGCTTTGTTAATTTTTATTATACATGACAGTATATAATTGGAATCATATAAAGAACGCCAATATAAGCTAAAATAAATAAAATCAAGATCAAAAATATTTTTGTGTGTTATTCATTCATTCATTTGGCTTTACTTGATTTTTTAATTTTTATTATACCTGAAAGTATACATGCAGAATCACAGAAATAAAGTCAATACAAATTAAACTAAATAAAAAACAAATATTAAAAAATAAAATGCAAATTTTTTTGGAATAGCTAAGCCTTTTATTGATTGGCTGCTTTGAGAGGCATGTAGAGAGAAACAAATCAGTGTGGCCATAGAATTTAGCTGCAGTTTTGGCTGGGAGAGTATGGACACCAACCTGCAGCAAATTGAACAAATCATTGGGCCCAGGTGGCGCCCTTTTCTTGACTACTTGCTTGATCTACCTAAAAACCTCCTCAATTGGGTTGAGGAATGGGAAATAGGAGGGGAGGAATAGCAGACGCAAATTGGATGTGGCCAATCATTGGGAGCCAATTTCTACACCAAGCTCAATCACCTGGAATTCATTGAGAATATCTGCCACCTTGTGGAGCCTAACATTATCCAATACTATGATATTGGTGAAGCCCAGGCTTGTGTGCCTCAGGTGCTCCTGAACCAATCAGAGAAATTCCAGAAAGATTGTACTTTTGTGGGAACCCTTGATCATTTGATATGACTCAATATCAAGGGGATCAAGAAGAGCTATCATAGAGTACAGAATAGAATGCACAGCTGCATGCCAGGACATGCTGTTCTTTTTGCCTTTGGGGACATGCCCATATTAATTGTGCATTGATAATGCAAAGGAGGACTCATTGATGTAGTAGAACTTCACTGGCCCCTTCTCCTTCAGTGTGGTGTATGTCTTGGTGTATTTCTGGCAGTAGACAATGTTTTCTGGGCTGTTCTGATTGTACAGAGAACCCCCAAGTTTCTCCCAGGAGAATCTCAGACTCTTCACAGCGCAATAACATTTGGAAATTGAGGCCTCAATCCCAAAAGTGGACTCAACCATTGACTGAATATTTTCCAGTTAAAGATTGTAGTTTCTATTGATCCACTGCCAGATTGCCCACAGGTGTTTGTTGAACAATAGGATTGGCTTGCGTTTGGATTTCTCCAAAAGTAAGACAACACCCGTTTTCAGGTAGGTTTTGTGGAGCCTATGAGCGGATTTTTCCAAAATACCGACAATAGCTGCAGCCTTCTTGTAGTCAGTTGTCTCCTCCATGAGTCTGGAAAAGGTCTCCTGGGTGGCATTGGGGATGATGTGGTACTTAGGCTTTTTGGCATTAGGAGCAACTCCATGGGCTCAGCCACAATACAGGGCATAGGCACTTTGCTATAGAATGCAGCAAGCTTTTTGAGCACATACTGCCCATCCACAGTTTGATAAAATTGTGGCTTGTTGTTCTCATCTTCCCCTTTGTTATCACTCACATAAGGCTGGTATGTGGTGTCAAGGACTGGCTTAACCTTCTCCATGATAGTAGCCGTAACACCATTGTGGCGGTATACAGGGTTGTATACAAAGGATACCCTCTCAGTTGTGATGTCATTTACCGTTTTGGTGGTGACAACCTTGGTGTATTTTCTGGTCAGCTTCTGGACCCAGGGGTTGATGCTCTGCCCCCTTGCACATTGTGCTCCTTGAACTGGCTGTGTCAGTGCAGCATCACTATTGAACTCTCCTCTCCCATCTCCTTCCTGAGTAGGCACTTGGGTTGCACTTACTGTAAATTCACTTGCCCCTTTGGCCTTGGATAGGACCGTCTTTCCTCATTGCACAAAAAAACCGCTCAAAGTCCAGCGAAACCACTTAATTCACTCAAAGATTTAGCCCACACTGTGGATGAAATATTTGTGTTGGCATACCCTGCAGACCCCCGGCTTTGGTTGTCCCAGCCTGGGGAGAAACATTGGTCAATGTGGACTATTTGTTGGAATGGTATTGTCCTCTCTTAAAAACAATCAGGAACACCCAATCAAATGATGCCACATCTATGACCAGAAAGTTAAACAAACCTGAACTAGTTGAGGTGCCTTCCAGCCAATCAGGTGGACCTACGGAAATTACCCTGAAACTCTCCAGCACCCCTGGCTCTGGCCAGCAAATTTTATCACCCAGCCAACCAAATGCAATTCAAATTAGTCATGTGACCACCCCCTAGCAACCCATTCCCTTTTAACAATGCCAGGGGATTTTGGGTCCCCTGCTTGTCAATTCTCCAATTTAATAAAGTTTGGGTCTAGTACACTTGTTTTACAAATTTGTAGTTGACTGGATCTCTGTTTGGATCCTATCGGCTAAAAGTTTTAAAAGTGTTAGTTTTCATCTTTAATCTTACCTTATACCGCCCTGGTTCAAACCCAGTCCTTCCTCTGGGACCCTTGAAACAAGCTCAAGCATATAGCTGTTCTTGTTTTTGCTTTTTTTTTAATACACACTTGAACTTAAAAGTTTTAGTTAAAATCATTATAAAAACTAAAATTATTTTGAATTTCACTTTAAAATTCTTGTTTCAAACCTGCTTTTGCTTTTGATTTATAAAAGAAAGACGTCCAAGCCCGCTGCCAAGCTGTGTAAGGACTCCCAACCATTTCCTACCTGGTTTCTTGTTTGTGGGTTCCCCTGCTTGCTAGAATTTTACTGTTTTTTCCTATAACAAAGCCTTCTACCTTGGCCAAATTTTGCAGGGAATTTAAAGATGATACACCCACCCTTAAAATTTGTTCTGTTTTCCTTGGCTCCATTTTTGTTGCTTTTATGGTCAACTTTGCCAGACTTGTGGTTTAAAATCACCTCTTCTGCTTGGCTTGTGGGTGAGAACCCTTCCAGTCTCTTAAATCTTCCAAATGGTCTCCTGTTCTCTGGGGAGACCGTGGTGAAGAGCTGATCTGTGACAACCTGGATTTGGATGATGCTGACCATGCCTCTTTTGCTCCTACGGGTGAGGAGGCAACAATGCCTTTCTCCCTCAACCTGGAGAAGAGCAATTCAGTGCCCTTATGCGCGCCTGTGTTGCCTCCCCCCCACCCCCACCTGTACACCCTGGTTGCTCACTGGTCTGGTGCTGATGGGACTGAATGCTTATTTCCCTCAGCTATCCCCTGTGTCCTCTCTGTGGTCCCCTCTTTGAGCGGCTGTCCCAGTTCTCCACTGGGCGGCATCCTGGTGGTTTGTCTCACCGGGATGGGAGCCAAACTTAGTTAGTTTAGCCCTCCCTCTATCACACCAACTCTATTCTTTGACCCGCAGGGGCAACCATAACCACAGCGCACAACAGGTCCATTGTTACTCTGTTGCTGGGATGTGTCTATTTTGGTATAAAAATAAAACAAAATTAAAGTAAGTTTGTCTATATAATTTATTTATTATAACCTTTATCTCTTCATATATAGTAGCATGAAAGCTTGTGGTCACTACTGTTTATTTCAAATTAGGTTTTAGATTTCTATATTAATTACTTTGATTTTAAATGTGCACTGTTACTTGTATGTTTGTATAAATTTGATGTTTTTATCAATTCTGATCCCAAAAAAGATACTCATAATATTAATTTCTCTTTTGTATTCTAGATTGTATTATTAATTAGGACAAGCTGGTAACAGTATTATAGATTCATTGCTTTTTTGATATTGGATATTTTTGTTGTCAGTTTCATTTGCTATTAGGGGTTGTTGTTGGGTCAAGTTTATAACTTTTGTGACTGAGGTTCATGCATTCATAAAAATCATAGTAAACATACTAGATTTGTTCCATGACTGAAACTTATATGTTATAGTGTTTGGTAAATTTGTTGTTGAAACATTATACATTTGTCCTCAGTTTGAATAGGTCATTGTATGACTGGAAATTTTTGCCAAATAGTGCACAATTTCTGTAAAATTATCTTCTATTTAGATCTAACATGTTGAAGTTTGTTTTGTGACTGAACCTATGCATTCTAAATTGACTAATATATGTTTATCTCAACAGGTTTGAAAACTACTGTATATGATTGACACCTGTTTGAATATTTTTGTAATCCAGACCTGGATAGATGCAACTTTTATTGAAAAGTTGACCTTTAACTGATTCCAGTTGAAATTTTTCATGTGGCTGGACGGCAACAGTGGCAAAATCAACTGTAGGGATGTAAAAGTGAGAATTCAAAAGTGAGAATGTAAAAGTGGCCATGTTGACACTTTTAAAATTTTAAAATTAAATTAAAACAGCTCATCTGAAATTAAAATTTATTATGGTCATATAAAATACTTTTTATTCATTCTCTCAACTAAAAAAGTCAAGAAAAAGTAATTACTTTATTATAAAAAGCCATTTTGAAAATTTAAAAAGTGTTGACATGGCCACGTTTAGATTCTCACTTTTGAATTCTCACTTTTACATCCCTACAGTCAATTTTGCCATTGTTGCCGGCTGGACCAGTTTGTTCCAAACAAATTTTTTTGTTTATCTCAACAGGTTGTAAAGCTACTTTATCTATTTTGTTTGCACAATTGATAGAGTTGATATTCACCCATAATCTACTGCACAGATCCCTATTTTCTAGTTAAACCCTTTTATAGCAATGATAATATCCAAGGCTCCCAACTGGGGGTATTGGGTGAAAATATTTGAGTGCTTTTTGTTCTTGCATATGATGTTGCCCTCAGTGTCTGTGGGAACAAAATTGGGTGCTGAAACAAAGACCATCACTTACTCTGGTAGGGATCAGGGTGCAGAATCTCTAGACAGTGACATACATGTCTTTTCTGTCTGACAACCCTCTCATCAATGAAAGGGTTCATCTCATCTCTGCTCTTTGGCTTCCAGATCTCCTCAAATATTCTATCCCCTTGCCACTGCCTCTGTATGGGTGTATATTGGGGCTTACTCTTCTTAGGCTGGTTTAACCCACATCCCAGTAGATGTCTTTTTTGGAAAGGTATTTTATATGAGCATGGTGTCCATCCTGTAAGATCCATAGTTGCTGGCCTTAACTTGTCTGCTCTAGCTAAACTGTATCAAAAAGTTATTTACAACAGGGTGGGGCCCTGACAAGGACTCCACAAGTGCTGAGGAAGTTGTATTTCTCAATAAGTATGAGTAAACTGTTGTAGACAGTGTACCCTGGGAGAACTTCCTGATCTTCTTCATCTCTGCTGGCTGGTAGGAACTACCATCTCTTGGGTTTTTTTGGAGAGATTTTTCCTTTGAGTTGTGTAGACGTGGATAATCCATCATTTTGCTACCACTGGTGAAAATATACTTATAAGAAGTATACTGAACAAGTGAAGGGGAAATTAAATAAGAGAATACTACTCTATTTGATATTGAAAAAGAGTATGAGATAGTATTGTATCAAGCCTCATTTTGTCCATATAGTTTATGGCAGTTATGGAGGTTGTCCAAGTATTGTCCCTTGTAAGGTTAGATCTGTGTATGATATTATGATGAGGAAATCAAGCCAGTTCTTAGGGAAAAGATTTCCTGATTGGAGTAAGCAAAGATGTTGTGGCATGTGATATGGATTTTTATACCTGTCTTTGTGTGTCAAAAGTAAACACTTGCTGAGATAAATTTTGCTATTTGCCATTGTGTAAAGCATGGTGCTTTATTTCCTGTTACTTCTGAGATGGCATAATCTGATATGTTGTTTTTGATCTATTGTTGAGAGTCTGGATGTACGAGTATTCTGGCTATTGCCATCACACCTAACATCCAGTCATTGCCTGATTTGGTGCCTTTCTAATATACCATTTGACATACCGGAAATGGCAATAAACCAATATCACATGACTGTCCAGGTATCCAATGACTCAAACCCATCCAGCACATGACCAGCCCCTGGATTTGGTCCAACTAATATCCCTGACACAGTGAAAGCTATATAAGCCTAAAGTATTATCCAATAAAATATACTTCTTTTCTTCTTAATTCCATATTCAAAGCTTCCTCAAAAGTTGCTCCCCATCACTATCATGCCTTACCCAGGGCACATGCTATTTATCAAATAGAGGTGGGAGTTCATTCACTTCAAGCTTTGAGCTTTTCAGCCAGTGGAGCAGAGGTGATAACCTGGGTGTTCTCAAGTTGGTTGGGGCATCTTAACTTGGCTCCAGGAGTCCTGGGTTTGATTCCTGGAACTTTTGCTTAGCCCTGCTACATGTTGATGTTCTCACTGGACCTTATTTGTAGTTGAAGTTTCTTCAGCATTGTTGTGAATGCCGCCATTCACCATGTTTTGATTTTGCCTTTGATGGGTTATTTCAAGGACAAATCACTTGTTTTTGTGTTTGCCCCTTGAATTAGTCTGATTCCAAACTGGGGAATTCAATTGTTCATCTTCCTGATTCTGCGCAGCTCACTCGCCCCACTCATGCTTGTGGCAAGTGATCCTACCGTCCTGGTACTGTTTTGTGGTATCACCAACCACTATACATTCCATTTCATTTTCACCAATAAAAATTAAGTTCTATTCACATTTTTGTCTTTGTGTTTCCAAGTACTTTGGCACCTCTCTCTAGCCAGGACTAGTAGAGATTGTTCATTCAGGGCCTCAAGGTAATTGCATAGCCTTCCCTGCCATCTAACTGGGGCTTAGTACAAATCCAATCCTAAGTTTAGGATTCCCCGTTGTGTGTCTGTGCCGCGCCTCAGAACACAACAAGCATGGGTCGGCCAGAAAATCTAATAACTGTGAAAAGGCATTTATTGGCCCCCAGATCTCCACTTTCCCTATGGTTACAGTTTTTTACAGCTGCTCTTATAAACTTCAATAAAAATCTAGTTTCTTTTTTAAAAAAAGCAGCAGGTTGGCACTGGTGAGGTGGCTGGCAGGTCTGTGTATTTCTTTAGGTCTGGGTTATTTTTTGGTTGGGGCTGGATATGTTTTTGATTGCTTTTGTTGCATCGGTGGAAAAAAAGAACACAGCAATAGCATAAATAAACTTGGTTCCAAGGCTGGCATGCATCTTTTTGGTAAAATTTCTTTATCGTGGTACCAAGTAGGCTGCGGCAGATCTGAAACGATGGCTGCTTTATGGAAAAGCAGCCAATTGTCTCAGATCCAGAAACGGTTCCGGAAAATTGCCATGGCTACAAATTTTCCCAAATCCTGGCCATACACATCCATAGATGGACTTTTTTTTGGATTTTTTTAAACAAAAATTATATTTTTTTGTCAAATTTTAAAAATATTAATTAGAATTCAACTTTTTAAATTTCAACATAAAGTTTTATTAAAAAATATAGAAAAAGTGGCTCATCCAGAAAACTGAAAGCCATCTCTGACCATGTTCTATTTTTAAATTTTGGATCCCCCTAGGTAAGGGTAGGGCTGCGTCGGCAACAAAAAGGGACAATTATGGCATTTGCCGTAATCACCCCGTTTGCCCTTCCCCGTCTACTTCTTTCGGATTCCCCTACGTTGGGGGAATCCGAAATTTCATAAAAAAAAGAAGGCCCCAGATGGCCTTCTGTTTTCCGGACGGGTCAGAAAAAAGATATATAATAAAATAAAAAAATAATTTTTATAAATTAAATTTTCGAATTTATAATTGCAAATTTTTAAAATAAAAAGTAAAAAAATTTATTTCAAAAAAAAATCTGGAAATTATATTTCCGGATGTTATATTTTATGAAACTATTTCGAAAGAATCTTCTCAAAGAAGATTCTCAAAATCATTTCTGGATTTTGGACGGGTGGCTTCTTTTCTAAAAAGAAGCCACCCGTCCGAAGTCCGACGCAGCCCTAGGTAAGGGGAATCCGAAAGCATGACAGCTTGGATGTGTCGATTACAGCAAATACCATAATCAGCTCGGTTTTAATCTCCCACAGCCCTTGTACCGAGGCTGACATGCATCCTAGCAGGCTAGAAGCCACTATCCTCTGGGCCAGCTACTTGGCTATATCGATAGAGACGGAATGCCAGCGATTCTCAACCCTTCAACGTATGCCTACAGAGATTCTAACTTATTGGCTCACCTCCTTTAGGGCTATACATGGTTCACTTAAAGGATATACTTTGGTCTTGCTAACTGACCTTGACATTTTTTTTTGTTTACTTGCTCAAATATTTAGAGGTCTATACTTACTGATGATAGTTTACACATATCTCCCCACGCTTCAGACTGGTGATCCCTGCCTGAATTTTGAGAACCTATTCCATCTTGAAACTGACAGCTACCCTTCCATCGTCAGCGTATTCTGGGTTGTATATACCTGTAAAAGAGTTTGGGTATAGGTTGGTTAAAAAACAAGGCCCAAGTAACTGTTTTTGTGGGTTCCAGGCTTTGATGGAGATATATGGTTTTTGGTATTTCTAAAGAGAAAGCTGCGAGGTAACTTTTACGACTAAAAAAACGGTTGTAGTCGAGATAAGGTAAATGAGCTGAAAATATTTGAGAACAAAGATTTCAGTAGGTTTGGTAAGACGATAGTAATTTTCAAAGGTAACTACTGGGGTTTAAAATGTAGCTGCGTAGCTTGATGATATGGGTTATACGGATATGGAGGGTGAGGATATCGATGCCTAATTTTTATCCAGCAACTGCTTCTTCCAGAACTGTAGGTCGGGCAACTCGGTGCCAAAGTCGTCGGTAGAGGTTTGATTTGGGTCAGGCACTGCGAGATGGATGGAGAGTTTTCGGCGTTGTCGGTTCGATCTCAAGAGGCGAGCCTTCATGAAGTTGACAAGCTGGGCTTGAGTTACATTTCTCAGGGCAGCTGATATCTGTTCGTCTAAGCTGGATAAGAGGCTGAAGTTAAATATGAGTTACCTTTCTTGAAGTCCAGTTCGTCGTTCAGAATAGTTGGCCAGTATAAACTTTGAATCTCCCACAACGTTGGGTTGTTCAGCTGCATGTCGTAAAGCAAGGCTTGGCGGATGGCAGTGAAACTGCTGGGACTCATATTTTCAACCATCTTGATAAATTCTTCCAAGAAGTTTTCGATGCGTAGTTCGAGGTGGGTGGGATGCTTGGAACTCTGGAGGACAAATGCCAGCCCCCCACCACCCGATCTCTTTAGGGGGGTCACATTTATCATGTATCCTAATTGCTCCTGGGTGCGTAGCTTATTACTGAAGCGTGATTTGATGATATTGTTGTTGAGGGCAGCCATGGCTCTAGCCTGGATGTCGTTGTTTCTGTAGAGGTCGATATACATGGTAACCGCTGAATTGACTTTGTGGTTGGAGGGGATTCGATAGATATGCTCCCCCGGGATGGTGATTTCTCCGGGATATTTGAACTGCTTTGAGCACGGGCTCATGTCCACTTGGGCCTTGGTGATTTCACGGATGATAGGCTGGGCATCCGCTTGTCCCACCAGGAGGGCGGCAATTTTATAGCAACCGAGGAAGCTTCTGACCCAAACTTGAAAGGAGATCAAGTCCAGGATCGGTAACTGTGCTTCAAAGACGTTGATAGGGGTTTTGTCCCATTGGATGGCGGACGCAGCCATGTAGTGAGTTTGTGTTGCAGCGCTTGAAGTGTTGAAGTTTGCCTGTTTTTTCAGCATGTCGTGCTTAGCTTTGGAAAAACTGTCGGCGTTGATCTCTATTTCTGCCAAGGTGTTTAGAATAGAGCCAAGGGAGGCTTGGATATTGAAGGCTTGTAGTTGAACGACAAGTTTGTTAGTGAAGTAGTGGAATTTAACATGTTCGCTAATGGACAGGGCTTGGGCTTTATCAAAGCTTTCTTTGAGTAGCTTTGAAAGCAAAGAAAACTTGACCATCTCCAATGTAGACATTGTGCTGTGCGGATCAACGATTGCCAAGCTTAATGTACTCAATCCAGACGAGCTGCGGCCTCCAACATGCCAGAGACGTGCTTCTGGAGTGTTGTAGACAAGCGAAATAGTTTCTGGAGCCCTTGGGGCAGGCATTTTCTCCGGGATCTTAGCCCTTGGAATATTGGCATGGCGATCTATCAGAGACACGTTGGCAATGAGGTTGTGGGTTATTTGCGAAACAGAGTAGTTTGACTTGAACCATGGCTCCTGGTTGACAGCTTTGATTGACGGTGATATGATAACTCGCCTCATGGAAAAGAGAGAGAGTGACCTTATGGCTTCCTTTACAGCCGACGCATCCATGGCGTCCATAAATCTGTGTGCCAGGGCGATATCGCGGATGGGTATCCCGTGATGCATGTTCTCGGCAAACTTTGTCGCCAGTTTCTCGTAGTCGATGGGTTTCATCGATAGTCTGCTGGCAGTGATTGCTTTGAACTCGGCGTAGCGTTCATCAGTGATTCCAAAGTGCTTGAGCGCCTGCAGATAATGAAACAGGTCTTTGGTGATCTCGTCGGGGGTGAGTTGACCAGTGAGTTTGATGGTAAGCGTGTAGATGGAGAAGAGTGAGTATTGTTCGCTCAGCTCGGCTTGGATGCTCTCCATGCGCCCCTTCTTCAGTTGGCAGTCGAGAAAGGAGTCTGGATCGGTCCTGGTCAGGTAATAGGAGATGTAGTCAAAGGCCATCAGCTGGGAGATTTGGTGGAGCGGCGGCATGATGAATTGTATAACCATTTGATTGGTGTACATGTTTGGGTTCATGTGGATGTCAACTGCCAGCAGGTCTGGGCGGAACGGGGAAGGGGTGTTGGTTGGATGCAGCTTAAAGTTGGGGATGAGGCTGAAGCGGGGGATGGTCATGTGTTCCAAGTGATCCAAGTGGTTGGAAGAGATGACAACAAGTTTCATCAGGTTTGCTGAATAATATCTGTAGTAATGTAGCCTGACTTTCTCGTAAAGACGATCTTCTTTGTTGGGCTTGAGTGTCTTGTGATTGCCCATGCCGAACCGTGAGTAGGGGTGTGTAATGTTTAATGCAGCCAAAAGCACTGCTTGAACTTTATAGGCTGATATCTGTGTACTGTACTCATACTCCTCTTGGACTGCAGCGATTTCCTTTTCTGCCATGTGCTTTGCCAGATTAGGTTGAATAAAGAGATGAGCAAAGATATCCAAAGCACCGGCCAACCCATCTGGGTTGATCTGGAACCGATAGCTTGTGTGGTTATAATACGTGGTGGCGGAAAAGCTGCCGCCGTTGTCGTTCAAGTAGTTGGAGTATGTGCCTTCGTCAGGGTACTTTGCGCTCCCCATGTGCATCATGTGTTCACAGAAATGGGCCAAGCCCAGGGTTTCGTCTGGGTCGTCTTGGGACCCTGACGAAACCACTAAACTGGCACTTGCTTTCCTTGCCAACGGATCAGACACCAGCAGAACCTCAAGTTGATTATCCAAGATGACGCTTCTATAACTTTTCATATCATCCTCGCTCCTTCTTATCGCCCCCATGTACTTGCGATACGAAATCCCATCATGCTCCTTGTATTCGTACTCTGTGCATGCGGCAACAAACACAACCCAAGCGTATCCAATTCTCATCAACACCCCATGTCTCACTTGGCCATTTAAATACTACTTCAGAAGCATTTATTCCTGCACATCAAACCAAAACAATAATCAATCCTCCAGACTGGATTCCCAACAGGCATATATGAACCCTAGAACTTCCCATGCCGAGAACTGTTTCAACCCAACCATCACCTCTATTGAACATACATACCATCAATGCATTTAAAACCAATCCCACACCTCAACTGATTCACTATCCCCTGAATGTTTCTAACATCTCCACCCAAAACTAGAATGCAAAGTCTTTATTTCCACAGGATATATCCATAATCACAACACCAGGGAAGCATTGGATATGCTTCAGCACATTTCTATTCCTAGACTTCGATGATCCCCTCCATGTGTAAATTACTTTTGCATGGACTAATTCTACATAAAAATCCAACCTGCACCAGAAATCCTGGCCCAATTATCCAGCAGCAGGGTTCTCAGGTTCTGAATTTACAGTACTTAAAAGTTGCAAGAGCTATGCTTTAAAGGTGTTTATACTATTAAAATTTCTCTATCGCTTTATGCAGAGATAATAGGATATGTCAACTAGCTCAGCCTGAGCTTCTCACTAGCAAAAGACCACAATTTTACACAAAATAGCTTAGACAACCCCCTTCCATCCAAACAATGGGTGCACCGAGCAATTTTATATTCTAAACTTTAAAAATAGTGATTTTCTGATTATTGCCAGGCTCCAGTATATAAGTTAAATAGTTGGTTAGTTTCCTTTAAATCCAGATCAATTTGCATGTGTTCCTCTCGCTATCTGCTTGTTTTTAGACCAAGTTTTGATTGTTTTGTGCATACTTCTATTTTACATTTATTTCGACTGATTTCGATTTAGTGCATCCAAACGACCTTCCTTTTACATAGCTATATGAGCCAATAAAGCAGAATACTGAGTTTTCCCTTTGCCACATTTCAAATCACTCTCAAGCCTTTAAATTTACTTTCAAACTTCTATTTTTAATCAGGTTTAGTTTATTTTTTGTCAAAATGATTCAACAAACTTTTGAATTATTTTCTAAATTCAAAGAACTCGTAATTGGCAATCGTTATACCTATTCTGATAATGAATGTCCCAATCCTGATCTTCCTCTAGCTACCAATCACTATTTGACACCTTACTTTATCTCATTTGTCTTGGAATGATACACACACTTTGTTCACTTTTTACCCGATATAAACCCCTAGCAGGGTCAATTAAATCATTTCAACAAAAAATCCAACTTTTCTTTATCTCTTAAACTCAAATTTATTTCATTCTTTGGTTTATAACTTGACTGCATCTTAGGAAAGACATTACATTGTTTCAGCCTCTGCTGGTATATATCCAGGAAATCCATCCTCCCTTTATTCTATCATACCATATCTATAGCTATAATCATATTTTTAAATAAAGTAGTTTAAAATCAATGGCAACAAACAAAGGGGAACAGTTGGCATTTAAACTGTCTGCATGTCAACTGTCTGTACTGTAAATTCAGAACCTGAACATAAAAATGTGGGATTGTCAAATCCTTGGTCCAAATTTCAAATCACTTTTGCAGGATGGCCTTTTTTTAATTAAATTGAATTATTTGAGTATTTATTTGAATATTTGAAAATGCAGGAACTCATAGACACTTTGCAAAGTTCAAGTCAAACTGCATATTTCCAATGGACAAAATGAATTAACTGGAATCAGATTTGAAGCGTTCAAATCTATCAACCATTTTCATTAAGTTTACTATGTTTTTTGAAATTGCGGGGTTGTCAAATCCAAGAACCAAATTTCAAATCACTTTTGAATGCCACTAGTAAACTCAGATATTAATTGCGGGAACTGGAATCCAAATTGAATCTACAGTAAGCACACTAGGAAACACCAACCCAAATAAAGAAGCTCCACCACACCTAAAATCAAATGAAAAATTCAATCTCAATACCCATGTTTAGACATAAGAAGTGATTAGACTTTAAAATCATCCAAAACTGGAAAGGATACAATATTATACACTTCAAATCACAGATATAGAAGCTCTGCTACTATTCAAGGCTAAATCAAGAGAAAACAACTCCTCACAACTAAACCAATAAATCTAAATAAATACATATTTAATCTAAAACATATTTATTATTTTATTTTTATGGACCATCAGTTGCATTCCCAACCAGCTCCTGCACCAGCCTGCGGGGCAGCCCGTCCACAAGGGCGTCCCAGAGGGTCCAAGAACAGACCCAGAACACAAATTGAAGGGAGTCATGCCAATACACAGGCCTCCCAAGGCGTCAGCGCCAGTCAACCACCTCCCGTGTCCCAAGCCAGATCACACAGCCTTAATCCCAGACAGAAGCTGCTCTCAAGGCCTGCAACCAAAGTCTCTTACACAAAGGTCATTGGGAATAATGAGGTTACATACACCTCCACCGTATACCCAGCCATCACCCGGCCCCGCACTCTTGATCCAAGAGTTGCTACTTCCTGCCCCCGCGTCTTTGACACCACCTATGAGCCATTGGCCACCACTGTTGAGCCATCTGCACCTATTGTGTATTCAACCATTGACAGTGCCACTGCGAGCAAGTGTGATCCCACCTTCTACACAAAGGTCACCATCCCCTGTGTTGAGCCTGGTAGCTAGGATGCTGTGGTACCTGCCAAGGGCCAGCGTCAGTTGACGGATAGTGAGCGTGAAGCTCTCCTCAACTGCTTGAATGGGGGAATGATAGTTTGGGATATTGCGTCCCAATTTGGTGTCACAGCCAGGTACATTGCCAACATCAAAACCAAGTATGGCAACACTGGGAGAATTGCTGAATCTACCAAGGCTAAGCGGCAGCCGAAACTCTTGCAGCCTGTGCATCTTGAGGCAATAAAACAGTGGTTAGCCAGGGAGTGCCACCTGGACTCACTTGCTGTCCAATCAATGTTTACCACAGAGCTCAGGCTTTCTGTTTCCAAAACCCTTGTTTACAAACCAATGGTTGATTTGGGCTTCTCCTGGAAAGTACTGGGAGTTTTGCCGTACAACAGAAACAGTGAGAAGACCATCAAGGATTGACACATTTATGCCAAGACATATCTGGCACTAAAGGAGACTGGAGATGTCCAGTTCTTCTATATCAACAAATCATTAATTTCCTCCTCACTCAGGTCTAGGTATGGGTGGGTTGAGAAAGGGTCCAAGAACGGCATAGCCCATTGTGCAGCTGTCTGTTCCCAGACCTATTCAATGGTTGTGCTTCTTGGTCCTCACGGGTTGGATCAATACCAGATGATCAAGGGTTCCCACAATAGCGGGACCTTTCTTGATTTTCTCCAAGTTTTCAAGGAGTATCTCTGGATCAACTACCACAGTACAACCAACATTGTTGTGCTGGATAAAGTCAGGCTCCACAAAGTGGATCTGGTTGTGTCCGAGTTCTTGCCAATCAATAAAAATAGCCATTTGGCCAACCACCGCCTGGCTGACTGCCCAATGGGACTCCTCTTCCTCCCCCTGTATCCTCCATTTCTGAGCCCAATTGAGGAGGTGTTTGGTTGTATCAAGCATAGGGTGAAACAAGGCCTTCTGCAGGACACCGAGGATCTATTCAATATTCTTGAGGTTAGTCAATTTGCAATGCCACCCAATGTGGTGGCGGCTGTTTACAAGCACTCAGAATAATTCCTCCCCAAAGCCCTGGCCTCTGAGCCAATCAGATAAATGAGGGCTCCAGGGTTATTTGTTTTTATTTTTATTTATTTTGTTTTTATTAGGACTCAACAATTATTATTTATATATAATGACGTGACGTTTGATTGTATTATAGACATATAAGAATATGTAGAAAAGGTAAGTAAAATTAATTATACTAGATAAGAGGGATTTATTTTTATATGATGCACTGAATATTATTGGCTTTTGTGATAACAAATAAATAAATTAAAAAAGATAGAAATAGATTAATTTTATTTAAAAAATTTGAATCCTTGTTGGTACTTTGGCTTTGTTAAGCCACAAATTGGACCTTGCAGGTCATCATCTGATCCTTATTAAATCAGTGCCACTATAGCCACATGACACAGAAGCCAATGATTTTTATGTATTGCTTACTAATTAGTACTTAGGATGCGGGTCAAGCACATGGAATATATTTATCAAATCATATTACAAGAGAAAAGTAATTTGAGTTCTAAACAATCACTTGTTTAGAATATAAGTGGAGCAGGCCGCACGATGTGGATAAATTCAATTCTCATTGTTTGTATATGTAATAAATGAACCCGTACTAAACAAGCTAGTAAATAAAAACATTGTCAGAAAATTGCGGACCATGGTATTTTATCATCTGCCAGCTGATATCCTAAGTCTTCTAACATTAGGAAAGTACAGAGAACCTGTGACTTTGGCGTAACATTTGGCCCGGATTTTTTGTTGTCATCAGAAGTAGCAAGTCTGACTGGGCCCAAAGCCTGGAGGATTTGGGACGGCTCTTCTTACTTCTGGATATAGGTTCATAGTTGTCTCTATATTTTACTATAGATAGTTATACTGTATGACGACAGTATCATCTTTTGCTCTCCACTAATAAAACCTAAGAGAGGATCACGTTAAGGAATTAGGACTTGGATCAATCATCAAGTCAAGTAAGGAATCATCAGTCTTCTATTCTAATGGACTGGCTTTAAGGCGGCCCACCTGCCCGCGTTTTATCCGAGTTAGCTCACGACGCTAAAAGAGACTGAAGTAGCATTAGGGCAACACGGCAGGAGGCCCGGCCTTTTTGGGGTGGTTTTAACGGAAGGCAAATTGACATCTTCCACAGATTGGTATTCTTTCTGTCTACATGGGCCACTTCCAGGGCTAGCTAGCCAGCAGTTGGCTACTAGTTCACAGAGATGATTGTTTCACTTAATCAGAGCTACTCTAATACAATAGGCTCAAAGCCTTTTATCTTAGAGTGGTTGGACTGATGGCCCAGTCCATGTTGGACTCTTCTAGATGTAATGCAGATGACAGCTCATATGATGGGCCTCTTGTTCTAGGATTCATTTAAAGTTTTAGAATAGTAATTATTATGGGAAGCATGGTTGAGGTGGTGGTTTGAGGTGGATTAATTAATGAGCAGTAATTGCATATACCATTAATTAATTGTAATGCACGAGTATGTTGATGCCAGGATATGATTTGATCACTGATCCCACAACCTGCGGCCCACATTATTTTGTTGAAACCCTTCCTAAGAGCAATTAACTGCCGGCCTGCGTTATTTTGTTGAAACCGTTAATTAGTCAATATCCAGAAATCCTGACA